>JAFIDM010012231.1:110547358-110567497 GCA_023159025.1 Thereuonema tuberculata
AAAAAATGGATTTTCGCAACTGTTAGTGACTGTTTATTTACTTTTTGTGTTGTACATGTTCTGGTCATGTTAACATTTATGAATCTACTGCAAGATGATGAAACAAGATGAAAGTTAAATTATATTTTAAATGAAGAACTTAAGCTAGTATTTACCTGAAACAGTCAATCCATTGTCCTTTGACATGGCATTTGTAACGAGTTGTGATGACATTATCAGATGGACATTCGATTGCATCAGGCCTGGCAAAGAAAAACAGATTAGTTTGAAGACAAGTCCATTGTTAATATCAGATAATATCAAGTCAACATTTTGGATCCAAAGCTACTCTAGATATGTGGTAGAAAAGCAACTTAAAAAAAAAAAGTTAAAACGTTGAGTGAACCTGCTGTTAATGAAAATTTGCTATACATGATTTGCTATACATGAAGCGTATAAAAATAGAGAGACCCAGATATAAACTTATCATAGTAAATATTAAAAAAACAACATTCTATGGATTCTGTAGTCCATGTAGCTAGTCTGTTGCAACAAAGTCTTAAGTTGATCACAAGAATACTGTGGAATGTTAATATCCATTTATAAGTTTTTGATAACATGACCACATTAAAATAATATCTTGAGTTTTACTAAGAAATATAATAAGAAGGAGGCTGAATAAAATTTTGCTTTACAATAGTGTTTCAGAAGTTCCACTTTTTAAATAGGTCAATTGCTCGATTTATAAATAAATATTAACATAACTAAGTGCAAATGAGAGGTTAATAATGGGTGAATGATGTACCATCACATCAAGTGCTGAAACTGTGATCCTTCCTCTTCCAGACACCTTTGCACAGCCTATGTGCAACTTGATAAACGCCTCAACTTGCCTATGTCCATTGTTTATTTTGGTCATGATGTTATCTCGGAGATCCTGAAAGTTCATGTATGTGTTTGTAGACTCTCTCCTTAAGATATCCCCGCAAGAAGTAATCCGCTTATGTCAAATCTGGTGACCTGGGGGTGGCCAAAGGTTTTTTATGGGATAACAGGGCCTACGAAGAAGCTATAAGCTTGATGCCATCTAGTTTCTCCACGAAGGCCCTGAAATGTTCTTGTAAGCATCAGTTCCTTGACAGTCACTTCAAAGAAAGTTAGTCCAATGACTCTCCTCAGCAGAAGTTGCACACCACACACGTATCTTTTGCGGATGAATTGGTGTCTCATGAATCGCATGAAGTCTTTCTGCTGCCCAAATTATCGTACTTTGAGGAATTTACATATTCTGAGAGGTGAAACCAAGATTCATCGGTAAGCCATGTCATCGTCAATACTCCAGGGTTTCTTTCCATGAAGTTGAGGAACCAATAATGTACATGCTTGATTTTGTCAGACCCCATCAGCTCCTGTACAGCTGTGATTCTGTAAGCCCTGAGTTTTCATCATCTGCACACTGCAGCACTCTTGATTTGTGCTTTCCTTTTTCACTCAGTAATGAATCTGTTTTGTCAAGCTTCTCCAAGAACGTTAGAATCATCTTCCGGTCAAGACTGTCACAAACACCCTACTCATGCTGGTAGGCCCTTTGTGTGGCAGTAACAGAATTGGTAAGCCAGTAATTCTTCATGATAAACATGTACTGCTATACTGTATACAACATCTTCTTGCCTGTGGCGTGAACTGATGAGTTAATGCCGGACCAACAGTTAATGGTAACACTGACTCCATCTACCATCTGTAGAAAATTCCTACATTTCATGCACCTTTTGAGTGCACTTACATGTTACTACCATCACGGGCTACAAAGGTCGAATTAATTACAAAGTGGGATATCCCGCTGAAACACCCTATATAACTTTAATAACATTCAGTAAATTTATTCTTCATTAAAGAATGAGAAATATAAAGATATATATTTAGAGAAAGATGTAGAATTATCTACAGCAGTAGTTGACTTTCTTTATTCAAACAGTAAGACAAACTATGGAAATGCACCAGTTTCTCATATAGAGGAAATAGGTCTTTAGAAAAATAACTTCAAATTTTGACCTTGCCTTGAATTAAATAGTATCACAGGAGCGTTCTTTCTAGCAAACGAAACAGAAAGTATAATATAGGGGAGAGTGGTGACACTTGATCCCATAGGAGACTTGATCACCCTTTCAAAACTCGTGTTAAATGTAATGACTATCGGGCCTACTGATAGCACTGATGGAAAACAAATGTGGCAAGGCAATAAGCAAGGTTTTGAATGACTGCTGTCCTCTTTATAGACTTCATATGCATTTGTGTATTTTTTGTGTTTTCACTTTTTTGTTGGCCGATGTAATGTTTGGTCTGGAGACGATAGATATCGATGAGGCTGAAGATGTGACGAAGACCAATGTATTTCAGTTCCTTTGAAAGTATTTGCACAAGTTTTCATTGTGTTTTGTGATGTTCTTAGGCTAAATAGTTTCAATTATAGCACTAAACTACCCTTCGGGAGATTTGATCCAGGATAGCAAACGAGAGCGATGCAGAGTTCTAACTGACTTTTCTGATAGGCAAGAATTGGATGAGGTTCTTCTTCAAAGGACAGGAAAGAGAAACAGGAGGAGCATGCCTGTTAAAAACAGGATGAGGACGGTCTTGAGGAAATGGAAGACGTGGGAGGAGGATTCTTCTGATGAATACAGTCGTAGTCTTCTCAGCTACGACCTTGATATCGAGGTTGCTTCCGCAAATCTAGATAGTGTCGTCACTGAGGAAGTTACAAACTTTGATGTAGGACAGAATGATTTTGTGGTTGTTCGGATAGCAACCAAAAAGATGTTAAATCATTAGTCCGATCAGATAGTTTCAGTTAGCGATGATACTGTAAGAGTAAGTTTGTTTAAAAAAAGACAACAGTAAACCAATTTTCTCTCCCTGACAAAGAAAATAAAAGGATTGTACAGAAAGAAAATCTAGTGGTGAAACTTCCAAGTCCTCTAGTCCTTTACATCACAAGTCTAAATGATGTGGAGCCAGAATTTCTTACTTTCCTTGAGAGTTACAACGAATACTTGAAGTTGTGTGTTTGAGGTCTGATAAATAAACAATCGATTTGTGTTATTTATTTCCCTTTCAAAAGCACCCAGAAACATGTATCTCGCTAAACATACGGGATCATGTCTCCTTCGTAGGGGATCAAGTCTTTCAACTAGTAGGGAGACTTGATCCTGCTTGAAAGAAAATGAAATAAATGTTTTTTAAATGAAATTGTCAACTGTTTTCAAGGCAAGCATTGATCGTTGATAAATCACATAAGGTCTATCCTTTTATACTAACATGACATGGTGGGACTGGCTGTTAACAGTAGAATGTGAAATGCAAAGTGGGGCTCAAATGTCCCACTCTCCCCTATAATTAAAGTATCCCGTCTTGGAACTCTCTAGTACCAAGAAATGTAGACACGAATTTGGAATACATATGCATAGAACTACAGTGCAACTTGGATAATTCGAAGCTGAAGGGACCACTACAAAACTTCGAATTATCCAAGACTTCGAATTAAACAAGTTACATCTTTTAACTTTAATTTCAGGTCCACTGAATGCTTGAAAAGATTATTCTGTCAATAAGTAAATAGTTATTCAGAAAGATCTTGGTATGAAAGACTTAAACACTATATGTATGTAAACAAAATAAGATTTACATTTCGTAAGCTACAGTACATATTACATTCAATACAGAAAATTAAAGTTTTTCCAAAAATTGTGCAATGTCTGATTGTTTTGTAGAATTCAGTCGCTTAACGTTAGCAAAATCATCAAGCATGTTTAGTGAACGGAAAACAGCTTCACTTATATTGGTTTGTCCTTCAATGTACCGACGAAATTCGGCGCTATCCCGTACTCGTTGGCGATTTGGCATTTCTTCTTCACACCCTTTTCCACCTCGCGAATGACGGCGACCTTTTCAGCGAACGTTAAATTCTTGTACACGCGTGGTTTACTGAAAGACATGGTGACACTGACAGCAGGAAGCTCGAATGGCGTCTGAAGCGTCACGTGTCGAATGGCGTCACGTATCGAACGGTGGCGGGAAGGGGATTTCAGTTGTCACGTGCCGAATTTCTTAACGATGAAACGCCGAAAAGTCGTTATGGTCCGAAATTTTTTATACAAAACTTCGAATTAAGGAAGTTGAACTTCGAATTATCCACGATTTTTTAACATTGATTTAATAAGAAATTCAAGGGACTAAGAGAAATCTTCGAATTAACCACGATTTCGAATTAAAGACGTTCGAATTATCCAAGTTGCACTGTATATATGAGGAATAGAATGATATCAAAACAATAAAAAAAAGTTCAAAATGCCACCCCCATAAGAGAAGTAGGGCTGCCATCTCTTGATATGTTTGTTTCTTACATTCTAGCAAATAAAAAGTCATGGAAATTGATTAATACATTATTAAAGCAACATAATTTTCACCATATCTGATTTTTGCTAATGGCCAAGCTGTTTTACTAGAACAGTAATAATGCTTTGGCAGTCATTTGCCAAATATTGACAAAAAAACGTCACGAAGAGCCATTAGCCCCATGTGCACTATGACAGATGATCGCAAAGTTCAAGGACCAGAATGTCTACCATTCAGATCAGTATGATCTAAGCGAGGAATGGAAATCTATTCAGCCATAGTAGGTGGAAGACATTTCTATGGTAGTAAAGAATTTTGATTTCAAGAAAGGGAGAGGAGAAGCATCAGCTTTCACAGTAGGTGTTTATGTCAGTTTCTACAGTGTTAAGAAAGATGCTCTGCTAATATTACTATAAAATTCAAATGATACAGGAAGCTGTAACTAGTGATGCACAAGTCAGAATTATATTTGCTAGGGATTTGATGGCTGTCTGCTGAAACAAGACAAAGCTTGGGCTCAACATAATCAACACTCATAACTCCTGCATTTGTCATCGGAAAATATTATTACTACAGAATTCACTTACTACAGATAGCTGCAACTTAGTGATGCAGAGGTCAGAATTATATTAACAAGGAGTTCAACGGCTATTGAATATTATGATGAGACAAGACAGAGCATTGGCTCAACTGAAGTGTCAGCTGCATTTATAACTGTTGCATCATCGGAAAATTATCACATTATTCATTAAAGTTCACTGTTTCATGTAATTTCATCATTGAGCATTCTTTGAGATGAAATTCATGTAACCGTTATTGTGATGGGCATGAGGTATCGTCTCAGGTTGGAAACTTTGCGTACTGGAATTTCAGTAGGGAACACCTTTAGTCTACAGTATTTATTCAGGACAGGGCTCTGATCATGTTGTTCCTCCTGTACAAAGGCTCCTGTATATGAATTCCACAGATGGCATACTAAGCAATAACCTGCTTGCTCCTAGACCTACTTCTGCACATTTCTGTCTGTAAAGATACCTACAATTCAGTTATATTGTTCAGGTGTATTGTGACAGCATCAAAATGATTTAAAGGACAGTTTTCTGTACTGTCAGCTATTTGCTAAAAATATTAATATTTATTGTTAAGACATTGATAGAAGATGCTTGTTAATGCTTTTCTGTAGGAATTTTTGTTACATTATAGCACTAATTGCTTTCAAGGATCAGTCGGGAAAAGATTTCCGATATTAATCGTTTGTGATACTTAAATATGCATATCAAGTTTCAAGAAGATCCTTCCAGTGGTACAAAGTTATTAGACTGACTGATTTGATGAGTAGGTTTAGGAAAGTAGGCTAATGAAGATCACTAAAGACAATGAGTTGCATTAGTGAATTTAACTGAAAAGAGTGGAGTTTCTTTTACAGAAAGACATCACTGAAGAGAAACATTGAACGTGAACGAAAGAATACACAAGACCAATTCCCCTCATTATCAGATAGGAAGCCTGAGAATGAGTTTGACTAATATCATATGAGATTGGATATTGAGAACAAAAATTCCTGGTCAAACTAAACAATAGAAGTTAAAAGGATATTTTGAGTTCATGCATTTCAAGCCATCTATACAAATGGTAACTAAAGGGAGAAATTTCCACAAATGAAAAGAGTAGTATTCCTCCACAGCTGGTTCACAGTTCTTGTCTACTTGACAACTTGGCAGTTACAAGATTTACATTATTTTTAGTTAGTCTTGAAATGCTTGATTGATTTACTGACTTATATAGAAACAAGGTAAAACACTGAGAATTCAATCGTAGATGATTAAATGAAACTAACTTTGAAACTATCTTTGTGCAGAAACAGAACTTTCTTGTGACGAATTTGTTTTTGTGTCACTTAATTAAGGATCAAAGTGTTAATCTACCGGCCTAAAAGATGAAGGGAATTACTAAAATAATGAAAGCTGCTTCTGCAGCCCATGTTGAGATGTGCAACTGCTTTAGATATTGTAATTTTCAGCTCGCAAAATCTAGAGCAAAAATGATATTAGGATAACAAGGAATCAAAACATAAGAAACAGAGCTGCCTTCTTTAGAATGAGACAGAAAAATCCAATGGAAAGGAAAGGTTTTGCGTGCAAGTGTTAAGGGTGGCGAGATGAATCTTACTGCTACAATTTATTGAACTTATTCAATAGATCTTTCAGGTCGCGGTGCTCGGCTGTCAAGCCACCACGCTCACCACATTACATTACATTATTGAACTTATTATTTTTTTCTAAAGTTTAATTTTAACTATGATATTTTGGTAAGATATCTGAAACAACCGAATTAAAAAAGATAATAATTCACAAATAAATTGCATTTTAAGAATTTCTGTCACTTTCTATAATCTGTTCCTGTATGTAGTTTCCGTTCAAAAAAACCTAAATCTTGAAATCTTTTAAAATGGGTTTAAGTTAATTATTTGGTATCCTGATCGATTATTTTTACATTTCATACTTTACAAAACGAGCGATTCCATCGGTGAAATGGCAAACAAAAATAAAAATTCTTGGGAAAAAAAAAAAAAAAACCCAAACAAATATATTATCTAAAAAGATTCAAATAGTTTAACCTAGTACTTTCAACTTTTTCTGACACGAGGAAAAATGGACATTTGACTCATCATTTAGAAACAAAATGAGATGTACTTGTCCTTTATTAATATATATACAGTGAAACCTCCGAATAACGGACAGTAACGGGACCGGAAGTTTCGTCCGTTATTGGGAGGTGTCCGCTATTGGGGAGGACTATCTTTTTTTCATTTTTTAGCTTAAAGTTTTAATGAAAAATTACGTAAAATCTTAAATTTCTACAATTAACATTGCCCTATGAGAAAATATGAACAATTGCAAACTGTTTACTATTTTCCTTTTTAAATGAATACTTTTACATTAGTCTTACGTAAAATAATGACAAAATTAATTACAGTACTAATTTTCTCTTTATTTTAAGTAAGACAAACGGATTAAAAAATTAATTTTATTAACTGAAGTAATCAGTTAACAGAGTTTAACATTTCTTTTTTGCATTGAAAACATGTTTCTCAATATGAATATTTAAATCGTTTAACTTTGCAAGGCCTTCAGAGTCCCCTTTGCTTCCAACGCCTTTTCTTGCAATAATGGCCCACTAATGGGAATGTTTTTTGCTCGTGCAGCGCAAAACCAATCGAAGACAATAGAGTCGATCGCACTTGTCTCCGTTACCGAACTTTGATGTGTTTGGAGTTTTCGTTGGAGTTCGTGATCTAAAATTTCAAAATTTCCTCTGGACGCTAAGTATTACTGTAGCCTGATTCTATTGCTTTTGAAAAACAGCACAAGATCGTTCATTTTCTGTAGAATGTTGTCCGTTATTGGGAGTGTCCGCTAATTGGAGGTCAATACATGAAAATGTCTATATTAAAGGACTGGGAATTGCAAAATTGTCCGTTATTGGGAGGTGTCCGCTTTTCGGGAGTGTCCGTTAATGGAGGTTTCACTGTATATATATATATGTGCCATACATTTTGAAAGATTCCCGGCATTTCGCGAAATGTTGCAGCGGCAACAGTGATTCTCGCAATTGAGTCTAAATACCAGTCAATTGGAGTTCTTCATGTGTCCCCAGACGAAGAAATTGACATGTTAAATCGGGCGATCTTGGTAGTTAGCCAGTAGCGCCCTCTAGCACCGAAGGTTGCCATTAAGTACATTCATAGGTAAAAAAGGTTGCTCCCTAGCTCCCATTAAAATTTGTACAGAGAACTTGTACACCCTGCATGCTTTACATATATTATTCAAATTTAGATTACCTAAAAACACTACAGTATATGAAATTACCTTAAAAAAAAAAACAAACAAACAATAATTTCTAATTTGTATTATTTTTATGAACTAAATAATACCACATTTCAATTGCAAGCTTCGGTAAATAAAATATAGTCTCATGGCTAGGTTTTTTGGTGAAGGAGCATGTGATTAAAATGCGCCTCCAGGCCTAAGGATTTTATCTTTCAATAAACAATTAATTAAATCAACTTATATAATTTGCTAATTTCGTCTGTCTGTCTGTAACTGAATATAATTAAGCTATTAAGATAGATCCAAGATTCTCAATGGTACCATTGAATCAAGGGTACTCAAATTGGATGAAATATTAGTTCATTTTGTCATTCCATGTTTCCATGAAATTTTACCTGAAATTCTAACAAAACATACGTTCAAAATCAAATAATTGTGTTACCACTGCACCGATTTTAATGAAATTTGGCATACTTAGTTTTTTATGCTGATTTTGAAACTCAAAACCATTTTTGCCGTAGAAGCTTCGTTCACAAGTTAGCGCAGTATTTACATTATACAAAGGTGAGTTTTAAATGCCTTTCGGCGTTATGAGTAAAAAAAAAAAAAATAATTATTCTTTAGATATGGTTGGTATTTCATTTTTCTTTTTGGGTGGAAAATGATCCTTTAGATTAAACTCTCAGAACCTATATTACAGATGTACAGGTAAGAAGTACACCTAAATAGATCTGGTAAACATTAAAAAAAAAAAAAAAAAAATTCAAATCAAATCATCAATTGAATCAAATATATATACAGTGAAACCTCCGAATAGCGGACAGTCATGGGACCGGAAGTTTCGTCTGTTATTGGGAGGTGTCCGCTATTGGGGAGGACTATCTTTTTTTCATTTATTTGGCTTACAGTATGTCATTTAATGAAAAATTACGTACAATCTTAAATTTCTACAATTATCATTGCCCTATGAGAAAATATGAACAATTGCAAACTGTTTACTATTTTCCTTTTTAAATGAATGCTAATCTATTAGTCTTACTTAAATAATGTCAAAATTAATTACAGTATTAATTTTGCATTATTTTAAGTAAGACAAACGGATTAGAAAATTAATTTTATTAACTAAAGTACGGTAATCAGATAACAGAGTTTGACATTTCTTTTTTACATTGAAAACATGTTTCTCAATATGAATATTTAAATTGTTTAACTTTGCAAGGCCTCAGAGTCCACTTTGCTTTCAACGCCTTTTCTTGCAATAATGGCCCATTTGCTCGTGCAGCGCAAAACCAATCGAAGACAATAGAGTCGATCGCACTTGTCTCCGTTTCCGAACTTTGATGTGTTTGGAGTTCGTTATCCATAATTTCAAAATTTCCCCTGGACGCTATGTATTACTGTAGCCTGATTCTATTGCTTTTGAAAAACAACCCAAGATCGTTCATTTTCTGTAGAATGTTGTCCGTTATTGGGTGTGTCCGCTAATCGGAGTTCAATTCATGGAAACGTCTAAATTAAGGGACTGGGGATTGCAAAATTGTCCGCTATTGAGGGGTGTCCGCTTTTTGGGAGTGTCCGTTAGTGGAGGTTTCACTGTATATACATATAAATTGGTTAAGTTCGTCTGTCTGTCAGTAACTCGATATAATTAAGCTATTAAGATAGATCCAACGGTTCTCAATGGTACCATTGAATCAAGGGTACTCAAATTGGATGAAAATATTAGGTCATTTTGTCATTCCATGTTGTTTTCATGAAATTTTATTCTTGGGAACTGACCTCGACAACTGAAATTCTAATAAAACATACGTTCAAAACCAAATAATTTTGTTATCACTGCATCCATTTTAATGAAATTTGGAATACTTACTCAGTTGTTTACGAAATTCAAAACCATTTTTGCCGTAGAAGCTTCGTTCACAAGTTAGCACAGTATTTAGATTACATTAACTTTATATTTGATAGTTGATAATAAAATGATTTTTCAGATTTTTTTATATTGTCGTCCGACAGGCTTTGCTGCTAGTAAATCAATAAAAATAAACAGCAGGCCACATTTTTTGCCGCCTCCCATTTTACAGACGGATGATACAACGAAAAGCAGATGCTACTTATTAATTCGTTAAGTTGTAATTTACTTATTTATTAGCTGTTACAATAAATAAATCCAAAAAAATACATGGTAAAATGATATTATTTTTCCAATTAATCTTGGAATTCGGTGTCATCTAACGTCAATTACGATCATTTCTTCCTAAGAAATTGAGAAGTGGATCCAAAAATTTGGATGAGGAATTGCGTTAATTGAATTTTAGACTCAATTTGAAAGAACTGTAACCTCAATGATTTCTTTGGTCAGTGGACGTTGCTCCAATCAACAACGAACTACTTTGAATCTAAACTGACCTATTAGAAGTAGAAATCTATCATAGCTCTGTTGTTCTTCTTCCCGACGACTACCGTCTTTCCGTTGACTTTATCTACATTAATCGTTTATTCCTGGAATGTGCGTTTCAAACATTGTGAACCTATCTACCTAAGATAAAAATCAATCGCGAGTCCAGTATTTGTTAACTACACCAGTCGTCTGTGATGCTTCAATCAAATACAATAGAACCCCGATTATCCGCGAGTGCCGCGAAAAATTGTTTTAATTACGAGCCTCAAAAAAACATAACAATTTTAATCCAAGCCAACAACAGGGAAAATACAATAGGCCTTACAGTGCGAAGGAAGAAAATTACTGACAGGTTTATTGTGCATCGTGGCCTTCTCGGAATTTGTGGATGCAAACGTAGAGCAAAGGTTTCTGTTTACTGTACATATTTTAAAAGTTTTACGTATTATGTTTTTTGTACAATAAAACGTAGTTTTTAATGGTGAAATATTTTTTTTCATGTTTACACCTCATTTTTTCGGGTTATCCGCGATTTTCGTTATCCGCGAAGCCCTTGCCACCCAATTCCGCGGATAATCGGGGCTCTAATGTAACTCACCATTCTGAGCTTCAGCAAAGCTAATTGCGTGCTCTATTCCTCTATGACTGAGGTCATTCCGAGTAAAACAAAAACATATTAAGGCTCATGTTTTCTTTTTCTCTCGAAGCATTCATACTTTGTTCTTTTATACTATTGAATAGATTTGACCAGATGCTGACTGGAAAGATAAGTGATTGATGTTTTCTCGGTTTTAATTTATAATCTTTTCTAACGTCCAATAAATAAGCAAAGTAAGAATTCCTATTGGACTTCACTCATTCACATGTAAGAATTCATGTAGATTTAGTAATAAGTATCACACACTTTTATTCTGACACTATGCATCTTTCACTTTTCAAATTTCCTAGGAGTGTTTGATCTGCTGTAAGAGGACAGGCAAAAGAAAGTTTTGTAACATCTATTCTAACAAATGTTGAATAAAATTTGTTTTTTCTGTTATTTACGAATAAAAAAAATTTGAATATGCATATTTTACTTATTTGAATTTGGGAATCGATTCAGGATCTAAATTAAGCCTCCAACATATTTTCATGAATTAGATGTGGTGCGTTGTAATAGTTTGGAAAGCCCATCTAAAGTAGTTATTTTACTATACTTCATACTGTAGTTCCCTTGATGAGTCTGATTCTGATAGAAATAATAACAGTGACTGTATATTGCACAGTATTTCACATAGTTAACTGTAGATCTTACTTTTCAAATTCCATTTCATTTATCAACTTTCTTAAGGAAAGAAAGAAAGAAAACGCAGTTTGTAGATTTAAAACCGCAAATAAGAAGACAGTAACAGAGATTTGTTACAATTTACCAGAATATTAACCGTGTAACTAGGAAACTGATCAACCAAATATAATTTTAATGTGAGAGAACGTATTGTATTGAAATTCTAAATTTGCGAGTGGATTCAACGAAAACATTCCAGTTTTTGTTACGGGTATCTTATAACTGAGCAAATGCTTGAACAGTAACTGTTAATTTGGAAAGAATGACACCTATTGAAAATTACTTATAGTAAAAGTTTTAACACAATCTATAGTTCTGAATCAGTTCATTCTTTTAATTTGAATATTGGTTAACTATGATTTTATTTGTTTATCACTGTTAAGAATTATTTCTGTATTTAGCCTAACAATCTTAAGGAGCTCACTAATAAATAAATAAACAATAATAAAAAAAATAACTTATTATCTTGGAAAAGCTTACCACTGTAAATAACTTTGCAGATTTTATGTTTAAATCCGTATAAATATTTAATCTTGAATAAAGGATTGTCTCACGTTAATTATTATCCCAAGAAATGTTTAATGTATTTGAAGAAGATGTTGTTGGGGATTGTTATAGTTTGTCAGAATATCATAGTATGATTAGATCTTGCATTATATCTCTATTTCTTCAAATAATGATGCATTGCATTCTCCGATTGGTAGTGAGCATATATTGGCATCCTTCAAAACCATGAAGAACAAACAAATTATAATACGACAGCTATTTATGAAATGTAGTGAAATCTACAGGCAGGAATCGAGATTTATGAATGTCAGATGTTTTCATGAATGAACTTTTTGGTAACTAGAATCTCCAGAAAAGCAATCTTTTATTTACTATCAATAAATGAGAGCTTGTTCTCCGAAATAATTTATGTGCCAGCTTTGTTTTTTTCTTATTTACTATTTCCGAGAGTTTTATTTCTATATCTTGTCTTTCTACCTGATTATAGTAGGCTATGCTATAATAGGACGTCACTTGTGTACACAGAGCTTCATTTATTCAAATTAATTGATAAATAAGGAAGGTTGCCCAAATAAGGCCCGGTTTCAAATAAGGCCCATCCTTCGTTTTATTAATAGAACGTTGACAATTTACCAAGATTAGTTATGTTTCAGACAGGCCCTGGCTTCTAGCGGCTACACCAAAAATTAGGTCCGTTGAAGTGGATAATTTCACCATGTTATGTTTCAGTTGAACAGGAAAAGTCGCCCGAAGCTTTTGTCATTACTATTTCAACTTAATTTGATAAATCGTCTGCATTTTTTGGCAACTTAATATATATAAACATGTTTTATGTCATTTTAAAGTGTGTAATGAGTAGAATAAGATACTGTATTTTTCAGTTGACGTGCATTTACTTACTTTTTAGTAAAACAATGCATGAAAGCGTGGGTTAACAGGGGGCTCCAAATAAGGCCCTCCATTGTACAACATAAGGTAATTATATATAATGAGAAAAAATATAACAAAAATTCTCAGAGCTAGTTTTAAATTCACAATTTTATAAATTAATTACTAATTAATTATTAATTTGTAGCTTAATATTTAGTCAGAACTAAATGTTGGAAATTGGCTGTTTTCACTGCCAAGCTCTTGTCCCTGGGGCGAGTTTGCCTGTGAGCTACAGACCTTAGGAATCCCGGAGCGAATTCTGAAACACCCTTTATGTTATTTGATTTAAATTTAATTATATAATTATTTTGGTTTAATATAATTATTCTAATTTAATTGATTTCTGCTTTTTTCCCCTTATTTATTATTTATTTATACATGGGCCTTATTTGGGACTAGCAGTGGGCCTTATTTGGAACAGGGGCTCCTAATAAGGCCCTTCAGTTATATTTTCAAAACAGTGTTATTACAGAAAGAATTTCAAATGCCACTAATTCTAAATTCACTTTTTCATAACAGCACACCTTAAACTTAAACCTTTCAAGACAGTTTTCAGAATTTTCACTCTTGCAGTAGAAATGTAAAAAATCTTTAAACGTTAGGTGGGCCTTATTTGGGCAACCTACCTTATAATATTTTGTATAATGAGTTCGATGAATGCATTTGAGACCACATGAACTATTTATATTGTTTTTACAATAAATTTGTTTTTCCTTCTTTAATCTTCGCTTTGACTTCCAAAAATAAAAAATAAATAAATAAAAATATTTATTGCTGCACTGTTGTTGCAGTGCAAATAATACATTTGAAAATCTTCAACCAACCCCTACAATGAATTCTTATCAATATTTGTGGGAAACCTTTTGTAGAAGACGAAATTAAAGAGTCAGCAATAAAAATATATCGATTTGAAATCCGAAGTATTGGGAATTGCTTTCAGACATCCTTTACAGATTTGCATAAAGTTTTCGCAGTTTTAGTTTCGTGCTGAAACTTAATGCTTAACAGCTTAATAAACAAAACTACTATATTTATATCCGACCACTGTGGTGGCCACAATCAACTCCGATCTGTTCCTAAAGATATTCGCTGAATGTTAAACTGAAACATCCTCAGGGACATCATCATGAATCTAATTATGGATACAATTTTAATCCATTCAAATATTGAAGTAAAATTCAAAATATATAAAAATTAAGTTGTTAAGTTGAATTATGAATGAGTGTTTTTTTTCTGAAATATTAATGAGTCACAGCAACAGTTGCAGAGCTCGTAAATGGAGCTATTTCAAATTTTAGTTTTAGCAATTTTTACTTTGTCTTTTTAAATACATCTAAAATATTTTGTTTTTATAAATACAGCTCTTTTCATTTTATAATAAGTAACGTTTAACATGTTTTATAAAAGAAAATACTAAGTTTTTGTTCACTTTTTTGTCCCCATGAGATAAAAAGTTGTTTGATTCTTAACGTTCCCTTTTAAAACCGGTACTTATTAAGATTCAATAACATTTCGTTTGTGGAATTTACTAAGTTCCCTTTTGCCGCCATAATTGTCAGCAATTTTCCGCCTAATTGTTTCGGAGCTGACATCTAGATCCGGTTTCCTTTTCAGTAATTGATAACACCCACACATCATTAAGAGCTTAATATGTCTTCAATTCAAGTAACGAAAATTGTCAGAATTCGCTTTTGTCCAGACGGACCATCATTCTTTCATTTCAAATTTGTGAAAAAAGTTAATCTTTATTAAAAGAAATAAAAAGTAATAAGAGGATGGGGTGCATTTATCTGATTATTATTGCGGAATGGTCACTATATTAAGTTGTTGTTCTTAAAACGTATAGTTTCATTTGTTGA
Organism: Thereuonema tuberculata; assembly: GCA_023159025.1. Classification (NCBI taxonomy): domain Eukaryota; kingdom Metazoa; phylum Arthropoda; class Chilopoda; order Scutigeromorpha; family Scutigeridae; genus Thereuonema; species Thereuonema tuberculata. The sequence continues at coordinate 110,562,578 of JAFIDM010012231.1, forward strand.
GTCAGAAACTTTGTTCTTATTAAGGGTATAGTGTTACATTAATACAAAAGGTTACGAAGCAAGATTTTTTTTTATTAACATTTCATGAAATAAATTTACGATTCGTGGAATTTCGAAAAAAATTTGTTTTCTAAATTGTTATTGATTTTTTTTTTCCTAAAAGAATTATAATTTCCTAAGTTTTCATAAAAAATTAAATAATAAGTAAGAATTTTTATTTCAAACCTTTCTATGATCGCCAACGAGCGTGAAACAGCTGTTCCAGGATGTAACTTGTGAATAATTTGGTCTCATCCATTGTTATTATTTAATGATTCTTTATTCTTATCAAACTATCAGCATTCAATAGAAGGAACATAGTTTAAAGTAGATAGGTTATTATTTACAGTTTTGTAAGTAGGATACATAATGTAAGTATGGATCCGGTATCCAGCGGTATATCCGTTGAGCTACGGAGTGGAAGAGCCGTAGCGGCAGATCCTAGCGTGAGACCTACTGAAAATGGAGACCGACTTTTCTTTTCCATGCAACCTCTTGGACTCACCCCATCCAAACCCCAGTTTCATCCCAAAACTGGTCGCGAATCATTGTGGTCTATACTGCCAACTCCTCAAAGCTTACATGGTCTGTAAAATGTGAACATCTATGTAAAGTAAAATAAATAATAATAATAATAATAATAATAATGAGCAGGACCGAGTACGTGTTGTATTCATCGTCCTGTCCGCCACTGGTCTGGTGCCTCACACATTGCACCACAGCCTCAGCACACTAGGACTTCATAAAAACACTTATGCACAACTCCAGAAGGCTGTGATACTCAACACAACACGCATAGTTAGGAAATTTATGAACACAAGCACACATCCATAACCTCCCTTTTTTTTTACACTTGGCAATATATGCTTTGGTCCTTGACCCCCCCCCCCAATTTGTCTTTGCTGGGAAACCCAAGATTTGAAACGTAATAATAATAATAATAATAAAAACTGCTGATTGAAGCCTGTAAGGAAAACATCTTGAAAGTTATCGGGACTACATTGGATTATAAAAGAGAAACCATAAGACAACGATTTGAAAGTTGGAAAAACAAGCCTCTACATGGACAATATATTAAACAAATTGAAGAAAAAATTGACAATTCCAGAAACTGGCAATGGCTTCAAAATGGTTACATCAAGAAAGAAACAGAAGGGTTAATATTTGCTGCCCAAGAACAAGCTTTATTAACTAACGTGATGAAAACCAAAATACAACATGTGAGCAACGATAGTAAATGCAGATTATGCAAAGTGAAGGATGAAACTATTGACCATCTTATCAGTGGTTGTAGTAAAATTGCTCAGACTGAGTACAAAAGACGCCATGATAGAGTAGCCAGCATTATTCACTGGAATTTATGCAAAAAATATCAATTTCCAGTTTCCAAAAACTGGTGGGAACATTCTATTGAAAAGGTGCTAGAAAATGATGAGGCCAAAATCCTCTGGGACTTCAGAATTCAAACCGACCGTCATTTGGAACACAACACTCTAGACATAACAATTGTAGAGAGGAAAGATATTTTCCTAATAGATGTGGCAATACCTGGAGATGCACGAATTGTTGAGAAACAACTGGAAAAGATCACAAAATATAGGGATCTGACAATTGAAATTTCTCGTTTGTGGAACAAACGTGCCACTGTAACACCTATAGTTATTGGTGCCCTTGGTGCTTTATCTAAGGAATTTGTAAAACACTTTAATAGCTTGGAACTTCATGAGATTTCAATAACAGATCTGCAAAAAACATCATTACTAGGAACTGCTTATATTTTGCGAAGATACTTGGACAATTCTTAGGTCTCTGGGTGAGACTTGAATTGCTCAATTAATCCAGTCAAAGATGTTGTCTTTGTAGTGTGTCAAATGTTATATAATATAATAATAATAATAAAAACAAATTAAATTTCTTTTTTTTAAGTGTTTTTTACTTAATCAATATTCGGAAAAAAAAAGAAAAAAAAACCTACAGAAATGTTTATTTATCGGTTTTAATGTTTCAAAATGACAATAAATAAAATAAAACACAATAACGAAACTTCATGATAGAAGTAAAACTAGATTTAAGAAAGGAATTCTGAGTAGCATGAATATTAGTAATTACTATATCTTTAATTTAGTTTGAGATTAAACAACATCAACAACAACAACAACAATAATAATAATAATAATAATAATAATGACGTGACCAAGGTACTGTACCTTGGGCTTGCCCAAGGTAGAGGTTTCATTCAGAATAGAACACCTTACTACAAGTAAGAGGATATCCTTGACATCAACACACACAAGATCTGCTTGGGATATGGAAATTCGCACTGATAAGAAGATTGAAGCGAATAGATCTGATATCATCCTCGTAGATAAAGAGAGAAAAGAGGCCATACTGTTTGATATAGCTGAGAGCATAAGTATATGCCAGCAAGATTGAAGATTAAATATACAGAGTTGGCCATTGAAATAAAGCAGATGTGGAAACTCAAGAGCAGTTCACGTTAGGCCAATAGTTATATCGGCTACTGGAATTTTCCCAGTTAACACCATCAGACAACTGGAATTTCTAGAAGCAAGACATGTGGCAAAGGAAATACATAAATCTATAATTTTAGTCTCTTGTCACATTGTCAGAAAATTCCTTAGTTTGGAATAACATGGGTGCTCTTGACAACTATCTGTGCATTCATTGATATCTATTAGATTAAAATGAGAAAAGAGATTAATGATGATAATAATGATGATGATAGTAAATTTCTGATCGAAATTTTTTTTTTACATTTACGCTACTTTAAGTTTAATTAAAATTTATTAAGATTATTTATTATTCAATAAATATTATTATTATTATTTATTAATATTATATTTATTATTCAATATTCAATAATAATAAATCTAAAACGCTGTTGATAGCAATTCATTAAAAATTATTATTATTAAACTGTTTTCATTCAAAAGCATGAAATTTTAATAGATCTTTGTCATAAAAACAAAATATTATCCTGAAACTAATTTCATCAAAACACTTTCATTATTTTTCAAAATAAATTTTAAAAAAAATCATATGAATATTTATTGAAAGAAAATAGTGGAGAAGGAAATTAAAAGTTATTGATAGGTTTCCCAACTTTTTCTTTGACTTAACGAAATGAATTTTCAAAATGTTATTGGAATCGAATATACGGATTTTAAAATAATTAGAAAGAAATTAAGTTATTCAAATAAAGTTAATTTTATATTTCAAGTTCCTCTCTATATATTTCAAAATGTTATCATGAAATGAAGGTTTATTTATTTTTATTTTTTTATCTTTCTTCCAAAGTTGGGGTGGAGTGAAGGGAGCCTAATTATTTAACTTAGCCCAGGGTGCACAAATGTTATAGATACAGTGCTACTAATAGATCAATATATTTTTTTCACAGAGCTTTTAGGCTGAACTAATAAAAAAAAAGAAAACACGTTCCTTTTCAACAAATGAAACGTTTTTCTGTCGAAAGGACCAACTGGATATGTAAAAGTAATGTAATCACTCCTATCTGATTCAAAATTAAAGAAACTATTTTGATGAAATCTGGTTAAGACTATTTATTGAAAGATTAAGCTGTCTGTGATTTTGGCCCCTAATAGCCCCTGAAGGGCCTCAAAAATAACTGAAGTTCCAGAGCAGTTTACAACTAGTTAGAATACTTAAAAGATTTAAGCAAATTTTAATGAGAAACCAGTGAAAATTAATGTCAGGAGACTCAACTTGTAGAGGACGGGTCTCGTTTGTTTTGCTTGCTTTTTTTATCAAAAAAAAATAATCAATATTTCAAAATTTATTTCGAACTGAAAAAATTTACTGTTCCTGTATTTAATGAAGCACAGACGAACAGAAAACTTAGAAAAGTAATTTTTCTCATTTTCATTTATTTATTTATTGGTTTGTTTTTAAGATTTTAAAATTCCAATTCCTCAAACAAATAATTTACGTTTCATGAAATTTCAAATTTGATTACGAGGTGGTTCACTATTAGGGAAAAGTTGTTCAATACTTAAAATTTTAACTACAGAAGTATTTTTTTTTTAATTTCATGGGATCTTAATTTAAAGTTTTCTTAATAATAACAAAGTAATAAGAAGGAAAAAACAATCTTTAAAATTCCTAAAAAATCTTTTAAGAAATAATTTCTCAGTTTTAGGTCAAGCAATTTTCTAATAATCTGGCATTTTTAAAGTGCTGATGTTATTAAACCCTTTAGTCACTGTATTACGATTTATATATATCAATCGATATATTACGATTTAGCCTCCATTAACATTCACGTTTTAAACATAATTTATTTAATATTATATTACTTAAGAGAAGTAATATTACGGAACATGCAGAGAAATAAATAAAAATAATTCAGTTTACGAAGATATCGGCCCTTCCCTATTTTAAATCTTTATATTTTTAAATCTTTTGGACAACTTGTCCAAAAGTTAAGTATATTGTAAGTGAACTGTGTTCTTAGAAAGTGTGTGTTTTTCTTTCAAAAGTTCCTAGACTTACCTGGCGGCAGCTTCAATTTCATCCAAGAAATAACCTCCCGATTCCACTTCTGCTCGGCTGTTTGCTATAAGAAAACCAACAACCATCCACCAACAGCAGCCCATTCTCCCTCGCCACAGATCCTCCATCTGTCCTCAGCTGAGTCCTCTCGCAACGACAGCACGTGACATCTCCGAAGCCAATTACAGCAGAACTATGTTCACATCAAAAAAAGAAAAATATCTCTTCTACTATATTTTTATCTAATTGTTTTGCATTTATTCTGGTTAATTAAGGGCTGCAATTCCTGCTTGCTTTGGCAACTAATTTCTAGGCAGAAGTTTTTAAATAATTCATTAATTTAATTGAAAT
>JAFIDM010012231.1:110567597-110584066 GCA_023159025.1 Thereuonema tuberculata
ATTTTTTCATTTATAAAGTAATTAATTTATTCATCTATAAATGTTAATTCAATCAACCCATTTATTTTGGAAATGAAATATTAAATTAAATACTATGGGAAATTAAACCGATCAACAATTGCTAACTAAAACAAATAATAACTAATAACTGCAAATTATTTTCTTTATTAAAAAAAGGATTTTCTCATGTAGTTTATCAATTTCTTCAGATGAAACATCATTTCAATGTTCCAAATGTAAAATAAAACTGCGTTTGAGTCAAAACTGAATGAGCAGCAACACACATTTTGTTTAATTCAAATCGACACTCGATAGATGGCGCAACTATTTAATGGAAAGACCCATTGTCATTTTGGGATTCTTACAAGAAAGATTGATTCTCGTTAAACAATAGATTTTTGCAAAATCTGTAATTACTAAAATATATTTAAATATTGGCATTGCGTGTAAATGATAAGCTTTTATTTTTTATATATATTAAATCCATGTTTTATTTTGTAGACCCACTTTTAATTCTCTTAGAATAGAACATATGGAAAGCGTTTCCTCGCGCCAGAAGTCTGATCCTAATTATTGACGACATTTCACTGCAAAATTTTATTGCTAAGAAGTTCCTTTGTAACACATGGATTTCGTTAAAAACTGACAGATTATAATTTATGGCATCTAATTGGGAACAAAAGCCAAGCAGCAAAATAAACCAAGACTTTGACCTGGACTGACTACTTGGTCAGTGTTGCTTTATTTATGCTAATTTTTAGACTAAAACATAAATATTATCGAAAAAGATTTAAAAATTTTATCTCATAAATAGCCGTTAATAAATAGTGAACCGTATATTTACATCTCTCTTGAGAGCAGATTTCAATTTCAGGTTCTATTTGAGCTTAAAAATTTAAAACCATAAAGCTTCGTTACTTCGGATTCAAAAACTTTCTTTTCGAGAGTGTTGGTTTACTCAGCAAAGAAAATTAGAATTGTTAAGTCAAATTGAAAGAAAAAAAAACAAAGTGTTCATAAATAGATTGTGTTATTCTTTGTCTCGTAGAGAATTTGGGGAAATTTGCTATTTTCTATGATATCTTTGAGTAAGTTAATACTGAACAGAAAGCAATCCACATTTAAATTTTGCGAAAGAGCGTCACTTAAAAGCATTTACATGTTTCATCGATTGATATGTTGAAGTCATTTTCCTTATTTTTTTAATTATGTTGCGATATTTTAAAATTTTGTTTTTCATCAATCATAGGAGAGACATTTAAGTTAGGAAATTGAAGAATACAGGACATCATTTAGATAGATCTATTCAACTTTTGTTTGCAGATGAATTAATGAATAATTATTTCATACGACGAAAATTTATAATAAGTCACTTGTTACTAAAACTAATATTTAATTAATCTGCAGGTATCTAACTGATTTCGGCAGCTAACTAAAAGTATTTGGAAGCAAAATGTACATTGAAAATATACTGAGAATTCTTAATTTGAGGTAATTTCCTGGAAATGTAATTAATCTTAATTTTTGTTCAACAATCATAAATTGTTTGTGAGGGAATTCGCGCCTGTCCTTTTTCTGTTTATGTGGGTGTTCCTGTGGTAGATTAGAAGTGAGCCGCATAAAAAGCACCGCCGCCATCCTCAAGTGATGGTTGGTTTCAACGGTTGGATCATCGTCTTGGAGTTCCGATAACGCTGCCAATAATAGCTTCTCCGAACGAGGGTGGAAAACAAGACGCAGATAAATAAAGGCACGTGGTATTCAGTCTTAAAAAAGTATCCCACACAAATTCTGTTTCAACTTAGTCTTCGGAAATGCAGAGGGAATCCAAATAGATTTTTTCCTGTGACTGATTGACTTTTTAGGAAGATAAAAACATTCTTTGTCTCCCATCAACAGAAAAAAAATATTCAACAATAAATTATCATAAAACAGAATGATGTCAGTAATAATTTTTAAGGAAGATTTTCAAGTTAATGCCAATTAAATACACTTTTTCTTTTCTTTCTTTCTTTTTTCTTTATGCAATATACTGATTTTGAATTGTTTACGAAACTAGAATAAAACATTACTCAATAACTACTTTCATTAAAAAAGTCACATGATTAACTAACACGGTCATTCCATATCTAGTGACCTAGGGGTCCCTGATCGACCATCTTCAATTTTCTTCGAATTTTATGTGGATATGCATACATGTGTTTTATGAAGTTCTACAAAATTTCAGCTTAATTATGTAGTACGGTTGGGCTACTAGGGCCTTTTTCGTAGAGGTCACCTACAAATCGCGAAGACTGTTGTGCAGAATGTGCAAAGTTTGGCATGTTCTTTTTTCACAACCAAAGTACCTAGTGCCCAGAAATTTCGTACACTTGTTCAACTTTTTTGTGCTAAAAACGAAATTTTGTTATATAAGCTTATAAATGAACGTATTTTTCACAATAGGTCTCAACGTAATCACGAAAATTCATCGCGAAAAATTTAAACCATACTTTGGCCATCCACATCTTTAAAAAAAAAAAAGAAACCTCTTGTGACTGCTATTTGCCCTGTTTATCAACCACCTGCAAATCATAATATTACACAAGTATTGGCTTTCATAATTATTTGCTTGTTGTGATATATTGCTACCGTATTTGATGTCAATACGTATTTGGGGTACTTTAATACGAATCAAGTAAGTGTATAGTTATCTTGGCTAATAATTATTGCTTTGCAAAATTGTAGGTGTACAGTTAATGAGAACTGGATGCCAATGGATAATCAAGTAAAAGTTAAGAACTACTGTTTTAATGATACTTGACTTTCAACCAACCTTCTGCTATGTAGGAAATGAAGCTCTTCTCGGATTAAACAAGACATTTCTCTACCAACAACATTGGCACAATGCTGATATCAGTTTTTTTCTTCCAATTCCTGCTGAGTGTGGTTAACATAGTTAACTATTTTAATTAACCACATTTGAAACTTTTAAGAACCTATATTTCTTAAAGTTCAAGCCCCTCTATGGGATTTACCTCAAGTCAGTTAATGCTAGATTAAAAAAAAAAAACCAGTTAAGATTCAAAAATGTAGTTAGTTTTGTTAGTTTTGTTCATTATGTTAGAGTGGTTTCAACATTTTGTGATACTATCTCTTAGGACAATATCTTATGTATTCAGAGTTTTTGTAACATTTGAACCTCAATTTATGCTGTGCTGTAAATCTTACCTGAAATCTGTTTATTCTGATTGCAGGATTTAAATGAACCAGTAAGAATTTATTTTCCTTGATTTCTTCATTAGGGCAGCCAGTTTTTTATTCTTGGTCACTTTTCATTCAGTGATATTTGTGTTCATCTGTATGAGTTAAGTAAGAGGGGATCAGCCATTAGAATATGTGGAATAAGGGGGGAAAAAATCTTTAAATTTTAGAAGAATGTTTGAAATTTGCTTCAATACTGAAAACTATGAAAAAAATGATTTCGTAAGAAAATGTAAGGAATTGCTTTTTATCTTAACAGATGCCAATTGTTACGACAGTCTTTCGGTCATAAACATTGCTCATTATGGCTTTCATAAATAGTTTACGTATTTTTTTTCTACTTTAATTATTTTATAAATTTTGCTTTCATAAATTATTTATGTATTTGTCTACTTTAATTATTTATTTATTTTTTAAATGATGCTTTTTTGAGCTTAGCCCCCTTTGCTTCTATTATGTAACATCCTGAACCACTGAGGAGGTTGAACGATGGCTTCTCCCCTATTACCCGCCTGTGAGGGGTCACATGTCCTTGCAACCCGACATTCCGTTCTTGAAATTATTGTATTATTATTTTTACTCGAAAATGAAATGCAGGACATTTTGAAAATGTTTTGTCAATTTTTAATATGTACAAATGTGTTTTTAATTATATTTGTGTGGTGGCGTAAATAGCTTATTATGAAATATTTCCTGGACACCTCACATTATTAGTTAATTACTATTATCTTCAATTCTAATGAAGTTTCAATTTAAAAAAATTTGCCACCACAAAAGGATTTTATAAATATGAGTCTTTCTCCAACTGCTTGTTCCTTGTTAATGATTCTGAAACAACTTTACAAGCTTCAAGAATCACTTGCCCAGAGTTTGTTTAATAAATCATGGCAGCTGGTGGCCGAAGAATTAAATCAATTTTTATACAGAGAGGTAAATGGTTTTGCTATTATTATAAGAAATACAAATATTAGTAATAAATATAAAAATTTCATTGTTGACGTGTAGCTCAAGAATATCTATCTGTGCTCATTTAAAGCAAGCTTTCTTATTTAATTAAGTTCAAGATAACAGAATCAGTACGGAGGGTCTTGTACCATCACAAGAGCAACAGTTAGGATAGATTGTCAAATTCTTTTAACAATTGTACCGAACTCCACTGCTTTTTAAGTAATACTTCACGAACTGTAATTGTAACTGAATGGTTTATCTTTGAGTGTCTTGAACATAAACAAGGATTGGTGTTGCATCAGAGACAGATTGATCAACTAGTCGTACGTATGTTCAGAAAATCAACCATGGGTAGAACAAGATCATCCCTGATCATGTAGAAATACACTGTGTATCATATATTGTAGTTGCTGTGGTACTCAAGAAGGTGCTTTTCTCGATTCACTGTTTGATTAGGCCTATTTTGATCCAATAAACATTTTTTTGCATAGCCTACTGCTTATAACAGTCCTTCATTGTTCTCCTTGTCTTTCTGAAGTTTTGCTAAAATTGAAAATTAACCAAAATACATAATTCAGTGATAGCCCAGCCATTTTGAGTGTCAACTGGTATATTTGGATGCTTCGGTAGAGGTTGTATCAACTCTGACATCAGCAGTTCAACCGCCCACTTGGGCCCATCATAACTTTCCAACTGAAATAAACAGTAATTTTCTGTTTACTAATATAAATTACTGTTTGTTTTTGTTTTTTTACTTAATTCAAATATCCTACTTACATTCTTTCAAAGACTTTTATTTTGAATTTTAATTTACAAAAAATTCGGTATCTTGCAATTATGTAATTCTTTGCGTAAGTCATCCATTTAAGAATTTTTGACAGTTTATCAGAATTATCTTATTATTACATTGATGATTCAATGTATATTAAGCAGTTTATTTTTCAGTTGAAGTTGTAAATTTATCATTGCAGTGAATATTCCTGTCAAATGTTTGATGAATTGTTTGATTTCCTTCCCTTATAGTTAATTCTTCAGAATCGCTTCAATGAAGGCGGCTGTGTTCAATTAAACTTTGATATGACTAGAAATTTATTTTCTATATTTGGAGAATTATATGTGCTGTGAAAAGGCCAAATAACGACATTACGAGGTCAAAAATGATGAAAATTATTTTCGTCAAATTAATCACACATACTGTCAAAACGTTCTCTATAAACCAGTCCGCCATGCATCGTAAGAATTTATATGTTAACGTAACAGAATAGCCTGCGCATCGCTAGAAGTTGGATTATCTTTCGCACGGCCAATTCCGGTTAGTTGTGCCTGCATTGTTAACGGAGTAACTACGCGCATCCTATTTTCCTAAATTGAAAATCACAAGATTTTCAACATGGATATTGAAGCGTCATGGGTATGTACTGTAACCTGCAATGTTTGTTAACATCACAGTTGTACGTAGTATCGATATAATATCTCTTTTCGAAGATAATATGTGTGTTTGAAAAATATATAGAAATATTAAGTTTAACTGGAGTTATACAAAAAGTTCCGAAAAGTACACCAACCTTTTTTTTAATAGTTCAAAAAATATATCTTATAACTAATATAAAATATAAAATATATAAGCACACGTCCCCTTGTTTCTCCTTTTATTAAATCGAGCATATTCTTTTCAGGTAGTCGCAGTGACACTCCTCTAAAGGAAATGAAGATTACAAGAAAAGAACTATTTACAGTGTTAAAAAATGAACAATTTTACAAATTATCGTCATTAAAGTGTAATGAACAATTATTGACGTACATATTGGACAAGTACGGTTGTAGTGAAGTTTCTGAACATTGCAGAAAAAAAATAAAATGTGTAGTCAAAGTATTTGTCACGAAGCTTTTCACAAAATGGCGTTGTTGTAATTACATGTCTGAGCGTTTTAATAACAAGCACATGAAATGGCTCGATGAAGAATTGAAAATCCCGGAGATACATCCATCACAGCTTCCGTTATCAACACAAAAATGTTCAGAGCATAATAGGCGAGGCAGCCACGAAAATTGTTCGGAGAGAGCCCTGAACGCAGTAAGCGAAGACATGTTAAACCACTTGTATTAGATCTCAGTTCAGAAAAACTATACTTAGCAGCAGAATCAAGTTTGGTGAAATCAGGCAAGAGGACTGCAGCCCAAGTTGTGAAATTAGCCATCCAATCTACGTCCAATAGATTAAAAAAAAATGAAACTGGTGCATGACACATCATTATCTGCCACTATAATACCGTACAGCCCTGAAGAAGCTTTAAGTCTCATAGTGGATATTGGGTTGACAAAAGAAGATTATATCACGATGCGACTTGGAGCAAAGGAAAGAGGGGCTGATATTTATCCCTCATATCATGTGATAGAAGAGGCAAAAAGGAAGTGTTAACCTGCAAATATTAAGATAACTGAAAACCAGGCTGTAGTCCCGCTGCTGGATCTCCTTAAGCATACTTTACAATGCTTGGTACAAGTACAGGCTGATGTAATACTACAGAACATTTCAGAGGACTGTAATACTATCGAAGTTAATTACAAATGGGGCATAGATGGCAGTATATATAAATAAAATTTCGCAAATAATTCACAATATGCGGATTCCAACATAATTTTATGTACGATTGTGCCTCTAGAAATCAGTGAGTCTAATGAAAGTAACAAAAAAATATATTGGAAGAACACAACACCATCATCAACAAGGTATTGTCGTCCAATTGGATTCAAAATAAAGAAAGAAAATGTCCAACATGTGAAAGAAGAATATAATGAAGTACAAACACAAATATTGCAATTGGAGCCCACAATGATCCTTCTAGGCACTAAAGAAATAAAATTTAAACAATTTTATATGTACGATGTTGGATGGAAAGACTGTTAACATTTTGACTGATACTTCAAGTACGCAAGCATGCAATGTTTGTAAGGCTACTCCGAAAGATTTAAACAATCTGGAGAAACTAAATAACAGAGTCTGTGATGAAGATACCTTCAAATATGGTATTTCTATACTACATGCACATCTTAGATGCTATTAGTATTTACTGCATATAGCATATAAATTAGAATTACAACAGTGGCAGGCAAGAGGTGCATATGCAAAAGAAAAAGTAAAGGAAAGAAAATGTAAAATAGCGACTGAGTTTTATAAAGAAATGGGCCTCGTTGTTGATCAGCCAAAGCAAGGTGGAGGCAACAGCAATGACGGTAACATAGCACGAAAATTTTTCAAGAATCCGTTGCTTGTTTCCCAAATAACTGGAATCGATAAAGAATTGATAGAAAGATTTTCGAATATACTTTCCATCATTTCTTGTGGACACTACGTCAAAGAAGAACTATTTAAAACATATTGCTTTGAAACAGCACAAATGGCTATTTCACTTTTTGGTTGGTACAAAATGAGTGCCAGTGTTCACAAACTGTTAATACATGGAGCTGATATTATAAAATCTTTACCTTTGCCAGTAGGCCAACTGTCAGAAGATGCAATTTAGGCAGGCCATAAAGATTATAAACAGTTAAGACAATATTACTCTAGAAAAACTTAAAGAATCAACACCAATAGTGACATATTTAACTGGATGCTGGTATCCTCGGACCCTGTTGTGACAAGTAAGCGAAAACAACCGAAGAAAAAGAAAACAAAATTCAATGAAGTTGTATTAAGCATGCTAAGATTGCCTACTTTCTGTGGATATGATGATGACGATAATAGTGATCAGGAGTCTGATGGTGATGATGAGGATGCAGATGGAGATTAATATTTTTATCAAAATTCCATATTTTATGTATTTATCTCACTAATTCAAAATAAAGAAATAATTTAAAATGAAATTGTTTGTTTTAATCAGAATACTATTAGCACCTGACCCCCAACTAACCCTTAATAGGTATTTTTTTGAAAGATAATCATTAAGTAGTCTCCTCATGAGCCTTTCTGATCATAATATCACATAAAATCATCTTTTATATTTTTGTCATCGTAAATTGATAATTCGGCCTTATGTGCAGAGGCCTGAAAACTACTTTAAAAAGTAAGTACAATATTTCAATATTCAAAGACTAAAAATAAACAATACATAATACTCAACATAAGAAATTCAATTGTCTGAATTGTTAATTAACTATATTCCCATCAAAATCCATTCAGTCACCTGATGTGATGGTTGTTCAAGTCTTTTCCCTTCCTAATGGTTGCTGCTACTTGCTGCTACTTGCTTTTTTACAATGTCTTTTATTCTTTTTCGAAGTTGTTCCATGTCTTCGTACTGTCTGATGACTTCAGCAACTTTTTTTTTGAGGATTTTTAAATTCTTGAACTAAAAAATTAAAAAAGAGAAATAGACTATAATAAAGTCAAGATAATGTTGGTTTCAGCTAAACAAAAACATTATTTGAAAAATTTATCTGAAGATTGCAATACAACTGAGAAAAAATGATATAAAGGATGCATTTACAACAAGGAGCTTATTAAAAACAGATCCTCCTATTCACAAAACATTGTCATAATCTGAAATTATTGTGTATATACCAATTTACTTGACAAACACAATTTTACTTACTTCAGAATAATTTTCATAAATGTAAAATTCAAGATTAGTGTTATTTTTTTTTCATGATAATTTCGCTTTATTGCAATTTTTCATACAAGGTAATATGTTGCTTCACTTGCTTCCTGTAACTATTAGCAGAAAAGTTTTAACTTCAATTTAGAATTAATAAATTTCATTAATCAAATCTAAAAAGAACAACAGTAATGTAGTGACATTTAATAAACCATAAGTGAGAAATTCCAAAAGAAATAGAATCATTTCATTGTAGGGTTTTTGATACATATGCACTTTCCACCTAAAATTGTTTCATAACTTCAGTGCTCTATTTTTATGAAATCTCACACTGGGATAACAACTCAAAACTTATGCATTTAATAATGGAAATCTTGCAACGTGGGTTTTGGTTTGCTGATACTGTTATTTATCATGAATGAATACTATTAAATTTTGGTACTGTATACTACGTATATACACACACACATAAGAGTCCCAAATTAAACTATCGTATTAATTTGATGATGCTGATGCACGAATAATATATTTTATTATTGTCTTTAATTCCAGATGAGTCGTACCATCCATACAATTAAGACTCAAAACACGTCGATCAATCTTGCACGCTTCAGCTTCATAAACCAACCCGTTCACATGTACCAAAGTATTCTAGGTCAGATGCTTTAGATATCCAAGATTTTAAAGAAACGCCACAAATATTGCAGACATTCAAAATTAACAGGATAAACCTACGAATATGTCAGAAAATACTTTAAAAAATGCAATAGTGGATGACAACAGTTATTAATTGAAGATTTTGTAGTCAAGAAAAAAAAGGCAGAGAAATGAAGACCAATGGAAGCTTAATGTTAAAAAGCTAAATGACAGAAAGGAGAAGCTCACATCACCACTAAAGGAGAAATGAAAGAAGCTGTTAAAATGAGGCCAGGTTGTGGCAGAGCAAGCCGATGCAAATACAAACAAAAATTTATGAAAAATGATTGAGAAACATTGTTTAAATCCTACTATGCATTTGTGATTCAACAATGCAATAAAGACTTCAAAAATAAATTGGTGCAAGTCACTACGACAAAAAGGAAAAGACCTTGCTCAGATCTGAACAAACTGAAGAAAACGCTTACATATACAGTCGAGATTAAGCAGCAGCGAAGAAAGATATGTCATACATTTTTCCTACATATACTTGGGATTACTGAGCAGGTGGGGAAGACTGATAAGAAAGCTTGGATAAAATGGCTCCCCATCACCAATCAAATTTGGTAAACACAGTATCAGTTGTGTTTACCACAAAGAGTAAGTGAAGCAATCAAACAAGACATTCTTAACCACATTAATTTATTCAGCAGAGTGAAATCTCACTATTGCCATAAGAAAAGCTCCAAAGAATTTAGATGCAAATCTATCTCTAAGTGCCATGTACAAACTGTAGTGACTGGTGCAAAGATAAGGAATTGGAGCCAAGTAAGAGATGGCTGTATGATTACATATTTTTCAAAGAATTTAATATTGGGCTTCATAAACCTAAAGACCTTTGCCAAGGATGGAAAAATGTTAAAACCAAGAAAATGACGAGATGAAGACAAATACAATCTCCACATGAAGAATAAAGCAGGACGATGGTCTACATACTGGGCATTTGTCGTCTCAATAAGCATTTATGGCTTTTGAACTTAAAAGACAACCCAGTCTGTAGGAGATGTTATTCAGAAGAGGAGACTTCCTCACACATCTTATGTAACTGTGAATATTACACAGCGTTTAGACACAAAATGCTAGGATCTTTTTTCTTAGAACCAAAGGATATGATTAAGGTCCCTATAAGGGGATTAAGGTTGGGGAAAGTACAATAGACCTTAGGTCACGGTGCTAAGTATATTTACCACTCATCTTTTACATTACTTTAAGCAGGACGAGCTGCCAAGGACAATGCAAAACAAAATACAAAGAATGACCCACTGTAGCAGCTGCTTGCTTGACTTACAACAGGTTTTGCAGGTGCCACATACAAAGTCTGATGCCCTATTTTACAAAAGGAAATTGTCTTCCTACAAACTGTGTTCAATCTTCCTAGTGGAGATAATTGGTGTTGTATAAGGCTGTTACTAAGCGTGAAGCAGTGGAGGTTGCAAGCTGCATATTTCACTTTCTAAAGGAAAAGGCAAAACAAGTTATAAAACATGTCATCCTCACCTCTGATAAGTGTGGCAGCCAAAGTTGTAATCGCTTTCTTTTTCTTATGTACCTTTTAGCAGTTCAGGCGACTTCAATAGAAAATGTTACTCATTGTTTCTTAGAAGTGGGCCATAAACAAAACGAAGGCGACAATATGCACAACATAACAGAATGGAAAAAAAAAGGGAATCGAGATGTTCACACTGCTCAGTGGATGACTGTAGTAGCAATGTCAAAAGTATCTGAAATGCCTTACAAGGTAGTTCCACTAGAACAAGACATGGTTTTTCATTTTAAGAAACTAGCAAAACATTTTGCCAATACAGTAGAACCTCATTATAACGGACTAATAGGGGCTGAAGGTTGTCCGTTTTAATGAAAGTCCGGTTTATAACAAATAATTCTTATAGGGGTGTAATGCAGCAATACATCAATGTACATCAATGAAAGTACAATAATTAGCTATAAAAAGTGTTTATTATATAAAAAATAAAAAAACAGCCTTCAACATAGTAGGCTGAATTGAAAAAGATGTATACGTATACAATGCATTAATCTTTAGAACAAGAAGATCCTGGTTCATGTTGATTGCTTACATTCATTGGTTTCTGCTGGGTTTGTTTGCTGCTTATTTCTTCAGTTAATAACTGACAGAGATGTTTGTAATATGCAAACACATTTTCAAACACATATGGTTGGAAATGTAAAACTCGTCAGATAAAAATAAGCATCCTTTATTATTATTACAATTTTTTTTAAAACTGTCCGTTATAAGCGACGTCCGTTATAATATGGTCCGTTATAATGAGGTTCTACTGTAATTGGTCAGTTCCAGAGGTAGCATTGCTAGGTGCAGATTGAAAGCCAGATGGTCTGATATGTGGTGATGGTCGAGAAGGGCAGCAGCCATTACATAAAGTTTAAGCATAATTATAATGACCCCGACTTCACAGAAATTGATCTTCATTGCAGACTGCATGCAAAGCAGCCTGGAAATTTAAAACATTACTCTTGAGAAAGTTTACAAGAAGCCAATCCCTATGAGCACGGCCAAGTATAATAATCTTGGGTATCTTTGCAATGAACGTATAATTACCAGCATGTTTCATGATTTTTATCAAAACTTCAGTAGCTGAAAGTGACAGCGAGTAATCAGTTGAAGTACTAAATTCATTCCATTAGATACTGCGGTTCCCAACCGCATAAAATAAAGAGTTCGTATCTGTAATGTATTGTTAGGTAAGCAATTTTGTATTGTCGTTTTCAATATCAATAAAAGTGTTTTTTGTAAATATTTCTGAAACTAATTTACACCTAGGATTTTATTGCCTTCAACAATAAAGGTTATGTTAGAAAAGCAGGTGCAATTACATCCTAAGTAACCTCAAAACTTGTATCACAGCTTAGCCATATTTCATTTAAACAACTTTCATTAGCAACATTATATATACATACACACAGATTTTCATAACTCCATTAAATTTCAATTTTTTAGACAAGTTTTTTTGCTTTGGTAAATGTCACTTGGGATAGTGTTGCTGTAAAGGAGTGAAATGATACTTTCCAATATGCCTTGTATGCCTTGCCTTTGGCAAGTATTTATCTGTCTGCACCATAGTTATGATGAATCAAATTACTCCCATAAAGTGTCAATTTACGTGTGAGCCTCATAGCAGGACTTAACTGCATGCTGGAGGAGCTGGGTTCCATGATGAATTTTTTTTCAAATGGATCTTAAAGAGTTCCAAATCGCTGATGAACGAGTTCAGATTTCTTTTCCGAGATTAAAGAAAAGTCGTTATCGGGACTTCAGCTTTGTCCTGTTGGTCACAAAACGATTGAACTTTACCTCCTGCAATCCCAAGAGCCTACATAGGTCTGAAGTGGGATACTTACTTTTAATTGGATACATGCAACATA
Organism: Thereuonema tuberculata; assembly: GCA_023159025.1. NCBI lineage: Eukaryota > Metazoa > Arthropoda > Chilopoda > Scutigeromorpha > Scutigeridae > Thereuonema > Thereuonema tuberculata. The sequence goes on from JAFIDM010012231.1 coordinate 110,580,479, forward strand.
TACAAAGAAACAAGCGTTCTTGGTTTTCTTCATATGTATGTAATTTCTAATGTCATAAAACCACTAAATAAGATCTTGTCTATGTTATCCTAGAACAGCTATTCATACTTGTTGGAGATCATCAGATAGGACTTGTCTTCATGCAGATGCAATTCGTAATAAATGATGCACCATGCCCAAAATTAAACAAATAAAACTAATCTTAAAATGAAGCATGTAATTCATGTATCAATGTTTACTTAATTTTATCTTCAAGAACAAACTATTTTCTATTATTTTTTTGCTTACTATATCATAATCCATTGTGTTACTTTGAAATGAATCTAGAATTTCCAAATGCTTTGGTAGACTATTAAAACACTCCAGTAGTGTTTCCGGTAAAGCTGCAACATATCTGAAATTAGTAAGAGTAAGGTTAATAAAATTTCTATTTCCTTTTACTCCAACATGTTGAAAGTTTTACAAAATATTCAAAGATTCTACTTAATTCATTTCTATGAACAATTTTTTCTTTTGATTCTTGAAGATTCTTGTCTCATCATTACAGTTTTAAAACATGCTTTCTCCGAGTTATCACTTCATATTAAAACAATTAAAAAAATTCTAAGCCTACACAGTTTAATTTGATGTTAAGTTAAAGAAGTAGATTTGTTTAATCTTGTACAAAACATAAAAATGAAACTGGTATTTCACAGCTTTACAGTCAGGCTATATAATCGATCTAATAATAAAGCATTACAAACAAATAACAATACTTAACAGGTTCACTACTAATGACATTTATATACATCATGTGATGTCGTATATTCGTCACACGCACAACTTTGGTTCAAGTGCCATTTTTCCATCATTAGTGTACACTAAACAATCTTATTGCTAGACTAATGATATATATATATATATATATATATATTAGGGTGTCCCTTATATGGGTGATTTTTTTTTTTTTTTTTAATATTGAAACGCATACCCCCTAATTCTTTTCTATATACATAGACTAACTCAAATACAAAATTTTATCTTCCTATGTTAATATTAACCTGTGCCGACAGGGCTTCAAAGTTTATGAGAATCTGTGTTTTTAATGCTTTCTGTCATTCAACTAGATCAGTTTAATTTTTTTTTTATTTTATAAGAATATAAAATAAAACATCAAGTTTAAAGTTAATATAAGGTATTTATTTTTAATAAAAAAAAAAGAAAATTAGAAAATTTTCATGCAGGATATTTCCTTTTGAGGGTATCTTTTTTGCAATCTGGGTACAAATATACACACAACGTAGCAAGAATTGCTTCTGTTCTTCTTCTGCAGTTATTAGGCCATGGAAATCTTGAATAAGTTTAACGGCTCTTTCAGCTATGTCATTGACAGCTCTTAAAGAAAGAACCTTCTTTTTTGCCTCCAAATAGCGAACATCTTCTTGCCATGTAGAAATATGTGTCTGGAGGAATTCTTGATCAATTTTCAACCGAGAAAACAAATTGGTACTCTTGACGGACACGAAATCATTTAATGATTTATCTGCAAGAATAAAATAAAGACATATTATTTTCGTTTTTAAATCTATCACGTAAAAACAATGTAAGAAATTATGTAAGTATTCCCACTCACCATATAAATAATTAGATATCTCCTCTTTCGATGCAACGTATCTTTTTCCATAATCATACAAACTCTCTCGTTGTAAATTTACAACTATCATTTCTTTAACTTTTTCTTCAACTTCGCCATCAAACAGTGATAAAACGGCAATTTCTTCAGACAAGTATCACAGATGTTGGCTGAACTTGTTCAGAGCCGCTTGAGAGATCGACTTGTCCACTGTTTCGTATTCTTTCAGCATTTTTAAAAAGCACAAATCTTGATTTGGCGCCTTCACTACAACACTGCATTGAAGCCAGGGTTTTACATACATAGTCACGATAAACAAACAAATCTCTTGCAGTGCTCGTTTATCTTTGGTGCTCATTTTGATCTGGGATTGCAGCAAACATATTTTTAAAGAGTAAATATCTCTAGCCATCCTCCTTGCTTGGTGCATTGCTCCTGGAGGTCTAATTTTAAATTTTCTCTCATCGTCTCCTCCTAAGAAAATAATAGCTAATTCGATGAGTTCCCTGTAATCATCACGAATAAAAGATCTTTTCAATTCTTCATTGTAGAAAGTCAATAATCCTTCAATCATTGTATCAGAAAAAAATAAATGTTGTTTAACAAAGTCGTTGTAGGTTTCAACAGCTGTAGGATTCACATTTTTCCAGTTATCTCGAAACTTTTTGAATAGTGGAATATCAGGGCTATTAGTGATTTGGTGAATTTTTGTTTCAAAAACACATTTTAAGACTAGTTCATATACATGATGCCGGCAAGCAAATAGAAGCAATTCTCTCCCTAGTTTTTGTTCCAGACGTACATAAGCTCCGTTTAAACGCCCCGTGTTAGATGCCGTTGTATCACAGCACATTATTTGTACCTTGTCATCGAGGTTCCGATCAAAAAGAGCATTTGCCAAAACTTTAGCTTGTTGTTGGCCAGAAGAACTCTCCAGTCTTGGTACTGCAAGAAGTTGTTCTTTCTCTGCGAATGAAATAAGGATTGGCAAGCGCTCTTCTTTGGGACTTCTTATGTCTAATCCGGGTAATAATTTTCCATTCCAGTGAAGGGTAACTACTTCAGGTATGTTGTTTTGAAAATCTGATTTTATCGAATCCGCTCTATCTTTTCTACCCTGTGTGCGAATACGTTGAATAGAAGATTTGTTGATTGGAAAATCATCACAGTTAACACCTAGGGCTTCTACTGCAGCTTGAAGTATAAAAACAGAATCCCTTATGCTTAATTGACATCTATCTAATGCTGCAACTAGCTTAGGCGTGATAAAGTCTTTCTTTCCTCTTTTTGTTATAGTTCCAGAACTGATGGATTGAGATATCGATGGCAAAGGTTCCTCCAGATTTTCATCAGAGCTAGTAGGTTGATCCTGTTGTTCTAGAGGAAGAAAAGAGTCTTGAACAGTATGAGGTGTCGACGAACTCGCAGAACACATTTGCTCGAGCCTTTTTTTCTCTTTTAGCTTTCTCTGTCTTACTCGTTCTTCTTTCTCCGTTAACTTTTTGTCTACACCCGCTAAACAACCTGGTCGTCCTGGTTCTCTTTGTCGTTGTAAAAATATTTTGTCTTCCTCTATTTTCATTCGTTCCAAAGCATCAGCGTGTGCTATGTCGAATAAATTATCTAAATTATTTTGAAAATCCTTCTCACGTTGTTTATAATAGTCTTGTTTTTTTTTTTGAATTTTTCTGCAACTCTCTCCAAGCTTGATAAAGATATACAAGTTTTTTCACACAGTTAGGTATAGCTCTAGTAGGTATTCTAGCTTTTTCCCAGAATATAATACACTCTCGAACAACAAGATTTGCGCTTTCATGATAGTCAATTTAACTTCGCGAATATTAAAAAATAGAACTGCAAGAACTTGGCGATTAGACGGTAACTTTGCACCTTTTATTTGATGATTAATGTTACCAACAAGGAAATACGTTTTTTTTTGCTTCGTAATTCTCGTGCCATATTTTTAATGTAAAACA
>JAFIDM010012231.1:110585587-110601587 GCA_023159025.1 Thereuonema tuberculata
TCCCGTACTACAAGTACATACCACAAAGCGTATTAGAGTCACCCTCAAATAAACTATACTGGGACCGCCCCATTCACACAGACAAAACCATACATCACAACAGACCAGACATCACACTTGTTGATAAGGTCAACAAACAGACCTATCTCATTGATATTGCAGTTCCCATCAGCAAGAACATGCAGAAAACTCACGCTGACAAGATAAGTAAATACACAGACCTAGCACACGAGCTCCAGAAGCAGTGGAGGCAGGATCGAGTACGTGTTGTACCCATCATCCTGTCCGCTACTGGTCTGGTGCCTCACACATTGCATCACAGCCTGAGCACACTAGGACTTCATAAAAACACTTATGCACAACTACAGAAGGCTGTGGTACTCAACACAACACGCATAGTTCGGAAATTTATGGACACAACCACACATCCCTAACTATTCTTGCAATTTTTTTTTTTTTTTTTTTTTAATACACTTGGCAATATGTGCTTTGGTCCTTGACCCGCCATATTGTCTTAGCTGGGGAATCCCATCGTTTGAAACTTTTTCGATATAATAATAATAAAGAATACACACGGGATATAATTCTCGTCCCCCCTTTCTTGAATTTCACTAGCCTCGCCCTGACGTTGTTAGGTTGAGCTAGTTACATGGTCCCTAGTTGGCCAAATTCGATAAAAGGAAGGAAAGAATACACAGACAAGATCAGTAAATACACCGCTGTAATTGTTGTTTTTAAATCTAATAGCTCATTCACTTTGTTAATAATTTCTGTAATTGTTGGTATTGTTATTTAATATTTCAAATTTAAATATTTTTTACTAGGTGGCTCCACCACTTATTAGTTGTCCAATCACGGCTTGTTATTATTTTGTATTTTATCTTGCAGTCTGTATTTTGCTGTCATTCTACTTGAAAACGGCCGGCGAGCCCGAATCGAAACCCGATTGCATTGTTATTTTATTAATAGATATTGCTTTTTTTTATATTGTGTGTATGGTCATGTTAATTCTATTAAATTTTACACACGTTAAAGTTTAACAATATCAAGGATTCTATTGTAAAATTATATAAATTTATTTGATTTTTGAAATCAACGGTCAACTGATCTACTTAGACGAACTTTCTTCGTAGAAATCTAACTTTGTTGTTGCGTGCGGAAGAGCGATCTTCGTAGCCGAAGGTCCGTGTTCTAAGGATCTCTAGTGTTCCCAAGATGGCGAAACCCTAGAAGAATCCATAGAATTTCAAGGGAAAGATACTGAGATGGTTTCCCGTTGCCTTCCTGAGGAAATTATTAAGAAATGAATTCAAACCTGAAGAGAAAGATGAAGAAGCAGACAAACACAGGAAAGAAATGTTTCACAAACAACCATGCCCACGCCGGGATTTGAACCCAGGTTCCGACGTATCTGCCTCATGCGAGGCCACCGCCTTGCCCACAAGACCACTCCAGAACAGCAATCTTTAACTATTGATAATAATTTCAAAGAAGCTTTCTTTTACTGATTCTCAACCTCCTAAATTATGAAGTAAATAAGTGACGCAGTCAGAAATCTATTACGACTTCATCGCTATGTCGTTTGATTTAATAATGTAATGAATATGAAAAATTCTTATTCGTCATGCCAACATAGAAGGACGGATTCATGTATTTTGGGAGATATTGTGATCCAACCCACACCCACTCCATATTCGAGATATTTGACATTGTTTTCATTGGATTTCTGCTATTAGCTTAAATGTTAGAAATGCAAACCCGTTGTTTTCAGTTGTCAGCTATAGCTTGATGGGTAAGGTCTTAGAATCGTATGCTGGAGATTATCGGTTGAGTCCATATATCTGTTTTATTTTGTTTTTTCCTCCCTTAAATCTTTTTTCCTCAATGTACGCGTGTTTTTTTTTTTTTCTTCTTCTTATTTTCCTAATTTTTTAAAAATTTTTTTCCTAACTTTTTTTTTTATTTTTCCTTACATTAATGTTCTGCCTGTTTAATTATTATTATTTTTAATTTTTTTTTAATTATCATGGTTCGCCCTTAAATTTATGCTTTAGCACAAAATTATATTCACTTGTTTTTGGGTTTTTTTCATAATCCTTTCCTTTACACTAAATTTGTATCAGATCATTTGTGGGGGGACATCACTGCCTACACTTAAACCTCGTTTATCCGCATTTCATTTGGGAAATTGTTCATCCGCCCGAAATTTGGGATAATCCGGAATGTATAGTATTAAATATGTACTGTACATGTTATTAATATTAATTGCATTTATTACAGTACATTAATGTTATTAATAGAGGTATAGTTACATAATCGCTTGTGTACTCTATAAAATATTGATTGATGCGACGAAAAATGATTTTGTGTATTTGTAAAATATTCTAAAAATAGTTTCGGAAAAACCAGATTTCGGATAAATGCGATTCGGATAAACGAGTTTTTTGTGTACTAAAGTTTCAGCTTTAGTTGTTGATTTATATTTTTCTTTATGAAGTGCGTTCTCTGACACGGAGGTATGCTCCCATGGAAGGATCCGTGGAAATACTCTTGGGCAAATATTACGCAAGGATCCCAAGGACCAAGCGTAGGGTTGGTAGTTTTCCTTCTCATCTTGGAATGCATACTGAGGGGGTTTTCCTTGCATTCCTCAGGAAACCGTTATGGAAAGACTTCAAACCTGAAGAGAAAGTGAAGACAAACACAGGAAAGGAAGTAAACATCCATGCCAGCGCCGGGATTCGAACCCACGTCCATAGTAGACTGCTGTCTTGATCACAAGGTTGTGTCTGAATTGTTGATTTATCTTAATGTAGGAACTTTAATAATAGCGTATAAAGATTTCTGAAAAAAAAAAAAATAATTTTCGAACTGTTACAACAAAATGGTTTTATTGAACTAACCAAAGGTGCAGGTCAATAAAAAGCGAAATTCTCCAGTCTTTAGATGGTCTGTAGATTATTATTGATATTTCCATTTCTGATCACTTCTATATTTATAAATATATATCATAATTTGTGTTTTTTTACATATTTGTAATATATATTACATTACAATTATGTAATGTTAGGAAAAGTATTGTCAGCTGTTTTGTGTGATTTATAGATTTTTTTTTTTTTTGCTAATTTACAAATAAATGCTATGTTTAATAATATATACAGTTTAGCCTTTCTTTACGCATTTCCGAAAGGATAAACCAATTAAATAATCAAATCTAAAATACTCTTAAAACAAAACATACATTATGATTTTATTTTTGTCCTATCATTATAGTCCACACTAGTTCCCCAATGGGTTTAAACGACATGTTTAAAGAATATGAAGGTGAACTTCGACTAAAGTAGTGATACTTGTTAAAATATTGCCTGAACTTCCGGGAAGACATATATCCTCATAAAAACCATCTGGTCGAGCAAGAACAAATTACTTTCTTTGTACCTACAAAGAAGGTGCGAATCTTTCTTTATTAAAGTCCTGAGTTGTCTGTCAAAAGAGTTATTAGGGAGGGACATGAATCCGTCCCCTATCTTGCCCCCTCCTATGTGTTTCTTGTTCGAACCCGTGACCTTAGCCTGTGCAGGTGTTATGCCCAATTGCCAAACGACGCCGCTTTAATCCCAAGAGATTTACTCCCAGTTAAGCCCTGTAGGCTTGTCAAAGAAAGGGTTGACTGATTGGCGGGCTCATTTCTACACTCAGTGCATATGTCGAAGGCATGGGAAATGTCACTTTCGAGTCATTCAAGAATCGGATACAGAAGGGTAATTGAAGGAATGCCATCCAATCAGAATAATGAGCTGAATTAAAATTCAGTCTGTTTTTAAAAAGATGTTGATTTCACAGCCATGGAATCTGTAGATCCCGACAATGAGAATTCTTCAGTCCTGGAGTAAAAATTTGCCCAATGTGATTCTAATTTACAGTAGTATTTTTTGCTTCAACGTAATGGCATCTCAGACACCTATTATAGGATCCCACAAATCTAAAGGTAAGTTATTTTTGTTATTATTATTTTAAATATATAAATTTTGCAATTGCGATTTTACTTAAATAAATATATAATTACGATTCTGATAAATGTGCCAATTTATCACAACGTCTTAACGAAAATTTATTTAGTCCGTTCCTATTCATTTTATTTAGTACTTTCCCATTTCCCACAGAAAAACAAAATAAAGTTTAAAAATTTATAGTTAATTCATATCTAAAGCTATATTATTAATTTCAATAATATGTATTTCTATTTATTTTGTATAGATTAGTTGTATCTAGGCTATCATATATGCGCATACATAATATCGCACAAAATGTAAATTTAAAAACGGCATTATTATCGTAATGTAATTACAATTTGGCTTCTCACTCTGTTTCGAAATACTTTTATTCTGAGCCGTAAATCGAGAAGTGCCTCTACAAGTTTTTGTTGAGACGTTGCATTGGCATCTTGGTTGCAGAAAGTACAATATTCCTCCATATTGCGTTATATTGATGCATTTACATCATCATATAACTACGGGTATTTATTTGTCAATCGACAGAACAAAGATATATAGAACATTTAAAATTGCCGACTGTCATGGCCTTACTCTTAATTCTTAAAAATGTAATCATTATTGGCTCTAAATAGCAACTACAACAGTTGAATTCCAATGTCACGGCTTATATTAATTACATCCCTATCAATAGCTGCTACACAATGAAAAACATTGACTCTTCTTCAATGCACTTTAACATGAAACCTCATATTCAACAATGCACTGGTAGAGCTTACATTGTATTAGATATCATTAACAGACATAAATATTTCCTCACTCAAACAACTTCTGGAATTTTCTTGTGTTTTATCGTTTCAGTAATTGTTTACCCTGTCCTTGGGAATTTCGACTACTACGTGACATTGAATTTTTGGAGGGATCAAAACACCTGCACTAGCTTTATTTTTAATCTTAAAAGCACTGATAGAATTCTAATTTACAGAAAAAAATTATGTGACCACAGTCCCTTTACATTGGAATTTTAAATTTATTACAATTATCTTCGAATCTCCTTTATTATGGAACGAATATTTGGAATAATATCCCAAACAACAAATATCGTAACAGTTTCGGAGGAAATATAGCTATAATTGTCTGATCTTCAACTAAACAAACTGTTAGTCATCCTAATTTGTTTATCGTAACTAAACTATAATTTATATTAACATTTTCTTTCTTTCTTTCTTTCTTTCTTTCTTTCTTTCTTTATTTATCCTTATTCTTACTATCAATAACATCTTTCTTAATCTTTATATTTCTTAATTATATGATAAAGGTAATATGTAAAATATTTTATTTTATATTTCATAATCTTTTTCACTTCAGTCTTTGGGAATAATTTTTTTCCCTCCATTTTTCTTTTTTCGACCGAGCACTGTTATATCAACTACTGTAACGTAACAAGATAGATTTTCGTATTTTCTGTGAAGATGGTGACAATATTTATTTTTATTTTTTTTAATTATTTGTGTTTCGTGAAATCTCTGCGTTAAATGTTAAACGTAAAAATTGTTGGTTTTCAACCGCTGAGTCTTTTCAAAACATCGAATATCAGAATATTGATTGAATTATTTCCGTCTGTTTTCTTGGAAGTGAGACTCATAATATCAGTTACTCCGTGTGACTGTGTTTGTGAGTCACTAAAATAATTTTTGCATTACTGAACGAATCTTCTTAAAACTTAGTGTGCATATTTATGAACAAAAGTCGATCTAAAATTTTGTATTTTAAAATGCTTCTGTGTGAGTCTTTGCTGAGAAATTAGCGAGTGAATGTGATAAAATTTCCATAAAAAATATTGGAAGTTGAAATGTAAGTGACTATGGGAGAAGTTACTGCTTACGAGACTCTGGGGTATTTATCTCATCGTTCAAAGAAAGATAGACGAGACCTTTCGCGTCCTGTTGTTCAGGAATCGTTTCAAGTCAGACCTGAAGACGATTCCCGAACAGTGGGACGCGAAAGGCCTCGTATATCTTTCTTTCAATGATGTTGGAAATACCCCAGAGTCTCGTATGCATTAGAAGTTGAGTCGTAGTCAAACAGTGATGTCTGACGATGCTTACTAACCTTTTTTGTAATCCACTAATTTCGCATGTTTTGATGTGATAAAAATGAATTGGATTAAAACATATTAAGGAAACAATGCTGGTTTGCTTAATATTTTTCAGTAATTCAAAAAATATTACAGTTTAAGAATAAACAAAGACTTTTATGTATTTATTTTTTTTCATTTATTTTCATTTTTTTTTAAAGATTGAAAAAAATTCTTAATTATTCTTTCCTTAAATCATTTATTTATTCTTTATTTTGTAAGTTCCAACTTAAGTATGGTTCACTAAACTTTACGAATTGTTTTATTATTTAGATTTGGAAGACGTCAGTGTTTCGCCAATTGACGTTTCAAGGAATATCTCTGAGATCCATCGCAAGATTAAGCGAATGTCGGAGTGGAAAGAAGCATTGAAAGCTGCTGGTTTAACGGAAGACAAAGTTGCCACAATGGCAGCTAAATCTTTGTTAACAACAATCACACTGGCGGATGATTTCCGTGTGGCAGAGTTGAATAAAAAGCGGCACAAACACCACAAGGCAGGTAAAACCGATTGTGAACCAACAGCAGTGGAAACTCTGGCGCAGCTGCTGGGACCAGCCTTCAATGCTAGATATATGTCCATTGAAAAGCCCTCTCCGGACGAACAATACCACTTGCACCAAGACACCGCTGCAGGCGACCAGGGATCGACGGCAAAACGTAATCGTCCAGAATCATTCGAAGTCCCCGACGGATTTCGTCGAACCCTGGATCGCCAACGCCGCAGCTCTGCCGCAGATCACTTTCTTCGTCGTGTGAGGAATGTGAAATCCGGTGCCCCTTGGAGCTGCAATGCTAAGGTGCAGTGGCTCGATCTCGGAAAAGACCATTTCCCACGTTATCTTCGTACCATTGTGTGTTCTTCAGATCGATGTTGGTTCGGTCATTTCACCTGCCGTGCGAGAGCATTCACGGTAAAGGTGTTGCGAAGACGCAAAGACTCGTGCTTCTCAAAGACTGTGGCCGACGAAGAACCCATTGACCACCGAGTGCCAGATGAACTTAAGGAACAGTGGGTTTTCGAAGAAAGAGGAGTGACTTTCTGTTGTGAATGCTCAATGTAGTCAATAAATATAAAGAGATGAAAGTAATAGTTGCAAACAGAACACCTAGAATAAGGCGAACTGAATTACAAAAAATAAGAAAATGAATTTATCAATAATAATTTATCTTAAATTTATTTTTTAAGATATTTCGAAACAAAATCAAGAAAACTAACAGAATTTTAACGTGATTGTTTATACGTGTGTGTTAATATATAAGTGTTTTTTTTTTCTTTTTAATGTGTAAAACCATTTGTATTAAAAGGGAAAAGTAATTTTAAAATTTGCTTTAAGCCTTACGAAAACAGAAATATATGCAATAAGATATTTTTTGAAAAACCAAAGTTGCTTGTATGATATCTTGATAAAATGGCAATTTAAAAAAAAATAATCAAAAATTGATTAAAAATGTTATTCTAAAGTGAATGAGGAATTTGTAATTAACTTATAATTCGTTCATGAAATTATTAATTACTTATCTTTCGTGGTTTCATATTAAAATTGATTTAAATTCTTCAAGGAATTAGTTTGAAGTCAGAAATTGGACTTATATTTCAGTGTTTAAAGCTTAAGTTATTTCACCAACTTTAACTACTTATTCTCCGCGACAGGCTAACTTTAGAGCATTACAAGTGTTAGCGCCGCATCACGGAAGGGAAAAAAGTATTCCTATGCGGTGGGCTGATTTAAACTTCATATGGGGGAAGCTAACAGCTTAGATTTAATCCGTTAATTGCAAGGGAGCAAGTGGTTTATTTTTTAAATATTTAGGATCTATACTATTTGTTAATTTCCATGCTAAATACTCTATAATATTTTCGCATTCTACTCCGGGGAACTTGACTTGACAGCCGACAATGGCTGACCAACGCATTTCGCTTTCTTTCTGATCCCGAAAATTTTGGAGGAACTTACTCCAGTAAAACTGCTTGTTAGCTCCACGATAGCACGAATGAAATGCGAAGGATTATAAGTACGCAGTTTGCAATAAACATTCAATAAGATTTGCTTCGCTTGACTGTTCAAAGCTTTTCCTTGACCAGGATGACGAAACAATTTTGCGGGGACGCAATTATTGAATCCGTTAAACTGCACATCGTATCTGAGCATTATGTAAATTTCTATCTGATATTAATTCACATATAACATAATGTTATAATTATACCACTTTTATATTAAAATTCACCAAATAAAGTTATTATTAATATCTTAGTATTTATTTAAATTAAGATTTTTGTTAGGGATTCCTTTCTGATGCGTATTGACAAACCGTCGCACACACTCCTATCTCTGGCAATGCTCTAAAGTTAGGCTATCGCCGACAATAGGGTCATAATTTCTTCTTAACTCTTACCTTCTTCATAATAGCTCAATAAATACATTCACACGTTATACACAAATACATAAGCCTATTCAATAAGAAATTATCGGAAGACATTCCCCGACATCTTTCTAGAGTTAAACAATTAGGTATTATATGAAAGATATGTAAGCTTCTTTACAAATAAACTTGTTAATTGCCACAAACCAATTATTGTATTTTCACATCAGTACATTATTTTTAAAATTTTACTGTTTTGTTAATGATATTGCCACATAGCAATTCAATTCCTATTAATAATGTAAATTTCGCCAATAATCTAACTTTTTTTAATCAAATTGTCTGCCCATTTTACAAACTTTTCTTCCACTTCTACACCCTCATACCTGTTAATATTCTTTTCTTTTGTATTGTTAATGAATAAGCTCACTCTCTTTTTTTTCTTTTTTTTTTTAAATTTAGTAAAAATTTTAAGAAATGATAAAAATCTAAAACAAGAAAAGTTATAGAGAGTTTATTTATGAAAACAATGCCAAATATCTTGAACGTGGGGGGGGGGGGCGTTGCCCTCTAAAAATACCCTATTCCTATGTTGTTTGGGCCTCTGAACACGATGATGAAATCCATTTTGTCAACCCGATCCTCCGATTGGAAGTTGTTAGGGATGGACAGACACGAACGGACGGACGGACAGGACAATAGCTACTGGTTTTGGTTGCTATCACAATAGCTCCAAAGTGGGTCGCTAATAACTATTACTACAAAAAATATTTGCTTTGAATATTGTGAAAGAATAGAACTTCATTTGTATTTTAGTAAATCACAATAATAAATTTAAAGTATAGCAATTATTCATGTTTTATCAAAAAATATTAAAAAAAAAACAAAAGCCTGACTAATACAAACCTATATTTAAGATATTTCAAAAATTATCGGTAGATCTTCTGAAAAATTACAATTAAAACATTTTTTTTTTATGTTTAGTTGCTATTATTTTTTAAAAGTTAAAAGTAATCCCATAAACAGGCCATGCAGGCCCAAGGGCTCGAGGGAGGTAAGGCTCCCAGCGTTTCGTGACCAACGGGACTAGATTGAGGTCGGGAGGTCAGGCCGACGCCAGCCCGCCTTTAACTCCCGGGAAAGAAACCCGGTACCCATTCTACAGAGGGTTGGGTAGGCCCTAGGACCCGTTTGGAGGAGAATGGAGCGTGAAAAATTCCCGCCCTCCGCCGAGGCCGGGAATCGAACCCGCTATCTCCAACCCGCAGCCAGGCGCCCTTACCCACTCGACTACCGGGCCCACGCTATTATTTATTAAACCTGTCAATTATAATTCAAAAAGAATTTTAATAATTAAAACTTCAATGTTTTTTCTTCTTTTGTAGAAAGTTTTAGATTTTTAATTACAATAGTATTCAAGATATTATAAGTTATCGAAGACGCCAATTTCCAAAAGACTATTTAAAGGGACCTTAAAAGATATTAACTATCAAATTCTCAAGTAAAATTTAGTTTATCTCGGAGGATTCACTTAGGTTTTTTACTAGCCTGAAATCACTTTCAAATATAAGTTTCGAGAAGATTCGTTCATTGGTTTTAAAGTTATTAATGTAGGAACGTAAAATATAATTGTAAAATATAATAAGCAGTGTCTTACAATAATGTTATACGATAAGCTTTTCGATACCAATCTGTTGTATTTGTCTCATTTTCCAATAGTGACTAGCGATGAAAGAAGTACAATAAGACTTCTCATACTTGGCCAGAATTACACATAATGTAATTCAATGTGAGAAAGCAACCATTGTTTTTAAAATTACAATATATATTTTTTGTAAAATTATAATGTATACTTTGTGTAAATGTATACATATATTACTTTGCATTTACACAAAATATATATTTCGTTTATATTGGAACAGTAAAGCAAGTTCTGAGAAAAAGCGAAGTATTTGTTTACAAACTTGTCTAAATTTCAACACTCAATTTACTTTAAATGTATATAAAGAAGAAACACAAAGTTTCATGGAGATGGTAGAGACGAAATGGTTAAGGGTAAGCTTGTGTATACAGTAATATAAATAGATATCCATCTAATTAAGTGTCACTCTACAACAAATGAGATAGTGATGAAAAGCAAATGACTGAAACGAGAAGGAGGACATAACAGATCCTGCGAGATTAAAGTGATAAATTTGAACAGAATGCGATTAGAATGGAGTAGACCCTTATACTTTTTGATTAAAAAGTTTCCTTACTTTGAGTTGATGTTCATGTTTAAATCCCTTAATAATAAGTATTAGTAAATTTCCTACTTGTTGTTGTTGTTGGTTGGTGTTTTATGGTGCAAAAGCAGCTGCGGCTAAGCTGCGCCAAGAAAGGTAAAAAGGAAAAGAAAAGAAAATGAATGAAAACTAACTAACTAGCTAAAAAGGACAAAAACAAGAAAAGAACAGGCAGTACACAAAGCAAGATGATAGGATATATTGTCTGACAAATGGTTCTTGATGATCGCGTTTGCGCGGGAATTACGAAAATCACGAGATTTGGCCATTAGCCTCTTCAGCAGGTCTCAAGGAATGTAGTATTGTGAATGTCTGTCACTAGGAAAATGCTAGAGAAAAAATGTTAAAGTTGGAATTTGACCTTCAGCGTAGAGGCGATGGATGCAGCGGCGAATAAGGCATTGGTCAAAATCGTCGACATCAGTAATGGGGCTTGCTCGTGGCCGCTTCTTCCCCGGAGTCGATAAGCCTTCTTTCTCGCCATTTTGTGAGAAGACATGGATCGAGGCTATTCTCGCGTCAATCACGTGAAATGCGAAAATTCGGGATCGTCAAGAACGATGTGTCGGCCTATAGGTAAAATGATAGGTATATAGATGAAAAGTAAAAACCTGAGAATTACAATTGAGTGGCAAGGCCACATTGATGAATGAAGTGTAAAACTGATGAAATGGGTAAAACATCATTATCTTTTAAAAGCAAGGAAATATGAAAAGGAACGTGAAATTTAAAAAGAGGATAAAAGCACTGACGACGATGTTGAGTAAAAGCAGGACAATCAATTAAAATATGATGAACGGTTAAAACAACGTTACACATAGAACACTGGGGAGGTGGACGATTGAGCAGTAAATAGCTATGTGTGAGTCTTGTATGGCCGATCCTCAGACACACCAGAAGAAAATCCTTCTGGCGAGTTGGAAACAGTCGAGTGGTATGAGAGGATAATAAAGGACTGACAAGACGAAGTTTATTGCCGTGAAGAGTATCCCATTCGTGTTGCTAGGCAGATCGGAGACGAGAACGTACAAGAGCGTAGATGTCAGAGGGCGGAGTGGATATTCGTCGCAGTGGTAGACTAGCAGCAGACTTGGCGAGAGAATCAGCATGGTCATTGCCAACAATGCCGACTTGGCCTGGGATCTAGCAGAAAATGATAGTGCAATGGTGAAAACGCTGTAAAAAAATCTAAAATGGATAAAACAAAAGGATGAACCTTCAGGGTGTGACTGCACAGTGCCCGCAAAGCGCTCTCAGAATCTCTGTGATAAGTGTGTGCGTAAACTCCTACAAAGCATACTGTAAAGCTAGAAAGATGGCATAAAGCTCAGCAGAAAACACAGATGCCTCAGAAGGAAAATGAACAGCATGACTGAAAGTAGCAGCATAAAAAGCAGCTCCAACATAATCTGCACCTTTAGATCCGTCGGTATAGAAAATGTTGAAATCAGAGTGACGGGACAAATGATCCTGATGCAGAGACTGAAAGACTGTCGAGGGCGTGTTGATTTTCGCAAAAGTACGAAGCGAGAAATCACAGTTGGGTAGAGGATATTTCCAATGCCCTGATGGCGAAGTAGGTAGAGTGGCAATGTGAAGGTCAGTGAGCTGTAGATTAGTGAGACAAGTTGTCACCCGATGTCCAAACGGTGGTATAATGGAAGGACGATTGGTGAAAAGACATCGTTGACGGGGACGACAGACACATTGATGAGCAGAATTATTTGGAAGTGAAGAAATACGGGCGAAATAATGGAGAGACAAAACTTGTCGACGAAAGTGCAGGGACGGTTCCAGAGCTCTGCGTACAGGCTGGGAATCGGTAAAGTACGGAAAGCACCGAGGCAGAAACGGAGGGCCTGATGGTGTACAGGATCAAGTGTCCGAAGGACAAATTTCCTACTTACCGCACAAACCGAAAGTTAATGTATTTCTGTTAAGAACCAGTCCTGACTATTAAAATAAAATAGAATCTTTATTATATTAATAAACAGGCCATTGAGTCTGGCTTACAAAGAACAACTCTATTCAGGAAAAAACAACACAAGTAACAATGAATATACATTCTTGACAATTTCTATTTGTAATTTCAACATCTTTTAAATATTTATTGAAACATTTTCTTGCTAAATGAACCAAAAATATTTACAAAACTCCATTATCATGAAAAATCTCACAAAAGTAGTAATCAGTCCTGTCTATAACAACATAAGTACAGAATAGAAAAGCAGATTACACAATTTGATTTCGTCAATTTAAAACTACGACTTTTTGTGATTTAAATATTAAATAGATAAAACTAGAATCAACTTAGGATTATCTGGAATTATCTGTCAGCAATTAATGTAATTCAAAGGAAGAATTACTGTCCTTTTTCTCCCATAATTTTGAAAATTTAAAAAAAGGTTTACCCAGGAAAAAAGTTTACTTAGCCTCCAGAATGAAAAAGTCGAAAGTATATTCGCTTTACAATTTAACAGTATAAAGTTTTTTTTTCTTATCCAACTACAGACAGAATATTGTTAAAAGAAAGAATTAATAAATGCTATAAATAAAAAAAGTGCTGAAAGTTTCAACAATCGTATGTCAATTGAATCACCTCAGAATTATATTTATTTAATGGATTTACGACCCTTCCCCTCGAGATTTTCAAAATAAAATGAGAATAACATTGATGTAGGATTCAGACAAAAATCGAGCATAGCAAATGAAATAGCGTCTCTCCCTCGAAAGAAATAGGATTCAGCAGTTTCTCACTTTAGCTGACATTGCAATAAGATCTACTGAATAAAATGCCTATACAAATCCATAGATTTTGCCATTGTCAAAAAGCTTAAATATAGCTTTTAAATAAATTAATTTCGTGTAAATAAATTCATGCAATTGACTATTCCTTGCAAAGTACAAAGAAATTAATGATCTTGGTGGTTGAATTTTAATAGTGCACAACATGTTGAAAGTATAGATTACATCAATGAAACCAGATTAAATAGATTTTATTCATTTCGATTAAAATTTATCTGAATATCAATAATGATTAATTTCTATAGTTGAATATTTTAAATCTTATATAATATCTGTTTTAAAATGAAGTTACTATAGTGATTATAGAATATTACACTATTTACCACTACTTTAATAAGTAACCAACATTCTAATAATTTAACATTAAGACATTAATGCAGAAAACATTAAATAATGATTAAAGCAGAAGAAAACATTAATGTTGATTAAATTATATTTAACTATTTCATCAAGGGTTGTAGCCATCTCCCCAACTGAAATTTCATTCAGTCGGAACAATACTTGCTTGTAAGTATCTGCATCAATAAATCTGAATTGCTTATTATTATTATTATTATTATACCGTAAAAGATTCAAAACATGGGTTTCCCCAGCAAAGACAACATGGCGGGTCAAGGACCAAAGCACATATTGCCAAGTGAAAAAAAAAGTGTGGAAGAATGATTAGGAATGTGTGCTTGTGTCCATAAATTTCCTAACTATGCATGTTGTGTTGAGTATCACAGCCTTCTGGAGTTGTGTTTTTATGAAGTCCTAGTATGCTGAGGCTGTGGTGCAACGTGTGAAGCACCAGACCAGTGGCTGACAGGACATGGGTACAACACGTACTCGACCCTGCCTCCATTGCTTCTGGAACTTGTATACTAGATCGGTGTATTTACTTATCTTGTCTGCGTGAGTTTTCTGCATGTTCTTGCTGACAGGCACTGCAATATCAATGAGATAGGTCTGTTTGTTGATCTTATCAACAAGTGTGATGTCAGATCTATTGTGGTGCATGGTTTTGTCTGTGTGAATGGGGCGATCCCAGTACAGCTTATGTGAGAGTGACTCTAGTACGCTTTGTGGTGTGTACTTGTAGTATGGGACCGTGTTCTTAATGAGTGTGTGTTTGTGTGTTAGCTGTTGATGAATGATGTTGTGTCGGTGGAGGTAGTCTGTTTGGGAGAAAAGGGGACAGCCTGATATTATGTGGTCGATCGTCTCATGCGTAGTGGGGCATTTCCTGCATCTGTCGTCATTTGTGTTTGCGTCGTGTAGAATGTGTTTCTTGTAGTTGCGTGTGGGGATGACTTGGTCCTATTATTATTATTATGCTTGTATGTTCCAAACCTTGGGTTTCCCCAGCAAAAACAATATGGCGGGTCAAGAACCAAAGCACATATTGCCAAGCGTAAAGACGTGTGCAAGAATGATTACGGATGTGTGGTTGTGTCCATAAATTTTCTAACTATGCGTGTTGTGTTGAGTACTATAGCCTTCTGCAGTTGTGCATAAGTGTTTTTGTTAAGTTCTAGTGTGCTGAGACTGTGGTGCAAAGTGTTAGGTACCAGACCAGTGGCGGACAAGACGATGGGTACAACACGTACTCGATCCTGCCTCCATTGCTTCTGGAGCTCGTGTGCTAGGTCTGTATATTTACTGATCTTGTCTGCGTGAGTTTTCTGCATGTTCTTGCTGACTGGCACTGCAATATCAATGAGATAGATCTGTTTGTTGACCTTATCAACAAGTGTGATGTCAGGTCTGTTGTGATGTATGGTTTTGTCTGTGTGAATGGGACGATCCCAGTACAGTTTATGTGAGGATGACTCTAATACACTTTGTGGTATGTACTTGTAGTACGGGACCGTGCTCTTAATTATTATTATTATTATTATTATGTTTGTATGTTTCAAACCTTGGGTTTCCCCAGCAAAAACAATATGGCGGGTCAAGGACCAAAGCACATACTGCCAAGTGTAAAGATGTGTGCAAGAATGATTAGGGATGTGTGCTTGTGTCCATAAATTTCCTAACTATGCGTGTAGTGTTGAGTACCACAGCCTTCTGCAGTTGTGTATAAGTGATTTTGTGAAGTCCTAGTGTGCTGAGACTGTGGTGCAATGTGTGTGGCACCAGACCAGCGGCAGACAGAACGATGGGTACAACACGTACTCGATCCTGCCTCCACTGCTTCTGGAGCTCATGTGCTAGATCAGTGTATTTACTGATCTTGTCTGCGTGAGTTTTCTGCATGTTCTTGCTGATAGGCACTGCAATATCAATTAGATAGGTCTGTTTGTTGACCTTATCAACAAGTGTGATGTCTGGTCTGTTGTGATGTATGGTTTTGTCTGTGTGAATGGGGCGGTCCCAGTATAGTTTATATGAGGGTGACTCTAATACGCTTTGTGGTATGTACTTGTAGTACGGGA
>JAFIDM010012231.1:110601687-110612374 GCA_023159025.1 Thereuonema tuberculata
CAGTGCCGGATTAAACTCTGTAGAGGCCCCTAGGCAGTCGAAATCTCGGGGCCCCTCCCCTCGCAAATTATTTCTTAATAACTTTAATTAATACTATAAAACTTCTACAATACCATAATACACCAGACATCAATATTTCGTTCCCATTTCAGTTTTATAGTATCTCCTAATAAGTTTTTAATTTTACCAACCAACACTTTCAATAAATCAATTTTATTACACAAAACAAAAATTAACAATTATTAACGTTATTAAAGAAATTAATATATGTGCTTAAATAAAAATTATAAAATTTCTAATTTTAATAAACCTACAAAACTTTAACCATTCACTTTCCACAATTTGTTCGTGGTGAAATATTTTAGGATATCTTGGAAGACATTTTCAAGACGTCGTTTCAGTGGCCATAATGGCAAGTGAGTTCAGTCGTTCTTGTGTCATTGAAGATCGATGACAATTTCTCAGTAGTTTTAACTTCGAAAAGGTTCGTTCACCAGTAGCGTTCGTGATCATAAGACACCTATAAATTCTTAACGCTGTCATAACGTTTGGGAACGTTGATTGCACCATATTTTCAAAAATGAACTTTAACGATTGCAATGCTGGCATTGTTCATCATAAGTTTTGAAATCTTCTAACTGTGATATGAAATACTTAAAAACCATTTCATCTGTAAACTGCGACTGGATGTCCTCAGAATAATTCTCTCTAAATCTTCGAGCAGCTTCTTTAATTTCGGCGTCTGTCTTCGATGGGATCACAAATAGAGAATGAACTTTGTTATATGCTTCCATACAATGGAAAAGCATATAACAACCTAACTTATCCACCTAACTTATCCAATATTAATAGGTAAGTTTCAATCTTAAACTTTTCTCTTCCTCGAAGCACAACCTCTTCCACATCACCATTTTCGGGAAAGGGTTTTTCTTACATGCACACGTCTGCTGTCATCAGTGTATTGCGCATCGATTTTCCTCTCGTAGTCTTCAAACATTTCTGTTTGTGATGTTAAAAAAAAAATGGAGCAGTGATTTCAGAAGATCGACAGCCATTTGAAGTTCTATTGTTTCCTTTTGTAGGGATTTGCTGACTCCATTGATCCGGTCTAGGATTACAGCCCAGAAGCCTGTCATGATGACATTTTCCTTCTTTGACAGGTCATTTAGCAGACATTTGGCCTCATGAATTGTCACTGGCTCCTGATTCACATCTTCAGCAATGATCTGCGAAGCGTTCTGGAAGCTACTGTAGCCTTGGGATAAAGTCTTGGTCGTACCGGCCCTTGCACACCATCTTATATCAGTCACTTTTTAAAAGTAGTGCAGAGCCTTGCTGACGTTCGCCAACTTTGTCCTCAAGATATTCGTGTATAACCACCCAACGGTAGTTTGAAGCCGAGAAAACTTGTACATTGCTTGAACAAGCCCGAAGAATGAGATTGCTCCAGCGCAGCGTTCTACCGTACATACTAAAACCAAATTGAGCAAGTGTGCTGCTCACGGAATGTAGTATGCAAGCTGATTTACTTGGCAATATGCACTTGAAGACCATTGTAGCACCCCGATATGTTTGCTGCGTTGTCCTCTCAGGGTTTTGTTTGAGAATTTATTTGAGAAGATCAAAATATTAGTGGCAAACAATTCCCCAGTGTGGCTTGCTATGGGGATGAAGATGAGAAAATGATTCTATCACTTCACCATTTGACATTCCAATAAATCTAAGCACTACACTCAGTTGGTCAATGTGAAGATAGGTTAATCAACGCTCAGAGAAAAGTACTTGGCTTCCTGGATTTCCTTTACAATAACTTTCAGAACCATATTCCCATTATTTCGATTACTTCGCAAATTGTGGAAGACAGATAGGAGGGTTTTCCTTGACTTTCATTAAATCATATTTGGGTAAATGAGAACTTCGAAAAGAGTCGTACTCCGGGATTATAGCCTAACAGATCAGTCTTGACGAACGAGATTTCTTGAGATTACGGGAAGCCCAAGATCTTGACTTTAGCCTTTTCTTAGCATTTAGCCTTTAGCCTTTGAGGTTTCAGGAAATGTATACTGTGCACTGTCTATCAGTAGGAAAATGCTACATGACGAATTTATTGTTTGACTGTTTTCAGTGTTATGAAATGTAGACTAAAATAAACCAAAAGCCTCGTGCATTTTCCAGTATTTCATTTAATTTGAATTTGTCAATGAAATTAAAAAATAAATTGAAATGAAACATTTTAGCATATTTTTTTTGTATTTTATTTTTTGTTTTTTGTGATTAGCAAATGAAATAACTGAGAAATGTGCAATTGTGTCATATTCAAATTTATTAATGTAATATTGCATTTTAAATTTTGAATGAATTGTCTTATATGAAAGTATTTACATTCTCCTGGTTATTTTTATTTTTGTTTACTTTATAAATTTTAAAAGTAAATCATTTTCTGTTATCTGTTTGACAACTCTTCCGTCTAATATGGTAAAGCTGAAAAGGTCCTTTAAAGGAAAGTTGGGACTTTATATTTTTTTCTTTTATCTGTCTTTCCGTATAAATAACTCGTAAATTGGATGCTTTACTAAATGTAATAATTTCGAATTCCATACTCTTCCACTGAAAATACTCTTCTATACTTGGAATATAATTTTGCCTGTAGTTGCTTTGTAAAATAGTGTGTCGACATTTTGCGAGAAGCATCGGAAGGAGGCTATTGTCTCGGACTCTAGAAGAATGAGAAATCTCATTCGTCACGACTGATCTGTCAGACTGTAACTCTAAAATTCTCAAGTAGTTGCCATTATGTTGAGAACCAAGGAGTCCTGTATCATCGCGAGAACAGAATCCACATGATGAGAGGAATTTGATCACTGACAGTACTCTTTGCAGAACTTTGATCCAGTATTCTTATTCTTTGTTGAACTGAATTTCCAAAGAGCTGACGATTCGGCCGTGTGTGTGTCCTCTACTGATCAGTGTCTGTACAAATGCCCGATGCGTTGCACTGTCTTCGTGCATTTTCATTTGCTGCGAGGCATTCTTACAATCACTGTAAATTGAGTTCGGCCTTTATGTGTTTCACTAAATAGGACGCATGAAAAACCGTGCACATTTCCTGTGGACGGAGAATGAGCCATTCTCTTTTGAATTGTTCACCACTTCCATGTCTTCGAAAGATCATGTAACGGGAAAAATTCCTTTTACGATCTTCCTACTGCCTGCTTGAAGCTGAAAAATCACCATCTAACTGTTGACATTCCACAGGGCCTGTATTACACCAAAAATCCTGCAAATCGATAATGTTTGGCCATAACCCAATGATATTTTGATATTCTGGCCTCTGTTTTGATGATATAATTGAACTTCCGGCTCAGTTTCAGCTGCACTCAGTAATTGAATCGTATCCTCATCCTCAGCAATCTGTTCAGGGGAAAGGTCTACCGCCATCGCCATCACTTCAGAAGTACTTGAAGAGGCCTCGGATTGATCCTCTGTTGACTTACGAGTAAAGCCAAGTTGGAAAAGACTGTATCTTTTTTATTTGTTCATCAAGCTTCTTCGCTTTTTTCTTGCTATTTTTTTTCGTTTTTCAGCACTGCTTTAGTATCTCTTCTTTTCGGGCGCCGACATTCTGCGTCTGCAAAAGAGCGACGACAAACAATATTTCCGTTTTGTTTAAGAAAAAAAAAGAATTCTTAAGTATGAGCCAAAAATGAGTAGGCCTAGAAGTGCTTGAACCAGGGACCCAAACTGAACCGTTTTCGAACAGAAAACAGGATCGGAAATGAAATTTTTTTTTTTTTTTGAACCGAAACCGAGAGATAGAGAATCGCTCTGTTACAGCAGAAATTAAACCGAGAAATTAATTGAACTTAGAAAAGCTAACTGACTTATGCAGACGTCGCGTCGGGTGTACAGTATATATACTCGTCGATGTACTCGAAACTTCAACTCGCGAATATTCTATTAGGATTTGGAGTCGGCGGGAACTCGCGACACAAACTCACAGAAAGCTTCGTTTCTGGTGGCTTCTCGTGCATGCGCTCTAATGCGATAACATTGAAGTAAATAGTGTGCACATCGGCCGCTAGAGGGAGATAACCATCACTACTGTAGGTTGCATGCACGTAGGTTGCACCGAATTTTTTTAGAAACTGACAGTTGACAGAAGATGAACTTTTAAGAGACAAACTGTAATGTGATGGTGATGTCTATGGTTTATGTACTTTAAGTATTTTAAGGTACAGTATTTTCTCTATAGAGTCTTTATTGTAAAGTTTTCGTGTCTTCAGTTTATTCTTTTTATCCACCTTTTGGAAACAATTTAAGAAAGCTTGAATGTAATTTTCTTTCAAGATCAAATCAATATTATTTGAATCCATTGTCGCGGGGCCCCTAAAAGGGACGGGGCCCATAGGCAGTTGCCTACTCTGCCTATTTGGTAATCCGGCACTGACTCTTTTATAATGGAATTTTGAATGCTCGTATAGATTGACTTAAGAAAATAGTGTGTGTAATAGTTGCTGAAAGAGGTTAAAAGTTTTGTGCAATACACCGTTATTTTGGTTAAGACTAGCATGTTCCTTTAGGTGATGTTTGCTTACTGACTTTTATGAAACTTTTTTTTATAGTATCATCTGTAGCTTATTCTCTTTTATCTTTTGACATATTTTTGTAAAATAGAGGTAGTCAAATTTAAGTAAAATTTATCTTTTCTCATTTATGAAGACTTTAACTGAAATTTTGCAAAATACTTCAAATATCCCAAGAAACCAATTGTCTGTACTATCACTCCTTTACCATTTTTTTCCCTTTCCAAACATCTTAATTTCTTCCAATACACTGAGTTCATTTGCTTTGTCGTAGGGTACTTTTTTTCTTGTATTTGGCAGGTTTTTTGTATAAGTTGCATATGTCTGATATGAATACTGAGGGAGAATGTAGTGATATCTGACTTAATTAGGACTTTTCTTCAATAAAAAATAATAGATAGTGTCTTTCCATTCTTCGGTTTGGTATTTGCACAAACTGTAATTTTCAAATATACTGATACTAACTCCAAACGTTCATTAAAATCTTATTCTCTAAAATAAAATCTATTTCTGCCTTTGATGTTTTAAGCTGGCCTTGGAATATACTCTCTTAATTACTTTTCAGCGATATGATTTTATTCTCCATACTGAGAACATTTTTTGTTATTGAGGAGGACAATTCCTTCCTGTTATTTTCTTGGTCAGTGTAAAGATGCCTTTGTTTTTAAGTTTATTCTTTTTGACTATTAATTCAGAGTATGATCTGTTTGAGGATAAGCCTGTGGTGTTGCATTTTTTTTTTGTCAAGATTTTTGATTTGTATCAGTGTGACTTCAAAAGACATTTTTTTTTTTAATATTTTATTTCTAGCATATCTTAGTAATTAGGATTCCTGAAATATCTTTTTGCATTAACTTGGATTATAGAAAATGTCATTAAAGGCTTAGTGGCTGAAAATTAATTGGTAAAAATCTAATTGATAAACCATTTTTAGAAAACAATTGGAATAGATTTGTAAATTTTGATGTGTATGTTCTTAATCTAATTAAAATGAAATTCTTACTTTTTCTTCCAAAGTTTTAATTTTATCTTCTAATGCTGCTACATGTTCACAACTAGCAGTGCATCTATCTTCTCTTCTTCTAATACGATCCTCAGGCCTCAGAACAGGAGAAAATTCTGGCAAAAAAGTTTTAGTAAGTAACTTTTGAAAAAATAGAGAATGATTGAATTTTATTCTGCAGCTTTATGTTTTAATTAATACAGTTAAAAATTCTTAATTATATAAAATTAATAATGAAACAATTAACATTGGTTGGAAATACTATTAGGAGCTCATAACATTTAATTAATTATATTTTAATGGTATGAATTGCCAACAGTATTTCACTTAACTCAATTTTATTTAATTAAGAATTAAACAATACAAGACCCCACTTGCCTGTTACAGCATTAGTTTATTTGCATTTCTGTTCAAAATATCTTAAAATATATTCAGTTGTTTTTTTTTTTTGAAAAAATGAAACCTGTTGTTTTGATGTTTATCAATTCAGCTTTTATTAGAAGATGTGTCAAATAAAAATAATATTTTATGGTACAGATTGTACGAGGCTCGGGTCTGTTTTGAGACTATTTTTTGGCAGCAAAGAATCACTATAATGGTAATTCAAGAGGAGTTACTGCCATACGAGCTCATTTACAACGATATTTTGAGCAAAAAATGTCATATAAACCCAGGTGCTATTCTCAACATTTACAGAGTTGTTATAATGTGAAGGTTGTTTGAAAAGACCTCTTTCATTAGTTGGATGAATAAAAAGTGAGAAATAAAGAATGAGCTTTTCAGAAACATTGTTTTCTTTTATTGGTTAGTATGTTGGAGCTGAAAATGTGTTGTGAATTGATTAATTGCATTGTACAGAAATTTTGTAGCAAGTTTTACTACAACATTACATTATTCTTATGCACTTAAGAGAACAGTTGTTACAACCACACCAATTCTATTGACTTGAGTCTTGTTATACGCATTGTTCATAGCAATTC
The DNA here is from genome assembly GCA_023159025.1 of Thereuonema tuberculata. Classification (NCBI taxonomy): domain Eukaryota; kingdom Metazoa; phylum Arthropoda; class Chilopoda; order Scutigeromorpha; family Scutigeridae; genus Thereuonema; species Thereuonema tuberculata. The sequence goes on from JAFIDM010012231.1 coordinate 110,608,254, forward strand.
ATTTTCTATAAAAGAAAACATTATTTCTTAAATGTTCATTCTTTATTCCTCGTATGATCTTACTCCTCCAACTAATAAAAGAGGTCTTTTACAAACAAACTTCACACTATTGTAACTATGTAAATATTGAAAATAGGACCCAGGTTTTGAACTAGCTTGACAATGCAAACCGTTGCTCACATTGTCATATTGAGACAATTAATGTACAGTGTCTGTCAATGCTGTGTGACTTTTTCCTGTGGGGCTACTTTAAGGACACTGTTTTTGTGTTACATCTTCCTACAAACATGCAAGAGCTAAGACATGAAATACATATGTTAAGCATTAATGCATACATGTTGCACCAAGTGTAGCAGAAACTCGACTATCGGTTGGACGTCTGCCGAATAACCAAATGCAGACATTTTGAACATCTGTAAAGTAACAAATAAAACTGAATATAATAAAAACTGGTTTATACATAACCCAGTTGTACATAGTTCTCGTTTGCGCATAATTGTTTGTAAATCCTGGCAAAAATTGTATTTAATTACATATAAATTATTTCTGAGATATATGTAACTGAGTTACACATAATTTGCCTTTATAAGTAATATATTTTTGAAAGCGGGATTGAATTGTACGTATTTTCAACTATAGAAAGGTGCACCGATATACAGCTCAGCATTCCATATTGATATGTAATCATCACGTTCATGAGGTTTCTGAGTGGCTTCCTTCCTACAAAGGCAGCTTTTAATAAAAGGTCGGTCAGAGACAAAAACTGAATGAATTTCCACATTGGTGAAACATATGCTCCCTTCATTAACTTCAGTCTCTCTCTTGCAAGCCTTGGGTAATAGAAGGAGTAAAAGTTACTTTTGAGATGGAAAAGTGAGATTTATTCGGAAAGTGAAAGACAACTCACAAAAATCAGAAGCAAAAATATCGAGAAGCTTAAATATAAGTTACATTACATTATGTGCAGTCATTAGTAAGAAGGAGTCAATTTTAGAAGACTGTTGAAAGTTAGGTTCAAAATCTGAAAAGCGCAGCTGTCAACAAAAGGAAAAATTTGCAGATATGGAAAAATGAGTAACAATGTGATGGAAAATTAGTGAAAATTTGGTGAGTCTTTGCTTTTCATTTATCTTAGAACTGTAAATGTAAAATGGTATACAGTATTTTATTCAATCCCTTAAAGTTTCTTAAAACATGAAATCAGAAAACCTCTAAGAAAATGAATACACTATTTTGAAATTGACAGTTTTACATTTATGCATATCATATGTGGAAAAACATATATCTAATACGCAAATGTTAATTACGAGTGTTCTTAATTAAGTTTAATTAAAAATAAAGTTCAACCTGAGTTGTAAGTAATTCTCAGTTAGGGACCGTCCATTAATCACGTGAGGCTCGAAAAGGGGGGGGGGGGTCGTAAAAAAATCATGAAGTATCACAAGGGGGGGGGGGGTATAGCGAGATATCATGTGTATTTATTTTTGACACGTCTGGAGGTTTTTTTTTGGTTGAACAGATAGGTTGGGAGGTTTTTTTTTTACCAAAAAAATACACGTGATTTTGGATGGGGGGGGGGGGGGAGTCTAAAACCTCACCACGTATCACCAGGGGGGAGGGGGGGTTAAAAAGTTCCTAAAAAAACCTCACGTGATTAATGGACGACCCCTTACGTATATTTTAAAATTTTCCCCTTGAAATACGTATAAACCAGTTTTTACTGTTCTTCCTCTGGCCATCTGTACCTCTTATTTTACTGTACTCTGTACCATTCTCATAGGATATCCTTATTAAATAGTACTATTATTCTTAAAAGATCTTGTATTATTAATATGATTATAGTTTTTATAAAATCATTACAAGACATTAAGAAGGACAATTTTATTTTGATTTTTTTTTTTTTTTGATAATTACAATCCTTTAAATTTCTTTGGGCCATTGTTGAGTAGCTAATAATGGCATTGATGTAAGTTTCTTTCTGTAATATATTGAAGTAATGAATTTTATTGTCAACCACCTAAACATGGCCTGAAGAAGTTTAAGACAATAAGTGTTTAGATAATTTGATGGCTCCATGTTCTTTGAGGGACTTCTTCTTTTGTTTTGTTTTTTTGTTCTTCTAAATTATATAGTGCATAAACTAGAAGTGGTCTCTAGAGTATGAAACAAGGATATCTGCTTTGAAACAGAAGATATTTCAGAATTACTCAATCTCGTGAGCCATCACTGTGCGGCCTAGAGAATGACTTGTCTTCAATTATAGAAAATGATATACTATAACACTATGATTTTCAGTTTAGTTATTGATTTAGATTTAATATTAATTTGATAACCCTTGAAATATCAAATAGGTTTTTACCAGTATCTTCCTTTTCACAAGTTCTGTTATCTTGTCTTAAGTTATGTCCATCAGGACAAGAACAACGATATCCACCTTCCACATTTGTGCACTGATGTTCACATCCACCTTTGTTTTCTAAGCATTCATCCACATCTGTAAAGAAAACAAAGCAATTTATAACTTGAAGGTTAAAAAAAAAATGTTAAAGTTTTTAACTTGTATACATTCTTTGCATTAAGAGAAATACGGCGGCTTTTCTCATTCTATAATCTAAAAATATACTTTAAAAAATTGAAAAATTTGCAACAACTAAATCATTTTGTAAATCCTTAAAGAAAGTCGTTAGCATACTCCTGTTTTGAAAATGCAAAATTTGATTACTTTTTGTAGCTTATAATTTTTTTTAAATGTATTTTTTAAAATATATCACGACATATATTGTGCTGTTAATTTTGTTCATTTAATATATAAAATTGTCAAGTTCTTTGAAAGCCATATTTATAATATTTTCATTAACTTCATAATCCTTTTTGCTAGGAATTCTGTAGTTGTACTAAGAAACATCTAGTTTTAAACTGTCAGAATATCATAATAAGCATGGCTATTAAATTTTACTTAAAAATTACTTAAACAATTACTTAGAAATATTTTAAATAAAATAAAGAAGTCATAAACAGTGACTAGAAATCAAATGTTTTGAAATTACTTTTACAAATTTAAATTTACACTTACAATTTTCAAAAAATTGTGATTTCAGTTAACATTTATTTTAATTTAAGACATTAGAAAATACTAAAAGAAATAAAAAGAAAAGAAACCTGCACAGTATGGTTTAATGCCAGACCTCTGTCGCTCTGGATCAAATTTGTATCCATAAAAACAAGTGCATATAACTCGCCCAAAAAAGACAGAACATTTCTGCTCACAAAGATCCAATGAACAAGGGTCTTGGTCTGCAAAGCAAAGATAACAATCAGAAAATTTGAATTCTAAGTATTATAACTATTTTTTGAAAGAAAAAAAAATGTTGAAATTACTGAATTAAGGAAGAAACTAGATTTAGTTTAGATTATGAATATCAAAAAATTATCTTTATCAACTGAATTGTACTTGCTAAGATTCATTCACAATTACCTTTTCCAATAAAGCTTTTTATAACACTATAAATTTAAAATGCAAAAATGTTATTGCACCTATATCCTCATTCAAGGATAGGCAAGATAAGAGATAGAGACTTTGCGATCATCAGTCAAATGGGACAAATTGAGTAAGAGGGCCAGTCTAGCACTAATCTCTCGCCTCAGGAAAGAAATGATACCCATCTGGAGAAGAAAAATCAGGATCTGAAGTGTTGGCTACTAATCAGTCTCCAGACAAGCACGAGATACTGGGCCCTAGAGTCCATAATATAAAAATGTCCCTAAACACCTAATAAGTTTATTTAAGTTGTATATTTACCATTTGCTATGCATCGCCCTGCAATGAAGGTATATCCTACACAGCAGTGCTTCCTAGAACAAAAGAGATTTTTTTTTTTTCAAGATTATATTTACTAAAATATGTGTTAAATCATGGAAATAAAAACTATTTAAAATACAAAGAAGCTAAATTATAAATGTTAAGGTGACCAGAACATGCACAATTTAAAAAAAATAATAAATAAACAAATTAAATAAACAGTCACTACAGTTGTGGAAATCCATTTTTCTGATTTCCTTCTTCTGGTGTAAGGAAAAAAATGGATTTTCGCAACTGTTAGTGACTGTTTATTTACTTTTTG
>JAFIDM010012231.1:110624139-110645205 GCA_023159025.1 Thereuonema tuberculata
AATAAATATGTTGTCTTATTTTCTGAACCCAAGTGTATAAACAGGTGAATTAATGAAAATGAATCGAAAATAAATTTATGATAATGATAATGATCTACGCTAAAAGTAACAAAAATGATGGTTAAGTGTTTGCAAAATAAAATAAGTATGCATGATTTGCTTAGCTACAGTTTTCTTCATAAAAGAAGCTACATTTAATGCTAATTTTCGCTTGTTCTCTTCAGGTGCGAGGTTCGTCTTGCAGCGACTTGATTGTTCTGACAGATCGACCGCACGGCAGCCCTGCGGCGAGACCGCTGTGGATGACATCATGACTGGTGATGTTTGTTCCAGACAAAATCGATCACCATGTAATGACCATATATGGCAAACCCTTTTTTTTTTTTTTTTTTTGCAAAATACTGTAAGTAAAATTAACTTTAGAACTAAAGAAAAAATAAAGAGGGAAAGGGAATAAGATGCTGCTTGTTGTTATTTGACAAAGAATTTGAAATTAAAATAAAGATGTGAAAGTAAATGATTGACCTTGTATACTCTTATAATGGCTGCATAAATTGAAGCGCGTTGCACTTAACCAACGTACTTTCCCTACGTGATACGGTTTTACTACTTTTAGTCAAACCTTTGTAAATGTTACAGTAGGCCTAGCTATTTTTACATAAAAAATATATGAAAATATTGAAACGATATATCCTCTTAATTAATGTCAAACTTTCGATTCGAAGAAGCTAGAGAAAAAAAAATTCTATATTTTCGGGAGAAAAACTATAGTTATGTCTAAACGATATACGGATTTTAAAATTACTTATAAAATTACTTGTATTATTGTATCCTTTTATCTTTAAAGTATCAACTAAAAAATTCTTTAAAACTACTTAACTTTTATTCAAAAAAGCAAAACACAAAATAATTACTTCAGCTAAGATCTGTTCAAAGCACTTAGTATTTTACTGATAGTTTTGCTTTTAATGCATGGAACATTTCGATTTATTGCATAAGGCTACCTTTAGAACAGAAATTACCAGCTTACTCTAATGAAGTCGAATGCGCCTATTTTACATGAGGAGAAACAAAGTGGCCCACAACAGTGTCTATATTCAATGATTTGGCAAACTGCTTTTCAATACCGATGACAGTAAGATAGTCGATTGTCACCCATTTGATTACAAAGATAATTTTTAATCAATCCGGAAAATGAAAAATGAACACTCTGAAGTCATGGTTCCAGGAGAATGAAAGGTTATTCGTACATTCTACATCACTGGTCGTAATCATGCGCACATGGTAGTAGGCCTATGTACAGAGGCTACAGTATGTGTCAAATGACCATGACGGTACTCTCCTCCAGCAGCAATGCAGGCCTCTATTCTCGCAGGAGGCCGAATGTCCTCCTGGGGAATTGAGGTCCACGCACATTCCATCTGGTGGAGCAGTTGTAAAGGTTTGTCGTCGGTTTTGCAGATCGGGTCAGACGCCATCCATTTGAGTCTGACATGCTCAATGGGGGTCAGGTCTGGTGATCCTTCTGGCCAGGAGAGTTGAAGAACGCCTTGGACAGCTGTTGGGCTGCACGAGCAGTGTGTGGACGGTCATTGTCATACCCTCTGATGTTGCAGGAACGGCAACAGAACGGATTGGATGATGATCTGAATGTACTCTGCATTGCTCAATGTTCCCTGTAGGACACCCAGAGGCGAACGGTCATTGTATGCTATGGCTCCCCATATCATGATGCCATGCGTTGGTCCTGTATGTCGCTGTTATATAAATTGTGGCAGGTACCGCTCACCTAGTCAACGCCGCTCGCGCAAACGACCATCACTAGCGCCGAGACAAAACCTGCTCTTATCACTAGACACAACGCGGCGTCATTCTTCCCTCCAGGTGTTTCTTTCGCGACACCTTTGAGGCGGCCTGCCCAATGGCGATGCTGCGGGGAAGTCTGGCTTTTATATGTATTAGAAGAATAAGTGTATGTAATGTTATAGGTGCAGGTTGATATTCTGATTCTAAATATGTTTTGTTAGAAAGAATTCGAGCTGCTGCTCAGACTATATGACACAGTCTGTAAGAATAGCTTTAATTTTGTTATGTGTAGTTATTTTAACTGAAAAATTTAATTTGATGGCCTTTAAGGATATCCAAAGTTATTCTTGATTTTTATTTATTTCGTTTCCTTTAACAATAGTATGACTAATTACTATGTTGGCTGAAACTAATCGAACACCTTTTGATCTGGCAGAAGAATCGGATTTGGTTTCTGGGTTTAATATTGAATATAGAAGTGAAGGTTTTGCTTTAATTTTTAGGGCTTTTAATTTTAATTTTTGCTTTTAATTTTTATGACTATGGTAATATTTTGTTAATAATAATAATAATAGCAGTAGTATTTTTTAGGGGAAATTATAAGAGTGTTACATTTATAATAATTGTATGCTTTTTTTCTTTTGTTTTCATTTGAGTTCGAGGAATACTTCCACGTAATAATATATTACAAATAAATAAATTTAGCTTGAAAAAAGCTTCTTCCTGTGTATTTACATTATTTTCTTATCGAGCGACACCCTCGATCGTAGCCCAGCTTCCAGCAAACGGTTGCAGATATTCCGCGTGCGACACTGGTCCTAATCTGTGCAGCGGTCGCAGTGCTATTGGCGATGGTCGCTCATATGATGCGGTGGTTCTGTCGAGCATCCATGTGCCGCTGCGTCCGGAACAGGCCATCGAGCATCTACACCTTCCTCGGACCACCGGCGCCAACAATGATTCAAGTCCAAAGTGATTCCCCATTGGACGACCACCCGGCCTCCCACAGACAATTACGACCTCTCTCAATCTCTGTTAACAGCACAAACTTTGCTCGCCTACGTCATTCTTGTATGTCTACAACGTTCACCATTTTGGCGCACAGTACGATGCCGGAAAGAGCCGACCATTCTTCCGGCAAGTCAGTAACTGATGATAGAGGTTCGGATTTTCCATGGCCAGTACTCATTTCCTCTTCTTTAGCTTTTGATCATCGCATTTACTGCCTTCTACTACTACCATACGCAACTACCATTCACTTGGGGTGTTCATTTTTCATTTTACATCATTGTATATGTAAGCTGAAGATAATGTAAACAGTAAAATTCCTAATGAATTGATTTAACCATTTTATTTCTTAATCTTTATTTATTCTCACAGCATTATTCTTTAGTTCATTTTTTAAAATTAAACTTTTATAATTAGTTTGATTTAAAAAAAATGAACTAAAGAATAATCTTTAACTAATCTTTAACTAAAGCTTACTTACAAAAATCAATCGTTTACTAAATTATTTGAATTAGAAATCACGAAACACCAAAAATTGTTAAAAGTCTTTATAATAAAAATTTAAAAATACTTTAGGGAAACCAAAAGGAGAGCTTTCGGAATCCTGTACGATTCCCTTGTCAATCAAAATACAATGAAGTAGTTCGGTTTAAAATAGGAAAAATAAGAAAAGGTCTGTCCAATCAGAACGTTTTGGGAGGAAATGTGGGCTTGACCAACATCAGTGAAGATGCTAGTTGAAACAATCAATCAGGAACATTGGTGAAAAGTTGATGAGGAAACTGGTGATTGGTAATGTTGGATTTTGTATTGTTTTCTCTGGTGGTGAGTTGATGAAACCGTTTTATTTTTCTTCTGATACCAAGTGTCTATCCATAAAGCGGTTGTCGAATCGAGGCTGTGCAGAGTGGATGGTCGTCTGAAATTTCTATTGGATGAACATTTGATGAAGCAAAAAATTAGAATCAATCACTTAAATTTTATCTCCATAATTTACGTATTTTCTTTTCTTAGATCTTTCAGGTCAATCCAATAGTAATTTCAGACGACCTTCCACTTCTGCACAGCCTCGATTGGACAACAGTTTAATGGATATCAGAAGAAAAATAAAACGGTTTCATGAACTCACCATCAGAAGAAGTAGTACAAAATCCAACACTATCAATCACAGAAGTTCTCTCAGCAACTTTTCACCAATGTTTCTGATTGATTGTTTCAACTAGCATCTTCCTTGTCATTGGTCAAGCTTACATTTCCTCCCAAAATATTCTGATTGGACAGACCTTTTATTATTTTTCCTAATTTAAACCGAACCACTTCATTGTACTTTGATTGACAAAGGAATCGCACAGGATTCCGAAAGCTCTTCCTTTGGTTTCCTTAATTTATTTTCAAAATTTTTAATATAAAGACTTTTAACAATTTTGATTTTTTATTCAATTAAATGCAATTTTTAACACACGTTAAGCTTTTATTTAATATTACTAAATTATTGTGATTAGAATTGTTAGCGACCCATTGGGGAGCTGTTGTGATAGTAACCAAAATTTTGGTAACTATTGCATTTGTGCTGTCCGTCCGTGTCTATCCTCCACCTAACAACTCCCAAAATGAAAAGTCGGATCGGACTTCACCATCGCGTTCAAGACCCAAACAACGTACGAATAGGGTATTTTCATGGGCCAAAGCCCCCCGCCCCCTACAATCGAGATATTTGGCATTGTTTTCATTGGATTTTTGCTATTATTTTAAATGTTAGAAATGCAACCATCTCATTTCAGTTGCCAGCTACAGCTTGACGGGTAAGGTCTCAGACTCATATGCTGGATGTTGTCAGTTAGAATCTACCTATTTGCTGTTTTTTTTTTTTTTAATCTTTTTTTCTCAATATCCGCGTGAGGTTCTATGATCATCAGGTGAATTGCTGGGTTATTTGAATCGCACATATAATAAGAAAAAGTATCTGTAATGGAACCATAATTTCACTGCGTTTGATTACAATTCATAAGCAAGTTTTTCGCCTTTAAATTTTATTCTAACGAAATCTGGGATCAACAAAAAAGATGAGATTAGAATACATAAAAGTGTTAGCCGCTGTACTCCCTCAATTTCCAATTGATTCTGTATTAGGGAATGTGATCAAAAATGATGGTTTTACTGAAAGCCGGGAAATTTCCTCATTTCTTTCTTACCAATGAAATAGATTTCCTTTATTCTCACTTCAAGTTAATAAGCAAGTAAAATATGAGATTTAAGCTGAGTTGATATAAAAAATATTTTTAAGTAACGTAGCCAGTACAAAATTTTAAAAATAATTATAGAATTACTTACGAGCCTGTCCAGGATTTAATTCCTTATTAATGCACTCTAGATACTGGGGGTTTCTGTAGTTCTTTCCGTCACTTCCACAAACATGGTGTACGTTGTTTTTCAAATGGCAAAAATTTCCTTTAGGCGTCATAACGCTGCTAAGGTAAACTAAAGTAAAATCAAGAAAGATATTACTTGTTGACATGGGATTAAAATTATATAAGGTATTATGTAATTATTACAAAAAAGATTACTATGATTTTCTATACTGCGGTTTGTAAAAAATGCAACACCATGAAGGAATCATCAGAATTAAATGAAATTTGCAGCAAATGTCAATTATAGGATATTATGCAAAATAGTAAAGTTTCAGAGCCACCGCGCATGCGTGGCGTGCGCAGCGCCCTCTGAACTGATGCTGAAAGCGTATAAATAGAGGGCTGTAGCGGAACGTTTACAGTAGTTAATGATTATTTGTTAGTGGCGAACGTTTAGTGAGACCCAAGTATGCCTCCACGACGGAAGAAGGAGAAATTCCAACAACTTACGGAGTTTGAACGGGGGAGGGTTATCGGCCTTTCGAGAAGGAGGATTTTCCTATCGCGCAATAGCAGCTCGTGTGCAGCGGCACAGCTCCACAGTGATGCGAGTTTGGAAGCAGTGGACCGACGATCACCGAACAACTCGAAAAACTGGCAGTGGACGACGGAAGGTGACGTCAGCGCGCGACAATCGACACCTGCTCCGCATGGCGCTGAATGACCGTACAGCTTCCTCCAGGCAGTTGACAGCACGTTGGTCTACTGCTACAGGTGTACTAATGTCGGCTTCGTCAATTCGTCGACGTTTGCTAAAACGTGGACTACATGCAAGGGTGCTTTTATACAGGATCCCCCTCACGGCAAACCATCGACTGCTGCGTCTGCAATGGGCTCATGAGCACAGAGCCTGGCAATCTGATTGCCACCAAGTTGTCTTTTCAGATGAATCACGCTTCAATTTGTGTGACCATGATGGCCGCATTCGTGTTAGACGCTATGCCGGTCAACGTTGCCTTCCTGAGTGAGTTATCGAACGACATAGTGGCCGAACACCCGGAGTTATGGTCTGGGGTGCGATTTCGTATCATGGACGATCCAATTTGCTACGAATTGAGGGTAATCTCAATAGCAACAGGTACGTCCGTGAAGTGCTACAGTCCGAAGTCGTTCCCTTCCATCAAGGCATCCCTGGAGCTATCTTTCAGCAGGATAATGCACATATTGCAAAGACTGTTCGAGACTTCTATTCAGCCCAACACATGCAACTTCTTCCTTGGCCTGCTTATTCGCCAGATATGTCGCCTATTGAGCACGTGTGGGATGTGGTTGGTCGGCGTCTCCCCCGTTAACCCTCCGTAAAGTTGTTGCAATTTCTCCTTTTTCCGTCGTGGAGGCATACTTGGGTCTCATTAAACGTTCGCCACTAACAAATAATCATTAACTATTGTAAGCGTTCCGCTACAGCCCTCTATTTATGCGCTTTCAGCATCAGTTCAGAGGGCGCTGCGCACGCCACGCATGCGCGGTGGCTCTGTAACTTTACTATTTTGTGTAACATCCTATAATTGACATTTGCTGCAAATTTCATTTAATTCTGATGATTCCTTCATGGTGTTGCATTTTTTACAGACAGCAGTGTATATATTCATGTTAAGTCTGTAACACTTCAATGGAATAAGGCAAATGTTTTTTGAATTTCGTTTAATATTTCACAGATCTTTAAGATATGTTGTGTACAATAATACACATGGTAGTGGAATTTACACATATAATTTCATGACGACCCACTTTATTGGTTTTCAGAAAAAAATATCATTTCTAGCTCTGTAGCACGACAATGGAATCACCTCCAAATTTCCCCAATAATCACAAAATAATAATGACTGTTACTTTGTATAGCCTTATTGTTTTGTTATTAGATCAAACTCATGCCGTGACGTTGATTTTACAAAAGCCTCCATCTCAGGAATTGTAGTTTCATCTCAGGCATCTAAAATAGCCAATTTAGGTTCTCCAACGGAGTTAAATTCGTAATTTCTGCCTTATACCCGGCATGCTAATTGAACCCAAAGATTCTCTATTGGATTCATATCGGGGCTCAATGCTAGCCAATCCCATCACATCAATTTTCTGATTTTCAAACCACCTCTTAGTTGATTTTGAAACATGGCATGAGGCGTTGTGTTGCTTAAAAATCCAAGAGCTGCCAGAAATCAATTGAATAATATTGTACAATAATTCCTTGTAATTTTAAGAGTTAAGTCTTCGATCAATGAATGCAATGCCAGTCTTTCCTCCGGCTACGAATGCAGCCCAAATCATTACAGATCAACCACCGAAATTCCTACTGAGCTTAACCTCTTTCTCCCTTAGTAGATCATTCCAATAGTAGGAATACCTATCAGGGCCGTTGAGATTGAACTTTTTTTCGTCCGAAATAAATCATGGTTCCATTATTTGTTCCAGTTCATTACATTTCGAGCCCACTGCTTAATGGCTTCAGTAAGCTATTGTTGTTTAACTAATTTCAAAGCTCCTGCATTAGGATGGTTTTCAAGCTTCTCCAGACTGTTTGGTAGGACACTCTCTTTCCTTCGTTTGCTTGAATTTGTCGCACAGACTGTTCTTCATTAGAGGTAAGTCCGAAATGCGCCGACAATCATTTTCATTTAACACCTTTTTTCTAGGTTTTGTTTTAACTTTACCATATTCATCTCCTTTTCGTAGTACATTACATACAGCTTTTTGCGAACGCCCAATTAGCTTAGAAATTTCCTGTGACTTGCTCTGGCCACGATACAGGTAAATTTTCCATCTTTCTTTTTCTGGCAATGTTTTACCACCTGGCATTTTGAGACGAGTAATAAAGACCTGGTAAACCTCTCACAAATTCAGTAATCATCGATCATATGATTTTGATTTCTGTTATTTGAATACTTAATGTCAGTTTATGCAAAATTATGGGTGAAGATTCCGTAGCAGTGTTACAGAGTTAGAAATGAAATTTATTTTTTTCTGTTATCATGAACTTGTATGTATAAGTCCACTAGTCTGTGTATTATTGTATAAAACTTTTCATAAAGATCTGTGAAATATTAAACGAAATTCAATAAAAAAAATATTTACCTGATTCCATAGAAGTGTTACAGACCTAGTACATGAAGTAACAAAAATTCGTCGTTTCGTTTTTTAAATTATTTCTTAAAATTTTAAATTATATATAATTTGTGTGGACCACGTGGTCCTACCGATAGGCTGGGTTGCGGGTTAAAAGAAATGCGTCTAATTATCGGTGATCTTAAGATGTCTCTCCTTCAGATGGTTCCTAAAGTTCATCCATCAAAAAGTGGGAACCGAGTTTCTTTTCGGAGATTATTGACGGAAAGGCGTAAGATTTTACTAAACTGATCCAAAATTCATCTTTATGGGTTGCGATCGTTAAAAAACTACATTTATAACATCTTCATGGATCTAGGAACGTAAGACCTAGGAACGGCTGCCTAAGTATATCTTTTGATAATTTTAAGATAAACGTAGAAATGAATTCTAGATGGTTTTCATTTTCATCGGTCAATGAAGTACTACAATATTATTACTGAAAAGCAGTTAAAAATCATACAAGTGAAAAGAAAAGGGATGAGAGATTGGAAAAATTTAGGAATAAATAAAATTCTTACTCTCAGTTGTGCATTTGCCGTAATAATCAATAGTAATTGCTACGGAATAAAAAAAGAAATAGAATAGAATCGATAATAAAATTAATGATAATAATAATAATAATAATAATAATAATAATAACTTAATAGTAATTTATTTATTTATTTATCTATTTATTTATTTATTTATTTATTTATTCATTTATTAAATTTATACAATTCAGTCCCGTTAGAAATTCAAATTCCTATCAACAGGTGCTGTTATTTTATTATAAAACATAATAATTATATTGAAAATTATATTTAAATAAATTTTACAAATTTTACAAAATCAACTTATCATCCTCAAACATATTGAAACAAATATATTAGCAAAAACATAAAATGAACAAATTCTTAATCAATATTATCCATTATCCAATTTTTTACCTTATTTTTTACAATTGAAATTCTTTTATAATCTTCAAATAAATTCCAATTTATATCATTAAAGATTTTCTCAATTATATAATTTAAATTTCTTATACCATATTCATTATAGATATAAGGATAATCAAGTTTTATTCTATTTTTATTTCTCAAATTATAATTTTCTTTTATACTTTCATCTTTTAATTTAATTACACTATAAAAATTATTTATTATTATATTATATATGAATTTTTGTTTAGGATACAATATATTATATTTTAATAATATTTGTTTCCTTTTGCTACGATATTAAATTATTATTTTGAAAATAACTTAATTAGTTTAAGTTCAAGTAAATTTAAAGCATATAATATGCTTGAAAGAATTTTTTTTTTCTCTCTTCTCTGAAATGGTAGTGTTCCATTTGTGAAATTTAAATATTCAAATTAGGAGTCGTCACGTCGAGTGAAAAGTGACGTCATATAAGGCGAGACTCAATAGGCAAGGAGACACTGGAAAGTGATGCCGTTGATACACGGACAGTGAGAGTGTATGGATTATGCTGAGTTACGGACACTCAGACTGTGTTTAAGACACGATGTTATGATAGTCCAAGCCAAGTGGAGAACCAGGGAGGTTCCGATAGCTCAGATAATTGAGACGCAATTAGTTCTTAAGACTTCAATGGCAGTAAATATAAGGAAATGACTAAAAGCATTCGGAGAGAATAGCTCTGATTGAAAAGGCCAAAATTGAAGCAAGTTCTGTGAGTCCAGTATTATTATTCGTCCCGGTCAGCATTGAAGGTCTAAGTAAAACCTGAATACTGATATTTGAAGAAGATACTGAAGAGAAGCAAAACGGATTCAACCGTAAGGCGAGAACTTCATTATCGAAGACGTGCAATTAAAGTGAAGGCTTATGTTAAGAAGAAAACCCGTAACACCGAAGGCCGAGAAAGCGTGATTGCAGATAACGAAGTCGAAATTTCCTGAGTGAAGAACGGACGAAACTAAATAAAGGCAAAGAAGCAGCTTGGTATTAATTACCGAAATATTATATCCAGGATAATAATTTTCCTACTACTAAATAGAACTCTAATTGTAATTATTATTTTTGTGAACAATCGAAAGTCTACGATTAGTCCACGTGACCATTATAAGTTATTAGTGAAGAACTCCGCATCCAAAGGAAGTCTCGTAAGTGAACGAACTTTGATTAATATTTTAAGAGAGATTATTCTTCAATTATTAAAGAGAAAAGAATTCTCCAGGATTAAAAGCGCCGTCAGTTGCAAGAGCAGACGCTCTTCCTTCGCTATGGATTCTGGGAGCAAGGAATCACATGGTGAACTGCGACCGCGCCATGTTTAAGTGTATGTGCCATAGGATTGTGTACAATGAAAGTCAACAGCGATATTCAACGAAGTCTGGCGGACTAACTCCCCGATTCGAATCATCGCAGTTACCCATAGTAAGGTGAAAGACTACAAGATATCATCAAACTGTAAGTAAATGATTTTAAATTATTTACATTTTGGATGGGCAAGCCGCACCTCAACTATTATTGAAGATTCAACTAAATGACGTGTATAATAGAAACGGAACTTAACTTTATTCGTGAGGATTCAAAGATTGAATTTATTTTCACATAGGTGATTGATAAAAGCCATATGGAGAATTTCACACAGGTGAATTATTAAGTCATTATTATTTTTGTGTTCACTGAAGAAAGTGAAAAGATAGTTAAATTCATACATGTGAATAAACCATTGTTTAGTTTCACAGAAGGTGAAAGTTTGTGATGATGATGTTAATTTGTGAAGCATCATTAAAGTGTGCGCTAAGAAGAAGCGCGTAAATTAAGGTTACGTGTAAACGATACTTATGAAAAGCAATCATAATTGACAGTAAAACAGTGTTAATAAATTAACAAGGAAGTGTGCTACGTATTATTATTATTGTTATTTAATAGTGCGACGATAATAGTTATCCCGCCTATAGTGTTCAGTGAATTAAATGACCAATTTCAAGAATATACTGATGGAAACCAGTGCAACTCAAGTTTTGGAACTGCCTGTGACTCTTCTGACGAAAATTGTGATGATCATATCACTGTTGTAAATAGTTATTCTAAGAAAAATTTTAAAAGAGCACTCAATAAATCATTACATGATTTTTATCTGGATCTTGCTAATTTCATTGCATTACACTCTACTACATACTAGGGTTCTGCTATTTTCCCCAGCACCTTTTATTAATATTATTCTATATTTTTTTAGAAAATATCAACTTTAAAACTTTGGTTTGTAAATTTTTTAAATTTTCCAAATGTATATTTCCTACATTTGCCATATATTAAATCCATAATTTAGTAAAGAATCAAAAATTGTAAAATAAATTAAAATTTTTATCTTAAGTGGAAGAATATTTTTTTATATAATAAAATATATATATGGTTACATTTAATTTTTTATATAAAATATTTATCGTTATCCCATGTAAAAAATCATTTATAATTACATCTAAATATTTAGAATTATTTATTATATCAACTTCAGTACAAGAAATACATTTTGTACTATTTCCATGTAAACAATCATGCGAATGTATTATGAATTTAATTTTTTTATCTACTATTTTCTTTTTGGGTTCAATTAATATTCCTTTTGTTTTTTCCATTATTAAGAACAAGTTTACTATCATGTAGCCATTTTTGTAAAATATTGAAATTATCCTGTAAAGTTTTATTCACAAACTCCAAATTTAAATCTGATGTATATATTATATCATCAGCATATATATATATAACGATCTTTTAAAAAATAAAAAAGATCATTTAAAAAAATTATAAATAAAATTGGCCCTAAATTGGATTCTTGTGGCACTCCAATATTAATTGTTTTTCTTTTACTTAATATTTTATTTATTTGCACAAAAATCTTTCTATTGTCTAAATAATTTTCCATAATATTTAATATTTTATCTCTTATACCATATTTTTTTCAATTTAGTCAAAAGCAATTTATGATCTATCAGATCAAAAGCTTTACTCAAGTCAATAGTTATTAATAGTATAAAATGATTTTTATTTAAATTTTAATTAATATGCCCACAAAATTTTTCAAATAATTTAGCTGTACTTTTATTTTGTTGATAAGCATACTGATTTTCATTAATTACATTAAATATTTTTAAAAATTATTGTAATTTTTTAGTAAAATTTTTTTCTATTATTTTATGTATAGTTGATGATACAGCAATAGGTAATTTTTACAATCATTAAAAGCATTATTTTTGAATATTGGAACAATTTTTGATATTTTTAAATTATTTGGATACGTTTAATTTTAAATAAAGAAATATATCATTAATGCTATCAATTTAGCAAAAATTTCCTTTTTCTATTTAATATCAGAAATAGATATTTGATCATGTCCAATTGATTTTTTTTATTTTTCATCCCATTTATTATATTTATTATCTCTATATCATTTGATACATCAATTACAATTGTATTTATTAAATTTGAATTACTTATATCTTGTAATAAATTCTCTTTACAATTTATTTTAAAATTATTACTTATTTTATGATAATTACAAAATTTTTCTGCAACTGTTTTAAATTTAGTTTTATCTTCTATTTCCTGTACAAACCTATTTAATAATAATAATAATAATTGAGATAAAATGTTATAAAGTTTCCCAAGCGATGTGAGTTACATGCATTGTATAGCAAATATTAAACTTGTAATTCTTACTCTTTGTACACTTTCCCAGTTTCTTGTATGACTCGATTACATTAAAATATCTTTTCCTTCAGTTGCTTACTTTTGGAAGGCAGGAACGTGATTAAAACTAGATCTTTCACACATATTTAGATAATAAAAAACTGTAGTGATTTTAGGTCTGTTAATCTTTGTGGCCAGATAATTAAATCATCACATCAAAAACGTCCTGTTATGACAATGTCCAAGTAGCAAAGTAGAGTAGAGTAAGGTGTTGTACCTTTGACCAGTTTTCACTAAATAAATTTTCTAATTGTTTGTAATCAAGTAAATCCTTAACTGAATAGATACATGTGATCTTCACGCATCTTGCCATCAACTGCATGTGTTTTATGTATTATATTTTGAGTATAAGTATTTTATTTTTATTTTACAAAAAAACTATACTTTGTATAGTATATAAACTATATATTGTATATAAACTATAACACGTGGTTGTACCTTTGACCGGAGGGTATTGCACCTTTCACCAGGTGGTAGTAGAAACTGACAGTTAGATATAAGTTATTTAATTAACATTTTTATTCATTTCTGGGAGATCCTAACAGGACTTCAATATTGTTTATTTATTTATTTAAATGTATATATTTGGCAAATAGAGTATATAGTGAAGTCTCACTTATACGAATATGAGGGGGAACCAAAAATTATTCGTATAAGTGAATATTGCGTGTAAGTGAATTACATATAGTACTTATGGGAGTTTCGCCGGGGAATGAGAAATTCTTCGTATAATTGAATGTTTCGTATAAGTGAGTTTCGTATAAGTGAGACTTCACTGTATATGCAATTCAAAGTAGAATAATAAAACATGAAATAAATTCTAATGGCTTAAGCAGCCTACTCCTTCCCGTTTACTCTACCTTATACAATGAAAAAAAAAAAAAAAAAAAAAAAATATCAATGTTTAGCTCCAAAAGATAGACATTCTTTTAGTCGAGCTGTGCCGCCAGCTGTGTTTGGTAGCCTGGCCACAATTTCTTGTAGTTCTATGTCGTAGAGCTGGTTATCTTCTTGGATGAATTTCGCCATCTTCGGTAGTTTTTTCAAATATTTAACTTTAAAATAATCACATGCTGCTTCCTTTATTTGGGACACAAAGTATTTCTTGGGTTTTTTTTTTTTTTTTTTTTTTGTTGTTGCAGCTTGACAAAGACATAACTTTCTTCAATTAAATCTTCTTTTTCAAAGTTGAATGCCATGAGTTTGAGAAGGAATTAATCTGAAAGATCGAAAACACTTTCCCCTGATGAATATTCAACACCAGACTCAAAGTCGTGGACAATCAATCGATTGTTTACTTTCTTTGGATAAGATTTGATAAAAAAAATAAAAATTTAGCAAAAAATATTTAAATTTCCATCTTACATAATGCTAAAATGACTAAGTAAAAACATTTACATATTAAGTAATGTTGTACCTTTGACCTGGTCAGAGGATCAATACCCTGCTGGGGGCCAAAGGTACAACATCAGTCCAACTTACGTTTCACGCCATGCTACAATTTTTAGGTTAATCCAGTCATATTAAAAGTCCTAACAATGAATCTATAGGCATATATGTATTACTCATTCTTGTTAAAATAATAATCAAAAGAAAACAAATGTTATTAAAGAAACATTCACTTGCAAAATACTTACTTTTCGATGATGGAATTGGAAAAATATTTTTCACTCCTTGCAAGTTAAAGATTTAACTGCTACTGAAGGTTTAAAGGCGCAAGTAGTGGGAAAGTTATACATTAAACAGAAAATCTTTTAAAGTATGCTGATAGATGACAGCACTAGCAACGGTGGTCAAAGGTACAATCGGTCAAAGGTACAAACCTTCCCCTACTTTATGATTGGAGTACTTTTTTGATTTACCTTATGGTTGGAGCCTTTGCTGCTGATAAATTATTTCGCAAAACCTGAGCTTGAACGTCAAGCTATTCATTAACATATCAGGGTTTGTCATGCCAATGACAATGATTTCAGTTATGAAGAATGGGTCGAAAACATTACCAAAGACATTTTGTTTAAGGATTTCTTATTCATACTCTACTGTGCCATGCAAATAAGCTGAATCGCCATACCCGAACATTGTTATGTTCTCACTGAAGTGAAATATGCATTCGTCACTAAAATCACATTTTTTTCATGAATTGATCATCATTCTCTAATAGCTCCAAGAACTTAGCTATAAGTTATCTTTTATAGTAATTCTTTTAATCACGTGACAACTGTTAAAGAATGTCACTTGAACTTTAACAGTTGTCGCAATATGTGAGACTGTTCAATGTTCCTTTTGCAAATTCAACCCCTATGTATAACGTCAGATAGTTGTTGTATTTTATATAAAATGTACCCCCGATAGCCATAGCTGATCTGCTATCCCTAAATTTTGATAGCAATTAAAACCTTTTATTTCTGGCACGCCATTGAAGAATGGGAATTTTTAGTAGTATTTCTCGCATGACTCCTGCTGCCAAGAAACTATTGGCGGGACCTGAAGGAGGGGTGAGCCAGGATACTGTATAGCGGGGGCGGTCTGGCCAGGTCGGTGATCGCCGGCGGCCCCCAGCCCAGGGGAGTCTCCGATTGCCCTGTGTTTTTTGTTGTTGTTAAGATAGGATTGCCCTGTTTTTTTGGTTGTTAAGTAAGTCAAGGGCCCCGCACCCTCCTAGCGTCGTCTCTGCCTCCTCCCCGGTAAATCATGTACTGGTTTCGTTCGCCAGAGAAATGGTAAAGCCTTATACCCTGGTTTCACGGGAGAAGAAGTCGATATATAAAACTAGTTTAGTCCTGTGACGTATGTTTCTGACGTATTCCTAAACGAATTATCTACCGTGAGTGATTTCACGGGAGAAGAAGAAAAACCAGTGTTTTGCAATGCATCCTGGGATCGAGTTGTTGTGGAATGCATGCTGGGACTGTGCTAAACTAAAATGGCGCCAACCAGCGAAGTTATTGTTTCGCTGCGAGGGCAAAAACAAACGTTGTTTTTATGTTTATGTTTATGATATTGCAGCTCCAGAGGCTCGAAAATATCAATTTTTAATTCCATATTAAATTATCAATTTAATCAATTATCAATTTTGTTCTCGATTTCCTCGCAGGTTTTCTCTATCTTGTACGATTCATTTAATTCTATCTTTATTTTTTTATAAATTCGACGATTTCGCTTCATTCGCCTCAGATTATCAATATTTTCTCGCCACATTTCCAGTATAATTAAAGTTTCACCTTCACTCCATTCTGTATGTTGTTTTCGTTGAGGCGTGGTGGGAACGATGGCTGCCATGTTGGAAACGACTTTTATTCGTTATACCGACTTGTCACAACTCGGACAGCGCTATCGCTACCGCCCTGGCTGGTCACGTGGTGCTCATAAACGAGAAAATGCGAAGAATCCAGTTTTTAGTCGTTCCGTGAAACCAGGGTATTAAAGGACCCCAAATTCGTTTGCAGCCGAGGGCCCCCAATTACGCCAGACCGCCCCTGCTATATAGGTCCTTTTTTTTTGAGGGATTACATCCCGGAGTGAGGAAATCCCTCAAAAAAGGGACCTCTACAGTATTGGCGGGACTTTTAAAATTATATTCTTAAGTAACCAGATATCCTGTTTTTCGACTAACATTTCATTTCTATAACAAAATTTTTATTAATTTTAAAACGTTAATACATTATCATTATAGCTCAAAACAATTCGGGATAACTAAATTCATAAACATTTATTGTTAACCCCTAATACACAAGGTACACTACTGCGGGAAATTTTCTATCTTCTGTATATATATATATGGCTTTTGACTGTGATAAAATTTACTCTTCTGATAACTTTTTTTTTTGGGGGGGGGGGGGATTGAGGAGAAGGAAAATCTTTTATGTATAATTCTTTTACTGTATCTAGACAATTTTTAGATTATTGCAAGTGTTTGGTATTATTAAATTTTTTTCTATTGAAACTATTCCTGAAATTTCAATTTTCCTATTTTGAAAATTTCAATTTTCCTATTTTGAAAATTGAAATTGTTAATCAATTTTTATTTTATCCGATTTTACAGTAATATCTGAAAAAAGTATTCAGTGTTTCGTGATTTTTTAAAAAAAAAACTAAATCAGCAAATTTTATCGTGTTTTTATCTTATTCCAAAAAGGAGGCTTTATTAGTTTTGGGAAAAAAAAAATACCTTTATTATTATTGGATTGAATCATAAATCATTTCCATTTATTCTTCATATAAAGTAAATTGCAAGTGATTCTAATTTAATGTACATTCATCATTATTAATAACTAGCAGCAAAACCTGTCAACGACAGGCATAAAGAAAATGTGAAAAATCATTTTATTATCAACTATCAAACCTAAAGTAAATGTAATCTAAATTTCATGGAAACAACATGGAATGACACAATGAACTAATATTTTCATCCAAATTGAGTACCCTTGATTCAATAGTATTATTGAGAACCGTTGGATCTATCTCAACAGCCAGTTTATATATATTTAATTCGATTGATGATTTTATTTTATTTATTTTTTTTTTAATGTTTATCAGGCCTATTCAGGTATACTTCTTACCTGTACACATGTAATATAGGTTCTGAGAGTTTACTCTAAAGGATCATTTTCCACCCAAAAAGAAAAACGAAATACCAACCATATCTAAAGTTTAATTTATCTAAAGAATAATTATTATTCTTATTATTATTAATTATTATTTTTGACTCATAACGCCGAAAGGCATTTAAAACTCACCTTTGTATAATCTAAATACTGCGCTAACTTGTGAACGAAGCTTCTACGGCAAAAATGGTTTTTGAGTTTCAAAATCAGCGTAAAAAACTGAGTAAGTATGCCAAATTTCATTAAATCGGTGCAGTGGTAACAAAATTATTTGGTTTTGAACGTATGTTTTGTTAGAATTTCAGTTAAAATTTCATAGAAACAACATGGAATGACAAAATGAACTAATATTTCATTCAATTTGAGTACCCTTGATTCAATGGTACCATTGAGAACCTTGGATCTATCTTAATAGCTTAATTATATCGAGTTACAGAAAGACAGACAGACAGACGAAAATAGCCAATTATATAAGTTATTTTTGTTTTGTTTTTTTTTTTTACAAATGCCCGGGCTCGTAGCTTGATCAGCTTTTTTTTAGGCCACAACTAGGGGCGAGATATGATGCCTTTAACCGACGAATCGTTGCCCAGGGTACGCCAAGGGAGGCAGCATCAAGTGATACCCGCTGGAACGGACAGAAACAGAAAAAGAAAGAAACATCCATGCCACGACCGGGATTCGAACCCGGGTACCGGCACACTGGCCGCAACGGCAGACCGCCGTCTAGACCGCACGGCCACGCCAGCACGGCAAAAACGTATAAATAACTTACTTAAAAGTACTAGTGAACTTTCAGTTTGCTAGGATAAAGTTCGCAGCCTTAGCATCAACATAATTATATTGGAGGTTTTTTGTTGTTTTTTTTTTGCCCCTGCCTCCCTGCCGAGACGTCCCGCAAGTATCAAAGATCAATCATTTTCATTTTAGTAATCGATAACTTCTTTTATTAATAGGCATTGTGTTAAATCGTTCTGTTTAGTGATTGGCTGATTTGAGATGAAAAAGTTTTTAACGACCTCTCCAATTTGAACATTGATGTTGAAACATTTTTCTGTTCGATCTGTTCTGGAAGAGTTCGGAAAAGGTGGTAGTCGGTTGTGATGAAGTCCCATGAATAAGAGGAAGAAGATATTCTAAAATGTTTTTCTGGATCACGATAAGTGTGGCATTGCTTTATCATGCAGAAATACGGCATTTTTGGAATTTGTAAGCTTTTGGATTGCTTTTCTCGACTGTGATAAAAGTAACTGTTTAATTGCAGTAACAGCATTAAAACTGATGTTGTCACTATCAGAAGAGCAACCTACAGTATTTTGCAAAAAAAAAAAAAAAAAAGGGTTTGCCGTAAATGGTTATTAAATAGCGATCGATTTTGTCTGGAACAAACGTCACCAGACATGACGTCATCAACTTGAACTCCGAGCAGTTAGTCCAAGATGGCGTCGTTTTGTGATCGTATCAGCGGGACCAAGAAAGGACAAACTTTGCATAGCCAAGCAAGGGGAATGGTATGGAACGTTCTTAATTACTTCAATTTTAATTATTATTATATCGATGGCTTAGCGCAAAAGTAGTGAATATCCAGTAAACACAAAATTAGGGTGGCGAATAGGCATCTTGAAGAGCCTTCTTGTAGGGCAAAACTAGCAAATCTTTCAAAATGGCATATTTCCTATGATTTTAGGACCTAAACTAGCGAAAAAGTACTCATTTTCCCCACTAATTCAGCTTTTTCTCGAAACTTGCATCTTGGCTATTCGCTACTTTTGCGCTAAGCCATCGATATATTCGTAACTGTAGAAAATCTAAAAACCAGAATGTTTTCGTAATATTTCTAAGATTCAGTTACGGATTTTAGCAATAGATGGCGCTGTTACGTCCTGGAAACATCAATCTATAAGGAAATTACGTCATCAAAAGCTCTTTTTTCCATGAATTGAACTGTAGCCTTAGTTCATTTTTTTTAAGCCTACCTCCTTACAGAACTTTGCAAACCAATTTGGTACAGCTCGATATGTGAATCCACCATGTTTATTGCACATTTTTGCAAAAATCACCATCTACAGCAGTGTAGATTCCCAAAGCATCAGTTAGCCAAAATGCTCTTTTAACTTTTCCGTTTATTCTCTTTTAAAAAACTTCACTTTTAATCTAATGTTCACTTTTAGACTGCTGAGTTGAGAAAAAAAAATGGTATGTTGATTTACTAATTTAAAGCAAATATTATCTGAAATAACTAATTCCGGGTTTTAGAAACTGCTTCGTATTTTCCGGGAGCGATAATTAGTTATTACTCAAATCAATAACTGTTGACTGTTACAATAATAACTCTTACCATAAATAAGATTTCTTTTATTTTAACTTTTAAATAAAAACAACAGAAATCTGACAGAAGTTAATTTAAGATTCAATTCTTAAACATAAAAAAATATTTTCATCTAACTTATATTAAAGATTAACAGTCATGACTACTCACGGGTCTCTTCAGGTGTCAAGAATAACTGAGTACACTCGAGCTCATAGCGACTTTTGTAATTTACTCCATCGCTTCCACAGATACGTTCGAGATTTTTTATTGGTGGAATGCAACGATCTTTCGCTACTTCGAGCAATTTGTCGTAGTCAACTAAAGTAAAAACAAAGAAAAATATCACATTTTCAAGCTTAACCTATATTATCTGTCAAAAAGTATTAGAATAAGTTCCTGGCACTGTCCGAGCATTGGAACAAAGAAATACCAAAACATTTCACTACTCTTGAATAAACATTATTTATTTTTAAAGAAAATGAGTTTAACGTGCAGTTAAGTAGTTAAGAAAAAGGGGAATTTACCCAACATGCACTAAAAACCAACAAATTCATGCCAAGAGAATATGATATGATATGATACAAACATTACTGTAGGCATGAATTTGTTTGTTTTTTTTTGGTGCATATTGGGTAAATTATTTATTTTTTATTATCTTTGATAAACAATGCTGGTGATTCTCCATTTGAGCAAATATGTAAACGAAATTTTAGATGTATTTTTGGTA
Source organism: Thereuonema tuberculata (assembly GCA_023159025.1). Lineage (NCBI taxonomy): Eukaryota > Metazoa > Arthropoda > Chilopoda > Scutigeromorpha > Scutigeridae > Thereuonema > Thereuonema tuberculata. Next base: position 110,644,806 of record JAFIDM010012231.1, read on the forward strand.
ATAGTTTTCACAAATATCATAGTGAGCTTGCAATATAAAGAAACAGCAAACGCAGATGTGATTGGAAGCCTCATGGCCGAGTGCACCAAAACTTCAATTAACTTTGATGGCTGCATTGTGGACGTAGCTAAAATTAGTGGGGGGGGGGGCTGCTCCAGAAAAATTTTAGCCTTTGTTTTAAAATTGTGTGAAAGGAAACAAACATGTATAAAAAGAAATTTATCAAGTTTCTGAATAATTTTTTTTTTTTATACATGTTTGTTTCCTTTCACACAATTTTAAAATAAAGGCTAAAATTTTTCTGGAGCAACACCCACCCCTAATTTTAGCTCTGTCCATACTGCAGTCATCAAAGTTAATTGAAGTTTGGTGCACTCGGCCATTAGTCTTTTAAAATAAT
>JAFIDM010012231.1:110656830-110667364 GCA_023159025.1 Thereuonema tuberculata
ATAAACGAACATAAGTGGAAGTCATCCTCGCACCCGACAGTGATCCCTGAACCAAACAAACAACAATAAAAAATAAATACTGCACACTCAAAAAACCCTTTTTCCTAATAATTGATATGTCTAAAGGCATTTAATTATAAAGAAAGCAACAACTGAAAAGGTTTAACAACCTACATAAATAAATTTAACGTGCATAAAAAAATTTATTAAAAATGAAAATAAATCAAGGCTGCAAAGAGGCTGCACAAAAAAGAATGAAACGGCCGTTCCCGATTCCCTCTGATGATAAACTTGAAAGGCGTTATTGTTTATTCTTGTGCAGTGTTGGTTTTATTTTTAATAATTTTTTCTGCACGTTAAATTTATTTATTTAGAATAATAATGCTTCAGAAATGAAAAAGCTATATTCTTATTTGTATTTGTTTGTTTGTTTTCCTACTATGCATTCCGATCCGGTTTGAGCTGTCACAAATAAATTTGGTATAGTTGGGAATAGGTTTATGTCAAACGCTGTTCGGATCCTTTCCTATTTATTAAAGCCAAAGCGCATGTGCAACGGACAAATGAACACCAGTTCTACGGACTTTCACGTCTTCACCGTCAGTTTTTGACGTCAAATCCCGCAGGAGTCCGCAGACCCAAAACACAGCAGCTTTCAAAGTTTAACGAACGTGGATTCAGAGGACAAAGCGGGGCAGGCCAATCACATCGTTTTCTTTGTTAAAATGGGAACCAATCAGAGTGGCGGAAACAATCGTTTTTCAGCCAATCACGAAACACTTCAATCTTTAACGAGGAAATTGGCAGTCATTTGCTCGCTGGATTTAAGGTTTCTTTTTTCTAATTTCTGAGTGAAGATTAAAAATCGTTGTTTATCGGAGCGTAGATATTTAGGAGATATGTATAGGAAAAGATAAGATGACTTTAAGGGGTTTCTAAAAAGAAAGAAAACAAATCGATAAGACCGTCTGCTCCTTTCTCGCTGAAATGATGGCAAAATCTACGATTTCTAAAATAAGAAGCGTAAATTCCAATTCTACGTTGCATTTATTCTTTGTTTTAATTTGTAATTAACTGTTTATTTACAACTACACTGTTTTATATTACAAATAAAAAAGGTTTACTGTTAACCTACCGTTTGGCCCGTCTCGCCATTCCCAAAATATGCACGCTAGAACATACAAATCGTGGCAATACCAGGCCCGTGCTGGCCAGGGGGGATTGGGGGACTTGTCCCCCTGCGCCCTTTGCCTGAATAGCGTTTGGCGCCCCTATGCTAAATCGTGAAAAAAATCTAATAAACAAAAACAATTAAAATTTTTTTTAATATAGTCAACAAAACCAAAATTAAATTCGTTTTTCGCGGAATGAATAATATTAATATCCTTATAGAAGAACATATGGGCTCGAAGTGCCGTACCGTCGCCTTGCAAGGCGGCAGCGAACTTGGCAGCGGGCGCCTCTGCTCCGGACGTGGAGTCAAGTCAATAAGGGTGGTTAGAAGGAAGTGTTGTAAGCTGAGCAGGGCGCACACGATGCAGCTTTTGCTGTGCAACTCGTTGCAATTAAGTTGCACAAAAAAGGTTGCAAACGACAGTCAGGGCGCACGCGCCGCCGTTCGGTCAACAAACGAAGCACAGTACGAATTTGAATGACGTCACTTGACATTACGTCAAGGAGAGTGCGGTGATGTCCTTCCAAATCTAATATGTGTGATTTATATTAAACATATGAGAAATATTGTTATAGTATTATTAGCCGGTATGTAATCGCAGTTGATGGCAATAATGCGATTCACGAATAACAACAACCAACAGCCAATAATAATCCATTGCTCACTGAAACAATGACGTCACGTGGCAGTTTCCGGAAATGGTGAATGAGCGACAATCCGCTTCCGATGTGAAAAAGATAATAGGTTTTTCAAACGCTTTGATACATTCTGCCGCATTAAATTGCTGCATTTACATATAAACTGTATTTATGTGTGAAAGAAACTCGCAATACTCTGATATTCAATGTGTATTCGCTATTCCCCCATCTGAAGCGAAGGAAATCTGTTTAGACGCCATATTTTCTCTTGGGCATGACGTCACGACTGACGTATTCCAACGATGCACTGTGATTGGGTAATTTCCATGCAGCTTCCTTGCAGCTTTCGGAGTTGCAATCCTCGCCTTTGCAGCTTTTTCTCCATGCAACTCCGGTGCAACTCCGGTTGCAACTTTGCCCATGCAGCTCAAAAAACGCTCTAGGCCAAAAGTTGCACATGCAACTCGGCCCAAAGCTGCATCGTGTGCGGGCTGCTTTAAGGTGCGGGGAGGGTGGTCGCAGTCTTGTGAGTGAGTCAGCAGTGCAATGTGAATGTTATACAGTTCGACTTCGCTCATGCTCTGTAGTGGTGCTTGAGTTCCCATTCCCAGTGACTAGTCTGTAATGTTGTTAATGTACATTTTGATTTTTGCGTTACTAAAAGGGCCGGATTAGCCAAATAGCAGAAGTAGCAAATACTATGGACTCGCGCTTCTAGGGCCCCCGCGCCAGAGCAGAAAAGTGCAAAACAAATACTGCGTGATTAAAATTATCTCCCCAGATATTTTAATTTGCTTGAAGCTTCTCTGCTAAAGAATGATGACCACCCCATTTCACTTTGAACTGCTGTAGATGGTGTCAAAATGCTCCCCCCTAAAAGTTTTCTTCCAAATGTGCTTTGGATATTTGTTAATTTTTGAAGTTCGGTTTCAGTAGTAATTATAGTTTCGTTACCATTTGTTAGAACAGGCACAGCTAATGATTTCCACAATATTCTATCTAGTTCTACTTTATTGTAGCTTTAATTATATGTGCTCCTTATCCATCCACTTAGTTTATTTACTTTAGCTATTGTGTTGTCAGTGTGCTTTTTAGAGATTTGTCCCTCATTTGATATTAATATTCCTAGATATTGATATTCATTGGTTTCTTTAATTTCCCGATTATTAATTTGCCAGAAGTTTTTCCCAACTAGATTAAAATGTATTACTTAGCTTTTGTTGTAATTGAATTTCGTTTGAAAATCTTTTGCGATGCTTCCTGTCGTATTTAGTAGGCTCTGTAAATCCTTTTTATTATCTGAGAACAGAACAATGTCATCCGCATACATTAAGCCTGGTAGGGTTTCATTCCAACTGGGATACCCAAGTTGCTCTTTTCGAGTCTAAACGTTAATTCACTCATTATTATGTTGAATAGTTTTGGTGACAATGTACACCCTTGTTTCATTCCTATTTCCGATTGTAACCAGTTTGATTCCCAATTATGCAGTTTATATTTCAACTTGCTGTCTTTATAAATATTTTGAAACATTCTGAGAAATTTGCCGTCAAAAGTTTTCTTTTGTAATATGTTCCACAGCCCTTCTCTACTTCCGTATCATAAGCTTTTTTGATATCCAAGAAGGCAATATAAATCGTTTTGGTTTTTTTTGAATTTTTATATTTATCTGTGGTTTCAGTGAGCACAAATAAATTGTCTGAAGCTCTTCTATTTTTTCTGAATTCACTCTGTAATTCTTATAATATGTTGTTGTTTTCCATTATTGTATCGAATCTGTTGGTTAGTATTTAGGTGAACAGAGATTGCTAATGATCATTATAGAACCACTATTGTTAATCGAGTCCTTTTACATTATTTTTTTTTTATTGTAATGTTTATATGGGAGGTAGATATGATTATTATTTAAATAAACAGACCGAAACTCAATTCTAAAGTTAAGTTGTATTTTTTAATATATCAAATAATTACACTAATTTGTATTTTCCCCGGGGGAAGGGGGCTCGTTTTTAGTTTATAACTATATAGCATCTCTATTGTATATTAAAAAGCGAAAAATATAAATACAAATAGTGAAGAAACGCGAAATAAAGCAAAATAAATACATTAAGTGCATATTACCAACGGAAGATGACATTCGATTTGACTGAAATTTTGCTCAGAAATTAGTTAGTGATGTAGAAAAAGGTTGGTCACTATTAGAAATCTCCAAATGAAAAAAATGTTTTTTTCGCTCCACCTAAACAGCCTATCTTTTAAGAAATAATTTTAGGTTTTTAAATTTTAATTCATTTTCTGCTCTAGTTTTATAGATAAAATTTGAAATTTCATTCATACTGGTGTTAGCTATAAGTTACAAACAAATGTGTTAAAATTTTACTCTCAAAAGTTTGTTTAGGTAATAATGTTACACACGTTAATTTTAATTTCTATTGAACAGTTTCTATAAAAGAACAAGTAAACAGAAGGGACCAACTCTTGAAAACATACATAAGTAACATACATTAAAAGTCTTAAATAGCTAATTTGTTCAACATTTTACGTAACACGTACTTTCAGAATATGAATGTGAATATAGCTTTATTTTGGTTTCATCGGTCGTAGTCCGTAGCCGTCTTAGATTTTCCTGGAGCCAATGACATAAACCCTAAGTGTAGTCTACCATACGCTAGGTTTACGTGATTCGTTGATTATTAGCTAAAGTACAGCGAGGTCAGGCCAACTGTATAGTAGTTCATTAAGTTTGAAAATTATTTTTGTCTTTTCTTTCCAGATTTCAATACAAAATGGACGGTAAAATGAGGAAAAAGTGTGGTAATGAATTTAGAAAAGAAAAAAAAAAGCCAAAGAGTTACTAGAATCAGCAAAATCTTGTTCCAAAATAACGACTTTTTGTCTTAAGTCGCACTCAAGCTCCAGCAGTAACTATCCTGAAAATGAAAGAGAAAATAGTGAAACAGCAGTAGCAGAAGTAGTTTCTACACTCGGTGATAATAGAAAAGAAAATCCCAAAGCTAATGATTGTGACTCTTCGACAATAATTAATACTGATTCCAAAACTGAAGGTCAATTAACAACTGATCCTATACATACATTGGATCCTAGCCACGAGCAAAAATCATCAACGCCCCCCGACGTCGCCAAAACCAAGATTATCACTATCTTCAACTTCAACCACAATACTTCTTGAAGAAGAATCGGTGGAAGGAGGTGAATTCACAGAACAAAAAAAGGATTATTTTTAAGAATCCAAGTGAAAACGACGTATCAGATTTTTTTCGTGTCATCCTTGTCAACCTAAAGAAGGTCTGACATTTACAGGGAAGAGATCTAAATTTTTTGTTGAAAAAGATGATGGCCAGTTATTCAATAGACAATGGTTATCTTACAATGAACCTAACAAAAAGCTGTATTTTTTTTTATGCTTAGTCTACAGTAGTAAAAATTCTACTTTTTGTTCAGGATTTGACGAATGGAAACATGTTCACATCAGATTACAGCAACATGAAACTTCAGCTCATGATGCTTGTACACGTTTGTTTATTGCAGCAAAAATGAAAAAAATCTACTCACGACTTACTTTTTTGACAAACAAATCACAAAAAGGAGAGAAGAGGTGATGGAAAGAAGATATGTTGTACAAACTATTGTTGATGTTTTGAAGCTTATAGGGAAACAAGGCTTTCCTTTCCGAGCGTCAGTAGAGCAAGCACACACTTTACATGACAGCTTGATTAACCATGGTAATTTTTTGGAGATTTTATTACTGCTCAACAAATATGATTTAACATTGAAAAAGAATTTGGATGCTGTAACGCTAAAAAGTGAACAACTTCACAAAGCAAGAGAACGTAAAGAAAAGGACACTGGCAAGAAGAAAAAAGTAGTAGGAAGAGGAAGTTTTATGACGTTTCTCAGCAATAACACAGTAAATAAAATAATTTCAATCATTTGCCACAAAATGAAAGAAATCATGTCAGACAGTATAAAAACGGTGAAGTACTCAATATTGATGGACACAACAATAGATATTTCGGGTAGTGATCAATGTGCCTTTGTGGTCCGCTTCGTACAAGGATACGAGGTTTATGAAAGGCTTCTGGCGTTAAAATCTGTAACAACTACTACAGCCGACGGGCTTTTGAAAACCCTTACACAAATTTTGGAAGAAGTACAAATGCTTATTGAAAACTGTGTGACAGATGCCTTTGATAGAGCATCAAACATGAGTGGGCCTTACAACGGACTTACTACCAAATTGTCAAATATTGTACCAAATCATATTCAAACTTGGTGCTATGCCCATATGCTTAATCTGGTACTCTCTGATACTGCACAGGTCCTCCCTACCACTATTTCATTCTTCGGACTGCTCCAAGAAACACTGGTGTTTTTGAAAGAATCAGTAAAGAGGCAACATATGTACACAGACGAAAGTCCAGTCTTTAAGCTGGAAGCTATTAGTGCTATATGTTGGCGTAGCCGAAGTGATGCGTGTACCAAGATTTTTGGTAGGATTGATGCCTGGACATCAAAAGAACCCCATCAATCAGAACCAGTCAAGTATGTCTTTTTTGACGTTGGCATTGCTAAAAATAGCATCATGCACCGACTTCAATGGTAAAGTAAGAAACGATGCTGCAACTCTCATTCATAAATTTGTTAGTTTTGAAGCTGTAGTGACGGCAATGATTTTCCTTCAAATATTAAAGATAACACCATTATCTGATTATTTACAAACACGAAACTTGGATTATGCTCAGGCGTGGAGAAATGGTTGAGTCAGATGTGTCAAGACTCAATGCTCTTAGAAGCAAGTTTGCGTTTGAAGAACTGTGCATGCAGCAAAGGTTTTCATGTCAAAGTTTACAGACAAAATCCAACATTCTTCAGACAGAGATATTTTTAAAGACTTAACTATTGAATCTGAATTTCAAAGTAAACGGCAAAGAAAAGTTAAACAGATGGCAGGAGAAGTATGTGCTGATGAAAACGTTATAGGTTCGCCAGATGATGTTTTCAGAGTGCAATTGAATATTGCATTATGGAGAGAATCAACCAAACGATCGAAACCAGATTCATCAAACACAAAAACCTGTATTTGGATGTAGCTTTGTTTGATCCGAAAAGATTTGACCAATTTCAAGAAAGTGAACCCCCAGCAAATGCTCTCCACAAGATGTGCGAACTAATTCCTTCAGTTAACCGAGACAAGCTCAAAGAAGAGTATATCTCTTTCACAAGCGCTTGGCCAACAATTTGTGAAAAATCTTTGGATAGAGATTACAGAAATGATGTATGTGAAGAATTTAAAAATGACAACGAAAACTACGATGTTGAAGAGGACGAATTTGTGCCATGTGATTCAAAAAATCACTGCAACTCTTGCATTAAGTGTGCTTTCAAAGTTCAACATGTACAGTTTGCATTATACTGAACTTTTGAAAGTATACAGTACCTGTTAACCATCCCGATGATGCAAGTCAGCTGCAAAATTGAAGCTCATCAAAAGTAGACTAAGTCGTTGATGTCAAATGAAACACTCGAAGCCTTCATTTTAATGCATTCTGAGAAAGACATTCTCAACTCAATTGAAGCAGACATCGTAATTTCCAAACTGTGTGAAACCAGCTCAGAAATGAGGCGTTTGTTACTGTTTTAGTGCCTGTAATATTTTGTAATTTTTTGAAATTAAAATGTAATGACTTAGTATAAGAACTAACAATTTCTTGGTTCCCAAAAACGTATTATTTTAAAAAAATATAATTGTAGTAAAAAGTATGCAAAATTTTATATATTTTTTGAAGCCAGGTTATTGTAAAAAGTGATTTCCAGGGGTGGGGTTGGATTTTCAAAAATTTTCCGGGTACCCCTCCCCCCCTCCAGACCCCCTTAGGTGGCGCCCCATCACCCTATTTTGTCCCCGCCCTTCAGAGGTACCCAGCACGGGCCTGGGCAATACTCATCTTGTTTGACGAATATCACACACACTCATCCAATCCTCCAGCCAAATATAAATAAAGAGTTTACAAATGATCTCTCATCGTAGCTGAGAGGCTCCATTGCCGCGAAAACTGATGATTTGTGGGAAAGTTTCTTTTCCTTTGCGGTTTGAGAGCGGTACAACGGATTTAAATGCGCGCCAATCAGACATCGCCGCCAAACGCAGAAGTCCGTTCCTTACCACTGACGTTGTCATATGTGCGTCCAGCTTTAGGCTCGAAAATCGAATCCCATTGATGGAATATAGATACTAATATCTAACAATTGAAGTTATGCTGCAACGATAGGATTAAAAACCCAAATGGAAATAATTTTGACTTCCAATGGTTGAAATTGCAAATTTATTTTGTAAGACTTATTTTATTAACTTATCCAGCAAACCTGCCAGAAGATTACAGGAAATAGTATCATTAAAAAGAAGGTAGAATTGTTAATGAAAACTACTGCCTCGTGTAATTAAAATTTAACTGAATGTGCCGATTCTTTGAAGTTAAAAAATTAAAAATTAAAAGTAAATTAAATTTCACTTCAATATTTGAGTCCCTAATGATTATTTAGATATCTAGAGAAGAAATTTCACTACCATTAATATCAAATGAAATATGATATTAATGCAATATTAATGATATTCATATTGCATTTTTTAAAAATTTAAATAAAAAGCCAACTCATAATTGATTAGATTAAAAAACATTGAACAACATTAAAAAAAATGTGGCATGTTTCACCCAAATTTGCTAGACTTATTCAAGTAACAAACTCAAGGAATATAAATGTTTAAATACATAATAAAAAATTTTGTGGGGTTTGTTTTCTGTCCTCCGGTTTCAGATGGCGTTCATAATTAGACGACATTCATGGGTCCGGATCCAATCCTACTTTATTGCTTGCAGTTGATGTTTCTATTATCGGGTTTAAAGCCTTGCGAACACCATGCAATTTTGCTGCAATTTAGTCGCGCGATTTTGACGTCACGAGTTGATATAAACTTTTGTCAAGCGCGAACACGATGCAACTCGGATATGCAACTCGATATGCAACCGACCCATGACAACGCAGATTTTAAATACGACACGTGTGACGTCAAGCAAAATTCGATTATATCGTTTCAAACATAATATAAGAGTGAATGATTTGCAACATTTTAAATATCTTTTTTAAATTATTAGCCGCTATGAAATTTAATTTCATGTTATTATTTCGAATCAAAAGTAACGAATGACCAACAGCCAATAAGAAACCATGCTCCCCTGGAAACAATGACGTCATAACTTTTGCATTACTGCGTCAGCAGCCTTCGCGTTTGCCAAACCCGATGTGGAAAATCCGAAAAAATCGAGGTTTTGAAACCTCTCTGATAAATTCTGCCGCATACAATTACTGCATTTCAGTATAAACTTTATTTCTGCATCAAAGAAACTCGCAATACTCTGATATTAATTGAGTATGAGCCTGTCTTCAAAACGAATCGACAGAAATCGGTTTCGACGCCATTTTTTTCATGGGCGTGGTTTCACAACTGACATGTTCCAACGCTGCCATGTGATTGGGTAATTCCCAGCGACTTCGATAAACTTTTCGAGTTGCAGGTGTCCATGCAACTCGAGTCGGATGACAAAAATAAGTTGCGAATAAGTTGCACATAAACGTGCTGATATCAACCCGTGACGTCAAAATCGCGCGACTAAATTGCGGTAAAATTGCATGGTGTTCGCACGGCTTTAGATAGCGCCTTGAAACTTATCACTTGACTTCGACCGCCTCACTGGTCACTTTAATTTTGTTATGTATTTAAATACTTAAGAAATATAGGTATTTAAATACATAACATTTGAGTTTGTTACTTGGAAAAGATCAGCAAGTTTTTATGTCGGTTTCGTTTAATACGTTAAATATTTTTTTATTTAACCAATTGTGTGTTGGTTTTTTATTGAAATTTAAATAATTTTCCTCACGTTAAATTTCATTCGATTCATTTTATAAATTCAGTGATCATATAGTTTGTGAATTGTTGAAAATAAATAAAAATAAGCCATCATTTATAATAAACACAATAAAAGATGAAATACTGTATATGAATTTTTACGAATTGTATAAATACTTCTGCCTAAACGCCGGATGAAAGAAGTTCAAACATCCGAGAGTTTTGAATAATAAGAAAAAAGAAAGCAATTAGGTGAAGTCTAGTATCAACGCTTTAAGCAAAAAGTTTTTCTATATCAAAATAAAGATATTAAGATAGAATGATAGAATAACAAGATACGCTTGTTTCTCCGCACTGTTTGTTTGTCAGCTATTCATTCGGCTCTGTGGTAATTTGGATATTGAATACATTTTAACCAAGTCTGATTACCAATCCGTTCATATTTTTTCCAGATTTATGTTGAAAAATCTATTTCCTCATGAAATGATAGGAAAATTGTGTGACCTAATATTTATAAGCATGACCACTGTTGACGAAGAAAGAAAAATAATTGGAATTTCAACAATCGGATCCGGATTTTGTTGACTTCTGCTGATGAATTGTCTCAGAATTCTGTGGACCATTGTTAGGTGGATAAAAATATCATTGATATATGCTTTCTTTTTAATAGGTCCCGCAACAATGACTATAGCTAAAAAAAAATTCATTATTACTGTTATCTAACAGCAAGAAACATCATTATTATTTGATTATTTTAAAAGACTAATGGCCGAGTGCACCAAACTTCAATTAACT
>JAFIDM010012231.1:110678007-110711838 GCA_023159025.1 Thereuonema tuberculata
AAAAAACAATGTTTTTTTTTTTAAGGCGTTACGAAAGAAACTAGAAATTAAAACCAATGTTTTTTTAATTTCTAGTTTCTTTCGTAACGCCTTAAAAAAATTGAGAAGAAAGAAAAAAAAAATGAAGACATCTAGACAGTAATTAGTGAAAATCAATGGAATTATTTTCGATGCCATTAAAAATAGGTTTTCAACTGTTATTGAACATATATAATAATAATAATTTTATTATTTACCAACCAATAATTTTCTCTTTTAGTCTTGCTTGGTAGCATACCGCTTTCAATTAAATATGTACATATGTAAATTCAAATATGAATTACGCATTATATGCTGAATATATTTACTTTAAATCATATTTTATACTTCAAATTTTAATTGCAAATTATATAACTTCCAATTTTTCTTATGCATTGTTTTTTTCAAATTTATCTTAATATACTGAAACCTGCACATTTCTGAAGTACAATGATGTGTTGATTGCATTCATTATTTGAATATAGAAAAATACAGTTGACATACTGTCATTCCAATTGAGATTTAAGGAGAAAACAAAATTAGCAGTCGATAGGCCTATTGTTGTTGAGTTACTGTAATAATTTCTAATTTTTATAGAAAAAGTTTTAGCCCTTTGAACTTTTCTGTTTATATTTAGAAGTCATTTATATTTAGATTGTTGATTTATAAAAATTGTTATTTTTGCTACTAATTTTTATTAGGACATGATTTGATTGACTGACCTTTCTCATGCCCAGCAACATATGGACCGAAATTCAATAAATAGATTACTTCATCAATTAATTTTTCAAAAACATGAAATTCAGAGGATTGGAATAAACTGGAAAACAAAGAAACAAATAAAAATAAAATTAGCAGATAAAGAATAAAAATAAAAACAACAAAAACAAAAACAAACAAATAAAATACAAGTTATTTTAAAAATTTTAAATTTAAATGTTGCAACAAAAATAATTTTACTATTGTAACAATATTGAAATGAACCATTAGCTGATATTCCTTCTCAGGGAAAAGAACTTTTGAAAATTGGGATTTTTTATAATGTTTTTACTTTTCTAGATCTAGAGTTCGCCCAGCTATTTGCAGACTTGGATCTTGTTACACTCACTTCCAAAAGTTAAGCAGAGGAAAAATGTTATTAACATTTTTCCTCTGCTTAACTTTTGGAAGTGAGTGTAACAAGATCCTCTTTCATTCGTAAGAGATCTGAATGAAAGAAGCTGAAATTTGCTGCCAAGGTAGAAGGAAGTATGCAAATTAAAAACACGGTTTCGCGTCGAGAAATAGGCAAAACAGGCAGTCGTATATGTATGTATGTATATAGTGGAGGTGGGTGGCAGAAGCCAAGCACTGCGACCAGATGTCTATTGTACTATCCCACGGAAATATGGACAGATGGAGAGAAAGACTGAGAAAGTATGGTGGGAGAAGGGCAGGGGAAATGGGAGAACCCCGAGAAAACCTGCCCAGCGCGGATCGTCCACCATCACGAAACCCACATGAGAACCGAACTCGGGACTCAGAGGTGAGAGGCCGATGTCTTAGCAACAACGCCAACCGCGCGGCCTAGGCAGTCGTATAAGAAGCCGGCATTCTGAAGGGTTACAGGAGTTGCATGTAGTGCTGATGAAAGGTGTTTAGAACATTCGTACGATTTGTTTTCAAGCTAGACGTGTTTCTATGGCTTCCAGAAGATGAATGGAAGATTCTGAGCGCTGGCGGGCTGTCGAAGCAGAACAGTCTATAACAGATGTTGCTCGTTTCTTCGGCGTTCATCATTCCGTCATTTCACGATTATGGAAACAATTCCAAACCAGCCAAACAGTTGTGCGAAGACCTGTAGCCGGTCGTCCATGGATTACGACCCCCGCGGAAGATCGATATATTGCTGTTGTAGCCACACGTGTGAAATCTATGGTTGTAGCGGCCATTGGTAAGACGATATCTGCCACTACTGTTCGTCGAAGGCTACATATGAATGGTCTGTAGGCCCGGATACCACGAGTTTGTGTTCCTTTATTCATCCAATCCAGAAGGGCACGATTACAGTGGTGCCGCCAGCATGTGAATTGGACTATGTCTGATTTGAGTAACGTTATGTTCACAGATGAGTCCAGATTTGCCCTACAACCCGATGAGAAGCGTGTAAGGGTCTGGAGGGAACAAGGCACACGCAATCGGCCCCAGAACTTCACCGAACATCACGCATTCCGCGGTGGAAGCATCATGGTCTGGGCAGGGATTTCATTGGGATATCGCACCGACCTGCACATCTACAGGCGAGGTTCTGTGATGGCTGTTCGGTGTCGAGATGAAGTCCTAGACCTCATTGTGAAACTGTACGCTGCAGCAGTTGGTCCTTCTTTCGTTTTAATGGACGATAATGCGCGTCCCATAGAGCTGCCATCATTGACGACTTTCTGGAGAGTGAGGGGATTGCGCGTATGAAGTGGCCGGCTTAATCCAATTGAAAATCTTTGGGATGCCCCACCTCTAGCCACTCTCAGAGCTTTAGAAACTGCCCTACAGGAGGAATGGCGATTACTGGACTCTGCGGTGGTTGCTCACCTCGTAACAAGCATGATCACACGCTGTAAACTTTGTATTCAGGTGAGGGGTGCTCACATACCCTAGTAATGTCGGTTTTTATTGTTTGTTTTGAATTTAAACATCATTTTGCTAATGACGCAAACAGGACGTCATCTTATAATTTATGAAAATTCAAAATTTTGTTTATCTCTGTATGTAATTCTTTTGTTTCATGAATAAACATAGAGCTACTTACTTGCAGCATTTCATGTCAATCAAAGCAGTACTTGTCCATTTTTTCGCATTTTACCGCTCCGTGCTTAACTTTAGAAAGTGTATATGTAAGCGGACAACATTATTATTAGTCTATTATATAGAAACGTTATTGATATGAATAATTATTTTCATCAGAAAGGGATGCGGAAGATTATTTCGATTTAAAGCACTAAAATTCTATAACTTTTAGTTTAAGCTCTCCAATCCTGATTAAAAATAAAATAGATCAAACTTATTATAGCATTTTTAGCTATTTTTTTTTATTTTTTAAAATTCACATCTTTCTAGTATAGTCCAACAATATAAGGTACTTGCTAGTGATATTAACGGAATGAACGTCTCCATGTTCACCAATTACTACTGTTCCAGTAATGAGTTGCAATCACTATTTTACTGATTAAAATGACCATGATTATCGGTGAAACTTAATGATGATGGCAATGATGGAAAACAGATATTATCTCATTACTACAACAAATTATTTCCTACTAATGTCATTTTAGTAATGGCTTCTTTTACTTTTGTCAATTGTTTTCTATTAGAGGAGAAGGTCCAAATATGGGTTACCACTTTTACTTTAAGAATTTCATCAGGAAAAAGTTAAGATATTAAATTGTACCAGTTTATTTAATATCGAAAATGAGTCTACTTTATAATAAAAGATTGAAATAAAAAACAAACCAAAAAAAAACAAAAAACAAAAAACAAAGAAAATTGCTTCATTTTTTTTTAAAAAAGTTACAGAAATCTGGTCCAGATTAAAAATTGTGGCCCAAATGTGGGCTACCAACAAAAATTTACTGTAATACTTGAACTTTTTTTTTTTTAATGTGAAAGAATGCTGAAACAATTAAAATAAAGTCACAAACACTTTAAAGTTCTTTTCAGCACCTGCACAATCTCTGTAGGCCCCATTAAACACTGAATAGATTTGACCCAAAGTTGCCTCCCTTTGTGGAATTTCTAGGCCGCTATCATCTTCAGGTAGATTGAGTTTTTAAACTTTCTTTTATCCTTTCAAATAACGTTTTGGAATATTTCTGAGCATTCTGAAAAGAAGAAATCATAAATCAATTGGTTTTTGTTTTGCTCCAAATAAATAAAAAGGTCTAAATATGAGCTAGTCCTTATTTAGATATTCTAAGGAAGCCTATATTTAGACCAGTTGGTAAGAAATATTAAGATAGCTTCTAGCCATTATCAAGTGGTTCTATGCAATAAATAAACTATGCTAGAAGTTTAGAATGTAAGTAATGTCATGCATTTTACAAATCTGTTATTCATTCAATACTATTTGATGAAAGAAAATAACAAAACGTATCTGTGAAATGTTTCAAAATCCTGAAAAAATAGGTTTTTGACACTTATCTCTACAGTGTATCTGAATAACGTGACTGTAATAAGCGACTCATTTCTCTTTGTTACTCAGATACATTTTCACTTTATTTCCACTCCGCAGCAGTACCTCCCATACACGAGTACTTCAACTAGCACATATTTAGACCCTAGGCTATATTTGGACCTTCTCCTCTATAAATTATTCCCAGGTATAATCATTTCTTATATAATCTCTTTTTTGTTAGCCCTAGTAGTGGTTGTAAAACTTCTGAGCTACCATTCAGCATCATTGTTTAAGACCCAGTATTCTCTTCTAATAGTACTGATTTACTTGTAATGTTATTAACGTTTGATTAAAGCTTCTTCTGATCTTTTTAAGATATCATTAATCTTTATTAAAAAATAATATAGCTGGCCTATTACAATGACGGATTGGTGACCTTTTATAGGAGAGGGCGGATTTTTATGAGAGGGGAGCTTGTCTCCTGCTGTTTAACTCAAGCTGTACAGCCACGGGTTATACTATTCATTCCACAAGCACAAGCATGATTATTGATGTCGACTTCCATCCAGCAAAAAGAGATATCTCTTATCTGGTTCATCATCAGCACGTCTTTTATTTGCACAATGTAGAGAACGATTTTCGTAATTCTTTCCATCAGTTCCACCTACGGTACATATAAAAGCATCCACTTCATTAAGAATAGTTATGCTTCATACCTTTCTCTCCTGCCGACCCCCCCCCCCCCCAATGATAATAATAAAAAAAAAAACCTAAATTATTGACAAAGATATTTAAAGCGACAGAAAATTAGGGCGGATTTGACATTTAGATATGGATCTAGGATCTGGGAAATTTTTGATGTTAAATCCTGTTGTTGAGAATTATAATGTTTTTTTCTCTCTCAATCTCTTCTCTCACTCTGTGTCTTTTGTAATGTCACGATTTTTTTTAGTCTGTTTAGACTAGTTTATTTTTGCCCTTTCATTTTTCGTCCCTTTATTTTTCGCCATCTTTCTCACTGTTTTACTCTTATTTTAATTTTGCGAATTCCTTTTGCATTAGACTTATGGTTTCTTCATTCATGTTTATCTTTCTCCGGTGGTCTTGAGTTTCGTTTCCTTTAGTTGACCTGTTGCCCTCTTGTTTCTCTTTTGCTACTCTGTTTATTTGAGAGCTTCCTTTGCTTTCTTTTACATTGTCTTTGGGCCTGTCAATCACTGCTTCCTTCGTAGCTCACCCGTCTCTTCGTCGCCTGTCCCATTATTGGTTAATTTTGTGTGTTTTGGTGACGTAATCAGCTATTCTTTTCAATTATTTTATTTCCAGAAAAATAGTTGAGTTGGTGTCGGAGTCGTTAAGCCACTAAGTCGAACAAGAATGTAATCTCCGATTTTAAATAACTTTATTCTCACTTTAGTTTTTATTTTTAACTTTTACGTTATTCTTCCTCTTAAGCAAGGATTTGTGTGAGAACGATAAGCCTGGAGAAAGACACTGTATCTACACAGGGTGTGCTTTTACCCTCGACTGCTCAAGAATAGCCTAAGCAAGAATGTCGATGCGATCGTTTGGTGGGGAACCCGCTGGACAAGGCGGAACGGCGCCCGATCCGACATTGAGTCCGCCCGGATAATGCCGTGCAACCGTCTCCTATTGACGTGGTTCTACAGCCAACCAACCCGCTCGACGCCGACGCTAGGAAGGCAGCAGCGAGAGAAACTTTCACCGGTCGCCGAAGTGATCTCCGAAACAATCAGCGTGCCAAGGACGTCGTCCGCCACGGGAATTTGCGAGCATCAGAAGCTGCTCTCCCCGGGGGACGGAGCGACTACCCGGCCTGTGATTTTCCGGAACAGTTCTGCGACAGTGATAAGTATTTTCCGATGCTTCAGTATGCCAGACATGTGGAGTGTTTTAGTGAAACTTTCGGACTAATGTGCGTAGTGTGAAATCGTGTGCAAGTTAGGTGCAAAAATGAGATCTCATAGTGCGTCGTGAACAACGAGAACATTCGCAGAGATACTTTGGTAAGCCTATCAACTCTGACTATACACGAAGTGTGCTGACAAGTCTCACATCTCCTTATCGTTTAATTGACTATGTTTCTTTCGAACTTTTCTTATTTGAGAAAACTTTCTAATCTAAGCTAATCCATTTATTTAGTTAGTCATACCTTTAGTCAAATACAGTGTGAAAGTAAGAATCCACTGGATGTGTTTTCCTACCTATTATTGTGTTTATTATGTGATTAAAGTTTTTGTCTTCTTGTTTTAAACTTTGTGTAGTGAAGTTGCTTATTTATCCTTAGTTTATCATTTCTTGCAGGTTGTTCGTACGGATAGGTAGCAGAGATATTAATTTAATCAGATTCTCGGTATTTTACCTTTTATTAATATTTTCCCGCCAGTTGATAAGGGATCGCCTTGATCAATTAATTAAATTTTTTTATTGTTAATATTTTTATATAATTTATTTTCTTTGTGACAGTAACTTTAAATGTATTTATTGTAAACCGACTTTTCAAAAACTGCACTGATAATCCAAGTCATGTTTTTAGAATTTCAAACCGTTTTAACATTCAGAATTTTATTAAAACAAAAGTATCTTTCAAAATAATCAATTTTTTGCTTCTTCTCAAAAGTATGTTATTGACTTGGAATGTTTTGAAATCACCGTTTCAATTGTAAGATTATGAAACGTTATGGTCATTTCGGCGTGAATTCTAGATTCATTATTTTCTTTCTTTAGTTTTATATGATCACATTTTTTCGTACATGTTTACTATCTCACAGATCTCCATTCAGAAATTTAAAAGAAAATATTAGATTCAACGAGAAAATGGTTGTGGTTTCTTCTTTTAAACAACGTAAATGCCTTACGATCGGTCATTATACTTTACGATTGGAAAATGATTATTGCACTCAGAAGACTAAATCACTTAAGACAAAAAAAATCAATGAAAAAGCTTGTAGTTTTCCACCCATTCTGGCAATAAGTGGTTGGCCTAACGGTCAAACCATTCAACGCAGAACTTGACCTTTGTCGGAAATATTCTGGTGATGTAGCCTCATTATGACATTAATACCTTGAATCGTTCAAAAGAATTCTGTTCACTATGATGCTCCATATATAGATCCACAGCGGCAAAAAAATTCAGCTTATGTTGTAGCTTATTCAGAACTAAAACCTGCTTCTTACTTCAGATGTATAATCAATAAAAGCTCGAAAATGTGGCAATTAAATACCCAATGTTGTTATGCCTATCATTACATCCATTGTCCTAACAAATAAAAAATTCAAACTAATCAAGACTGTTCATTCTGTTACGAACGGCAAATCATAGGACTAGTAATCTTTTATAGAAATATGATCTTAATAATAGGATGCTTACATCCTTTCTTTGTGGCAGTATGATGATTATTAATAATGCATTGGCCCACTCTTTTAATTCTTAGATATTCACAAAAATTGCTTTAGATTATCTAGTGATGTAAGGCTAATTAATCTGAAAGGTAAATTTCTATTCAGCCAATAAATGCTGCATGGAACTAAGAGCCCGGATAAAAGGAAGTTCGACATTTTACCGTTTACAAAATCAATGAAAACTGATATCAGTTGAGTGGAATGAACTATTTGATATAGACTAACTCACAATCGCCCCAAAAGCAGAAATTAAGGATAAAAGTTTATGCTATGAAATACAGACAGCTCGGTAATCTGCCCGTACATCAGCTTATATATTAACACAAACATAAAAATAATTTTCTGATTTTCTGTTTTTATGGGAATCCTTATTGCTGTCGCATCTAAATATTTAATTTCTGTTTGAATAGGATTAGAAATTAACCTTTTAGCGTTTATTGCTCTTATCTCTAATTCTTTAAATCAACAGGAACTGTACAGTTCGAATCCTGCTCTTTCTTGTGAATTCTCATTAACTGATGCAATATACGTTTATAATGGCATTTGAAAGCAAAGGATGAAAATGAGTAATCCGTCCATAGTAAATATTTAAGAGGAGATAAAAATGGGAGGGAAGATTTCTCTTTCCAAGATAAACAGCGAATAAGTAGATTAAATAAATTTTAAGATATCACAAATACGAATATTTCTTTCGTATCATGATGGTAGAAGATGCTATCCATATCTAATTCCGAATGTAAATGGAACACTGTGAAGATGAGAACTTAAGTTCCTACAATCGCTTCCCAGAAACTTCCACCAAAGCATTAAAAGTTAATTTTCAGATAAAAAAGTAATGAGAAACATTTCCTGGAATGTGAAAGAAAAATAAAAGATTACAACAGCAAGGGAATGTAAAATTAAGCATTTAAATAGTTGAGGCGTAAAAATTTATCAGTGTAAATTCTAATAAAGATCTGTCTGTGGAAAAAATATAAAAAATCAATTAAATAAATAAATAAATAAATCTGTCTTCAAGATAAAAAAATCCCAAATGAAAAGCATTAAGTTTGAAACAAGGACAGTCATTGGTTAGAAGCAAGTAATTTGCATTAATGGGCAGTAACGATTCGGCGGCATACTTGTATATACCTGTTGCCTTGCATAGGGGAGAGTGTGGTACCAAGACGATAGTGTACCGTGAATATCTGGAACATTCTGAGATCTAGTATCTTTCTTAGTGACATACTTGACCACCAGTCTGCGTTTGGACGTGTTTGAGTAAGGATTAGATGTGCCGGAGCAAAAAGTTGTTTTACGAGCTAAAAATAAAATTTTTCTCCTCAGGTTAAATGTGAGTTTATTTTGCATAAGAATTGTTTATTATATATTCACTGGAATCCTCGCAATTTGATGAGTATTAGGTCATGAAACTTTGTAGTTTGGTTGAATGATACCGTGCAAGCAGGAGTATTTTGTTGAAGTGTAGATACTCGTGTACCTCGGGGCTCAACTGTGTCTTGTACCTTGGGCCAGTGGTTTATGGAAAAAGAGGTTCCAATATGTTTTCTGCTTCAGTGGTTGATATCCAAGGACAAAAATGCCTAGTAGCAAAACTGGAAAGAAAAGGGACCATGTAGATTCAAATGCATTCAAAAATACAATTGAGGCGATTCATTCCGATGACCCAGACAAAAATATTTACATAGAAAAATATCAATCAATAGGAACGAATTGGTAATTTTAGGCCTATACTTTGTTTTCATTTAATCTTCCTTTTTAAGTGTGATTCAAGGTATGGGATGGTTGTCCCGAGGTAAACGAGGATATTGTATCTTGGTCTTCTATGCAGTATAATTTTTTTTTTTATTTGAAAAATTGTTGAAATGAGTTAATGGGTTATTTCCAAAGTAAATATCTCCAAAAGGGTATCAAAGAATTAATTCAATTTAAAAAAAAATGCAAAAGTGCTATTAAGACTAAATTTATTATGGTAATTCGAAACAAGGTAGGAGCAGCAATCCTAGTAACGATCGCATAATGCTCCATGGCTTCTACACAGAGCAAATGTTAAAATCTCGGAAACTTTACAACTTCAAAACTATACGGAAAAAAATAGAAGCTCATAGATTTGGGAGATCCCATTTCAATAAAAATAGACCATTAATTGTAGGATTTATTTCAAAACAGAAAAGAAAAATTGGCTTCATATAACTAATTCATCTAATAATTCTAGTTGAAGTCAATAAAAAAACGAAAAATAAATTTTTATAATATAAAGATTTTAATAAAAGTTATAAATTAAGATAAAATTCTAGAGAATCTATAAGTTGAGAATCACACAGCTATAAACGAGTTCTCAATGGATATGAGCTAGTCTAGGCAAGTCCTTTTTAACGAGTTATTGATTACATCTCTAGCATATTCGTTCCTAAGATATCTCGTGCTATGAACTACGCTCTGTGTAGAAGCCTAAATGGGGCCCAAGATACAACACTCTCCCCTTTCATGCATATTAAAGGTAATCCCCATTGATTACGACCCCGGCGAGTGCGAATTCGTTATAGTACGATCTTTTCTTTAAAAAATAAAATGTTTTTTTTTTGCTTTTATGTACAAATCATATTATCAGAAATTATACACCGTTTTCGTGCTACTTTTGACGATACAGTAGTGTACGCGTAAGCGCATATTCAATCCGCGATACATTTTTTGATCAAGATCATCGAAAAGGGCCTTTCTCTTCATAATCAATGCATGGAGTTATTAGAAGACAAGTTCGGGATAGCGATTGGTAAACCAATCACAGTGCTTCGCAACGGCTTCTGAGTCACCTTTACTTTAGGATAGACTGTGCCGGGGTGGTCTAGAAAATGCTTGCGCGAGCCTGTTTGCGACCTTATGCTTTCTTTCCCACCCCTAGGCCTATTTATATGGAGTAATCATCATTCTTAACTCAAACCTTGTTAATACACTGAATTCCTAATAATGATTTTAAAAAAAATGCTCGTTAGGGGATCGAACCCCCGACCTTCGCGTTAGGAGCACAACGCTCTAACCAATTGAGCTACCAGACCACCTACAACATTCAACATTCACGCCATCTACAACTGACAAGTGAGCTAACAGAAGCCGTTGCGAAGCATTGTGGGATATGTGTCCACAGACAGACAATCCGTGGATATAAGGCGTCTTTCAGAAGCCTAAAAACGACGAAGATTACGAGCGAATAAGTGCTGTAAAGTGTGGCTGTGACGGATTATTTGATGGTTATCGACAAATTTTACGTAATAAATGTAGACATGCCCAGCAAGAAACACTAGATTCTTTTTTGCAACGCGGAACAAAGTGATTAAATAATATTTTTTTTCAGTTTCTTTTCAATGTTATGTTACTCTTAAGCTACATATAACATTTATTTTCATATTAATAATGTTTATTTTATCAATAAAGTGTTTTTTTTTTCATATTCTAAAATGATTTTTTTTTAAATCTCTCGTTGATTGCGAAATGTCGCTCATTGTAATCTTCTCTGGAACGTATCCTTCGCAATCAATGGGGGTTACCTGTAGTTCGATTATGATTAAACCTAATAGGTTTCAGATCATTTTAAATCACTTGCGGATTAAATATATTTTTAGCAAGAGGACGTTGAAGATGAACGGATTCGCATAAAGTTAACTACAGATTCTCTATTTTTATCTATTTCTAAATTATGTTTCACTAAATCGCATATTTGAAAGTAGGTTTTTCTTTTTTTTATATATTTAACATATTTTACAAAACATTCCCTTCTTATTGTACTGATTTTACGACTTCCCAAAAATATAAATAATATAAACTTGTCTAATCAATTACTTAACTTTATACAATAGATTTGTAATAGTTTTATAACTGGACCTACTATTATTACTGTCAACTCTAGCTAATGATACAACTAGATTCTAAGAGAAAGAATTGTAAGAAAAATAAAGATATATATATATACATTGGAAGTTATTGTAATTGCTTTATAAGCAACACTAATCCTATAATTTTTAGCTATTAAGTGGGAGACAGTAATAATTTTACTTCTTACCCACTATTAGCAAATATGAGTCCAAAAATAAATAGAACCCTCCTCATATTTTAATTTTTCGAACTGATGATGAAAGCAACGATTGAATTTTAAGAGAATTGAATCCTATTTCGTCACAGACATTAAAAATTAGCCGTGTAAAATAACTTCATTATCTCCTATTTCATTGCCAGTGAAATTTGTAAGAAATTTGATGAATTTCATTCTTTTTTCAGTACAGAAGTTTTATAGTTCTGTTTTTATTAATGTAAAATATTCTCTTGTTTTAAAATCAAGCAACATCAAGATATAGTCGACGTGCCACCTTTTAAATACTCCCATGATAAGAGAGTACCAAATGTAGTTTTTAAAAGGACCATTATTGCACTTGTTTAAATGGAAAGCGAGCTTTCGGCTGCTGCTGCCATGTTGCATACATTATATTTTACTTGAACTTCGCAAGATATCAGTCCAAAACTTTATCAACATCTAGTTACCTGGACAATATTCTCCAATCATCTAGTCCGGTGATTCCTGATAATACTGATGACAAAGATGACAACTAATATTCAAATCTCAAAATATTTCAAATAATGTTAATCAGTATTAAAATACCAATCCAAATGTGATCATTATGTTTGTGGTATACAGTAAAACTGGTTTATACGTAACCAGTTGTATATAGTTCTGTTTAATGCTTAATTGTTTGTAAGTCCTGGCGAAAATTGTATTTAATTACATAAATAACTTAGTTACGTATATCTCAGAAATAATTTATAAGTATTTAATTATATATAAATTATTTCTGCGATATACGTAACTGAGTTACATGTAATTCGCCTTTATACCTACTGTATTTTTGAAAACGAGATTGAATTGTGCGTATTTTTTAACTATAGATATTCCTCAGGTGCACCGATTTACAGCTCTGCATTCCTTATCGATATATAATCGTTTCTGGGTGACTTTTACTGAAAGGTCAGTCAGAGACAAAAACTGAATTAATTTTCACATTGATGAAACATGTGTTCCCTTCATTCACTTCATTCTTTCTCTTGTAGCCATGGGTAATAGAAGGAGTAAAAGTTACTCTTTAGATGAAAGTGATATTTATTCAACAGTGAAAGACAACCCCCAAAAATCAAAAGTAGAAATAGCGAATAGCTTAAATATAAGTTACATTATATTATGTGCAGTCTATTATGTAAGGACTCAATTTTAGAAGAATGTTGAAAGTTAGGTTCAAAATCTGTAAAGCGCAGCCGTCAACAAAAGGGAAAATTTGCAGATATGGAAAAGTGGGTAACGATGGAAAATTAGTGAAAATTTGGTGAGTCTTTGCTTTTTATTTATCTTAGAACTGTAATTGTGTAATAGGTATACAGTATTTTATTCAATCCCTTAAAGTTTCTTAAAACTCGAAATCATAAAACCTCTGTGAAAATATATAGGGCCTACAATATTTTGAAATTGACCGTTTTACAGTGATGCATATCATATGTTGAAAAATATGTACCTAACTTTTTATTAGAATGTTCTTATTCAAGTTTAATTAAAAATAAAGTTAAACCTGAGTTGTAAGTAATTCTCCATTATGCGTACCGGTAATTTAAAATTTTCCCCTTGAAATACGTATAAACGAGTTTTTACTGTCTTTGATATTTACGAGTTATTACATGTATATTAAATGTTTGCGGTACAATAAACATTTTTTGAAAATATGATTTATGATTTATTATTTAAAACTATTTTTAATTAATCAAAAACAACTCACTTTGTTACTCCACTTCAATAAGGTATAAGGTATAAATCTATAGAAACTGGCATCCATTGGACCTTTCAGAAATTTTTTTTAAATTTTGCTCCAAACCTTTTAAAATTTTGAAATGACCTTCTCTTAACTAAAACGAACCCGAACTTTTCAAATCTGGTGTTAAAAGTTTCTACAACGCTCCGCTAGAAGGCACAAATTGCAATTTTTTGAAATAAGCGTTCGAAATTCCAGCTCAATTGCGAGTTCAAAAGATATGTTGTCGTATTTTAGCTATCTGAATCATATTTTTATCTTTTATAGTTTTTGAGAAAAAAATTTTTGAAAAAAAAAAGCCTCTTTTTTTTTTTTTTTAATATTTTTTGTAACAACTCCTAAGCACACGCGATTTTCGCGCCAAAACTTTGTCAAATTTTTTTTCTACAGTATTAAGTATATCTATATGTGTGCCAAATTTGGTCGAAATCGGTGCTTGGGGCAGATTCACAAAGAAAAAGGGTGAAGCCATTTTAAAGCTATTAAAATCTATGTGTAGTTACATAGTTTGTTGTAGTTCTTTAATTATTATTATTTTAATTAATTAATTAATTATGATTCTGTTTGGAAAGATTTCACATTTTCTTCTTTAAAAATTTCTATCTCCTACGCCAAGATTTCTTATGATGTGAAAGTAAGATTTTTTTGTTTTTAGAAATTCTCTGTATAACTTGCTTTTATGTTTAATTATTCTATTAGTGTTAAACGAAAACGAAAAACTAATAAATCCGGGAGATCAATTAAACAATAAAATCTCTATATGTAATAATAGTTTCAAATTCTCTGATTTTTCACAACAATTTATGATTAGCTCAAGTTCTTTTCTTTGCCTTCAGTAATAAAACGAAATTCATGTTTTACAAACCTAGTTAATACATTACAATCTCTATAATTTGTAAAACAATTTGTAAAACAATATAATATTCACAATATAGCCAATAATTACTACTATTATGAGTATATAAAAATTTAAATATAGCATTTCGAATAATATGTTTACTATTGAAATAAACGAAAAAATTGTTATAGAAATAAAAGAAACTTGAGCAGGTTTTGATCTATAGGACTTGTATTAGATCAGTGCTTCTCAACCTGTGACCACGACACAATGGTGTTCCGCAAGAAAATTCTGAGAATGCATCTGTAATCAACATGTATCATCACACTAGTCAAATGTTTATATCTAGAATAAAATCAACAATAGAAATATGAACTACCTTCTGTTTCATCCTAACAATTAAGGTTAGACACAATAAAGTATTAATGATCGAATGTTTATTAATAAGTATTAAAGTAAATTTATTTATTTTATTTTTTTTTTGAAAAAGTTAGTTTAAATTAAAATGGAAGATAGAATAAGAAGACGTAATTTAATTATTTATCTAACAGAAATAAGGAAAAAAATTGAAAAATTGGAAAAACAGAGAAAATACAGCAACGGATTTATTAAAAAAGAAGCTGAAGATTTCTCCAAAACCAACTGAATGACGTCACAGGATAGGAAAGATTAAAAAAGTAGGAAACAGACCGAGTGTAGTAAAATTTATTGATTGCGGAGAAAAAAAAAACAATTGGTAGTAAAAAAACTACAAAAAAAAAATCTGAAATGTAGCAAATTATATTTGAAGATTTTTGCAGAGGAAACAAGGAAAAAAAAAAAGAAAATTATCAGAAATTATGAAAGAAGAACGTAAGGAAGGCCAACATAATGCACTGTGAAAAAAAAAGAATTGGATGAAGAGAATTGGAGTTGATTCAAAGAACACCAGCGGGAATTGGTTAAAGTCCCGGCCTTCAAATCCCAATATTTTCTAGGCATTATGGTCCATTTTAAATGGGTTTGGCTGAAAAGAAATTTTGAAAAAAGACCCGTGATTTTCGAATGTTTGATCTCGATTTTTCTCAAAAACGGTAATAGTGGACGCCATTAGGTGGACCTTGGGTAGTGCTTTGTATAAATGTAAAAGGTTTTGACCTAATATCTCTGTTTTATCTATTTTTAGAAATGGTCACCTGGTCATGTGCCCAAGTACTGCTATGGCGAGAAAGTGCTCAGACTCAATTTTGCCAAGTATAGTGAGGTACTATAGTAAGGTACTCAAAATAGAATTTTCAAAAAAAATCGTTCTGGTGCAACTTGTCAAAAAACACATGTCGTTTATCCCACAGCAGTGCTCAGCATACGTTCGTTATGACTTAGACAAGTCCAGATGGAGAGCAGTAGCTGGTGGCGATGCACCTGTCTATCAGGTCTTCGATCTGTTGAATGCTACTAACATTGGCTGCAATATTGGTGTACTTAAGATACCAGCTTCCCAAGTACAAGTTTTTAGGACATGAGCTTCAAATGGATGAAGTGACAGCATCAGAGGAGCCTGAAGTTGACCAGATGGACGAAGAAGACGAAGCTGTTGCTGTAATGGTAGACATTTATGATGACGTTGAAGTGAACTGAAGCACTGCATGATTCCTTTATATGCAATCAAGTGTTCTACGTTTGACTTTTTGAAACAAGTTTTTGTATTAAAAAAGTCTCTTCTGAAATCCCAAACTGTTTCAAATCAAATGATAAGATGATGTTAAATATTAGAATGAAAATGTAGATCTCAATGGGGTCTTTTGGATTAGATGAGCATTGCAGTAACTAGATCAGATATTATAGGAAATTTTACATAAAATTTGATTTTTCTTAAATTGCTTATCTAAGTAAATTATGCTGGTGACGTTTTTAGTCCCAAGAAATTTAAATAGTGTTTATAATGTATTTTTTGTACTGATATTAAGTATTTAATTGAATTCTTTATCCATAAATTTTTTATCCTATTTTTTTTATGTTTGAAATGTAGTTATACAGAATGTTTAGGAAAAAGGGCGCATATTCATAACTGGTAGTAGTGACCAAAAAAAAAAGTCCACAGGTCCAAAAACAAATACCTCTAGAGATATGGCCCATTCTTCATTATCACTACATCATCACTTTATCATTACTTAATATCCATCTATTTGGATATTATTCTTTCCACACATCCTTAAACCGTACTTCTCAGAGAATCACTCACACTTGCAAATACAACTGGCTGTTCTCGGGTTTGCTGAACGCACTGAACACAAGCTTCTTCAATGCTTGGATGTAATCGATGGCGTTGAGTGTACCAAGGTCTTTAAGTAGCCCTGTAGCCAAAAATCTAAAGATTATGGTCAGGGGATCGGGCAGACCAAACTACTAGATCTCCCCAACCAAACCAGTATCCATGAAATGCCTGGGCTAGATGTTGTCAGACGATAAGTAGAAAACAGGGTGCAAGAAACACATCCATTCTCTTTCACGGTGGAAGTAATTTGTGCGATAAGATATGGAGAGAACAGCACCTGTTAGTATGTTCGGTCCTATGAGCAAGGTCCTATGAGTCGATCTCCTGTCCCGATATTGATGAAAAATGAATTGATGCCTCAATTCTGTAAATGCCTAAGGATTTTCATCTGAATATTATGGTAATTATCTACACCACTTCTTGATTACAGGCATCATCAGAAAATGAAATGCTGTCTGTGACCTGCAGATATTCAACACCTTTTCTTAGAAGCCATTGACAGAATTCTTAAACTGGCAAGGTAATCTGATGGCCTAAGAATTTATCTCATTGACATGATACGGGTACAGAAACTGCTTGTAGAAGATTTATTGATAAGAGAATGATTGATAAAGCTACAAAAATTGGGTTTAACGTGCTGTCAAATCTATTTGGAGATGACTGTTAGGCCCAACACAGAATAAACAAACAAATGCCTTTCCGATTCATTTTTATGAGTGGGACTAGAGTACAGCTGTTTCACCATTCTACTGGATCTTCAGCTCTAGCCAGCCCCCTCGATAAAAATTAATCGGAGAGGTAGTCCTAAGGTGAAGCCATAAGCCAACCTGGCTATGACCTCGCCGAAGGCAAAATTGCCGATATTGCCTCTCGGCTTTTCGGTAATTTATTTCATTGCCTTTTGCCTTCGGCGAGGTCATAGCCAGGTTGGCTTATGGCTTCACCTTAGGACTGCCTCTCCGATTCATTTTTATCGAGGGGGCTGGCTAGAGCTGAAGATCCAGTAGAATGGTGAAACAGCTGTACTCTAGTCCCCCTCATAAAAATGAATCTGAAAGGCATTTGTTTGTTTATTCTGTGTTGGGCCTAACAGTCATCTCCAGAATGATTGATATTTTCAGCTATTCTTGCTATTCTTCTAACTCTTCTTTCAGGATGTTTTTCCACTCTTCTCAATACCCGCTCATCCATATCAGACTTGCGAACTGAGCGAGGCCTGCCACGAACTATTTGTGGTGTCAATGATCCAGTTTCTGCAAATCGATGGAATAGCTTGCTGAATATCATTTGGGATAATATCCGACGTGCTGGATATCTTTGGGCATTTGCTTCCATCGGCTAAACCGAAACAGAAAATCAAGTCTGGAATTTCCCGTGTGAAATAATAGACTTCCATCAGACTAAACTGCACAGAGCAGCAAAACTTGACTGCTCTCTGATAACAAGAACCTCGAACTGGTACCTGCAACTTCAATACCCGCTAACAAATTACCAGCGTAAAAGTATTCCTTACCTTAAATATTCGCTTGATTACTTCACTGCAGAAGTAACATGACGCAATAAGAAGAGGACAATGAGCTGCAATGGAAGACAGACCAACTGTAACTGAACCGCAACCAACGACGTAGATCTTCAGTAAGAAGATAGCCTATTATTTTCGAAGATAATAATTACGACCTATGTTTATTTTTTGTTTTTTTGTTTTGATGAATACTATTTGCAGTGAAAGTTTTTTGTTTAAAATAATCTGTACATTTTCCAATGGAAAATATATTACGTATTCTTATTTATCATATAACTTAGATATTACATATTCATTCTTATACTAACAGAAGCAAATGCTAATTACAATCACAGAATCGATTGAATTGGCCTTTTCTGCACGAGGATATCAGGATTAAAAAGAATCAAAAGCAATGGTCAAAACGTGACGTCACTCGTTTTTGAACAAAATATGCTAAATATCCTTCTAGTCAATCTTGAAAAAGTTTGTTTAGCTTTCTTACACATCACACTGAGACTAAAAAAAAATTATCAAGGAATAATCAACATATTGCTGGATTTATGTATTTGAAGCATAAATCTCCAAAAATTAGTTATATAAGAAGGGAATTTTTAGGAGCTCTCAAATAAGAAAATATGTAATGTAATATGACAGTGTTGAAGAATACTTGAAGGAAATGGGAAAAAGCAGTTTCGCAATCATTCAAAAATGGTTTCAAAACGTTTTTGGAGAAATCAAAAGGTAGAAAACTATCATGATATACTAATCATAAAAGGCCGTGGTTTGGAAGATGTTTAAAAATCCACTTCTCGATTCGCATTTAACTTTCTTCCCAGACAATCTTGCAGCTGTAGTGACGAGCCTGGAGAGCACTTCACCAGCAAATTTCAACTACGGAGAAGAAATACCAAGGCTGGTGGGGGAGTCCTAGTAAGCTATCCCTTTGTTAAGAAAGACAAAATGTGGCAGAAAACCCTCCACTATTAGTTATCACGTAAGACAGAATATATGTCGTATTCTGACAATACTTAATTTTCCCAAATTATAACCGTGTTTGACTTTCCTGATGAGAAAACACAAAAACCAAAACAACAACAAAAACCTTATAGCATATTATAAGAATCAAAACACGGTTTATACAAGGTGTTCATTTTATTTGAAGACATTGAAATATTCCGAAAACTACAAATCGGATCAAAAAACTTTATAATTAAAATTTGTTCGAGGGGGACATCCAATGATACCATACTCGACCCCCCACCCCCTACGAGATGAGGTGATGGGAAGAAAAACGGAACCCCTATTTTTTATTTTAAATTCGGATTCTCCAGAAAATTTCACATTGATTTGATATACTGTACATCGGGGTTGCTCGCAGATGGCGCTGTAATCGACAAAAATCAAAATGAGTAAAACATCGTTGAAAATTGGGGATATTTCAAGAAATAAAAAATCATATGAAATCAGAGAAATAAAATGTAGACGTATGTGATATTTATCAATGTGCTATCCAATGACACGTGAATTAACCCCCACCCCACCCCCACGCTGCGAGAGTGGGAGAGGCAATTATTTCATAACTTGTAATGGGAAATCTCGTTCTCAACGTTGTATTCCTCCGACAAAACGAAAAGGGGATTGCTCTATCATAAAAGGCAGTGCAGTGCGATCAGAGCTCACTTATCTTTCAGAATTAGAACTGAAAGCATCTCTAAAACGTTCATTGTACGTGAGTAGGTTTTATTGCCTGCACATCTACCCTTCATTTGTACAGTAGAACAGAATTGCAAGTGGACAATGAATCGTGCAACCGTAGAAGAAAAAATTGAAATGATTCTGATTTATGGTGAATGTAGGAGAAATGTTGCCTTGTATGCTGAGCGGTTTCTAGATAATGTTCGCTCTCGTTCTTTTTTTTTACAAAATTGTGAATGCCTTTATCTCTGATGGCAGTGTACAAACCAAGAAAAGGAAACGAAGAAAAACTGTTACAGGAGAAGCTAATGAAATAGCTGTACTAGCAGCTGTTCACCAAAACCCACAGATAAACACTCGGCAATTACAACGCGATTCCGGAATGTCCCTAGGTAGTATTGTTAACGTATTGCATCGTTATAGGTATCATCCATATCACATTTCACTGCATCAAGAACTTCATGGCGAAGACTTTCGTAATCGAGTAGTATTTTGTGAATGGGCTCTTCAACAACTGCAAAGTAATCCCAATTTCTTTGCTAATGTACTATTTTCAGATGAGTCTACATTCACAAACCATGATAGCAATAATCGGCATAATATGCATTACTGGAGTGTAGAAAATCCCCACTGATTACGACAAGTTGAACATCAACGTCCTTGGTCAGTTAACGTTTCGTGTGGAATCGTAGCGAATAAACTCATTGGTCCTTATTTTATTGAAGGTATTTTGATATCGAAATTTTTATGAACAGGAACTACCAATACTACTTGAGGATGTTGGATGTTCGACAAAGTATGTGGTATCAGCACGACGGTTGCCCAACGCATTACTCACGTCATCACGGGAAGTATTAGACCGTGATTACAATGGTCGGTGGATTGGCAGAGGTGCCCCTATTAATTGGCCTGCTAGATCGCCTGATTTGACATCGCCGGATTTCTTTCTGTGGGGTTATCTAAAAGATAAGGTTTATCAACAAGTGCCAACAGATCGTGAAAACATGGTAGAATGCATAAGAAACGTCTGTGCTGAAATTTCCGCAGATATGCTTCTGTCCTGTGTACAGTCATTTGAAGACAGGATCAATAAGTGTATTGAAGTTGAAGGTCATATTTTTCAACACTTCGTGTAATTGGACAAAACACTCCGATATGTGAGACAAGAAAAAGAAGGAATAGAAGAAAAGAAGAAAAAAAAGAAAAAGGAATACATTACAAGTTATGAAATAATTGCCTCTCCCACTCTCGCAGCGTGGGGGTGGCGGGTTAATTCACGTGTCGTTGGATAGCATTTTGATAAATATCACATACGTCTACATTTTTATTTCTCTGATTTCATATGATTTTTTATTTCTTGAGATATCCCCAATTTTCAACCATGTTTTACCCATTTTGATTTTTGTCGATTACAGCGTCATCTGCGAGCAACCCCAACGTATAGTACATCAAATCAATGTGAAATTTTCTGGAGAATCTGAATTTGCAATAAAAAATTACGTTTTTCTTCCCAACCCCTCACCTCATAGGGGATGGGGGATGGGGGGTCGAGTTTGATATCATTGGATGTCCCCCTCCGAGACAAACAAATTTTAATTATTAAGTTTTTTGATCCGATTTGTAGTTTTCGGAATATTTCAATGTCTTCAGATAAAATGAACACCCTGTATATACAGGGTGTCCCAGGAGGAAAGGTCAATATTTTGGGATGTGATAGTATAAGTTATTTTAAGCAAAACAGTCCCTATGAACGAGTGTCCTATTTCGAATAGTTTTCGAGATAATTGAAATTGTCTCGGAAATCATCAGTGACAATTGTCACTGCTCCTGTTGGTCGTTGTTTTCCTTCTCTTCCACAGCACCAAGATTTCCAGACCTAATCCCCTTGGATTTGTGTTTATGGGGTTGGATGAAGTGTGCAGACGTTGAGTTGTTCACGAAACAAATCGTTCAGATAACGAATGCTTTTGTGCGCATAAAGAAACGTCATGATGAACTCAGACAAGCAGCGCGTCATGTTCTCACAAGAGTTGAGAAATGATGTTGCCTGTGAAATTTTTGAAACTTTATTATAAACTGTAAGAAATGTGTAACTTGACCAATAAATATTAGAAACAGTAAGTAGTATCTCTTTGTTATCATTTCAAAATTGCTCTATCTCGAAAACCATTCGAAATAGGACACTCGTTCAGATGGTCTTTTTTGCTTAAAATGGCCGATACTATCACCTCCCAAAATATTGACCTTTCCTCCTGGGACACCCTGTATATATTTTGATTGTTATTTTGTTTATTACCAGGATGTGTAATTATCATGTGTAATTAATATGGCATGGTAATTAGCATCTGTAAATTGTTTATATGATTTGAAGCTTGACAAAGGAAAGGAAAAAAAAAAACTCTTTCCGAAAATTCGCAAATAAATATAAATGTTTTTTATATATTTGGTTTTTGAAGATGTTTTGGTTCTTATAATATGATGAGAAGAAACGATATAAGGAGGAAGTATGGACTTTAGTTATATAACCTTAACGTAAATTTGAATTCATCAAGAAAAATTACGTTGGTTTCACGAACCTGCACGGAAATAAAGAACTATTTTGTTCATAGTGTTATTATATAAATATTATATAGATAACATTGAAAACATTCAATGGCTTTGAAATAACTCTTCAATAAACTTAAGATAAATTATCTTCCAAAATTTTTCTCAAACTAAAATAAGCTCTGACTAGTTGACCCGTGCGAATAATTCGCACCAAAAAACCACTTTTGAGAAATAATAAACAAATCCAACAGCTGTCGAGCATATTATTTAAACCCATTGTCAATAGATGGCGCCTTCTCCATTTTTATAAAAAGGTTGACCCG
The DNA here is from genome assembly GCA_023159025.1 of Thereuonema tuberculata. Lineage (NCBI taxonomy): Eukaryota > Metazoa > Arthropoda > Chilopoda > Scutigeromorpha > Scutigeridae > Thereuonema > Thereuonema tuberculata. The sequence continues at coordinate 110,700,600 of JAFIDM010012231.1, forward strand.
TGCGAATAATTCGCATGGCATCTTGATCAGTCGCCGAATGGTAATGTGGAAATAAATACATGAACAGATTCAATAGATGGCACCTTCTACATTTTTATAAAGGTTTTTAAAATAAAGTTTTTTAACGAAAACAATAATTTAAACAGTTTGTTTAATTTTCGTCATTAGCGGTGAACGTAATCTTCAAAATATCTCAATCATTGATTTTGATAAAGTATTAAGTGAGATAAAAAAAAAAAAAAACACCTTTGAGAAATAATATATGAGAAGTTGACAAATTGTTATGTTTTTTATTGTAATAAGTCGTTTATTTTCATTAAAACATAAATCTTTGTTTGTTTTTTAATCTGTTCTTATTAAATAAACGATGAAATACATTTTTAAAGTGCATTTTTATTCCAAAAAGGATGTATTAGAAGTTACGACGCTACAGCATTATTTGAAATTTTCTTTCGCTTTCGAAAAATAAGTCACTTCTGTTAAAGCATGTCTACATTTTTATAAAAAAGTTTCTAAAATAAAGTTTTTTAACGAAAACATTAATTTTAAACAATTTGTTTATTTTTCGTCATTAGCGGGGAATGTAATCTTCAAAATGATGTCTCAATCATTGATGTTGATGAAGTCTTAAGGGAAATATGCCGTACCGACAACAAAACACCTTTGAGAAATAATATATAAGGATAAGAAAATTCTCGGCAATAAATGTTTGTTTTACCTTTGCTTGTCATGCAGATCAATGTTATTAAGGTTAGGAGAAGTATAACGTAACGTCGCAAACGCTGTAAAGTAATGAAAAATTAAGTAATAAAAAAATAAATAAATAATACAAAACAATAGATAAATAATAATATATGGTGCTTACTTGCGAGGAGCAACGTTGATTTAAGTGAACGTAACCTTCAAAATGACGTCTCAATCATGAGCGCACCGACCAAAAAAAAAAAACACACCTTTGAGAAATAATAAGCAACTCCAAAAGCTGTTAAACATAGTGTGCCTTCTATAACTAAAGGTTTTTAAAAAAGGTTTTTAAAATAACATTTTTTAACGAAAACATTAATTTTAAACAATTTGTTTATTTTTTGTCATTAGCGGTGGACATAATCTTCAAAATTATATGTCAATCATTGATTTGATGAAGTATTAAGGGAAATAAAAAAAAAACACCTTTGATAAATAATATATGAGAAGTTGACAAATTTTTAGGTTTCTTATTGTAATAATTCCTTTAATTTTATTAAAATATAAATCTTTGTTTGTTTTTTTATCTGTTCTTATTAAATAAACGATAATATATCATTTTAAAGAGCATTTTATTTAAAAAAAGAATATATTTGAAGGTTACGACGCTAGAAGGTTTCGTTTTCGTAAAGAAGTCGCTTCTGTTAAAGCGCGTCTACATTTTTATAAAAAGTTTTTTAAAATACAGTTTTTTTAAATAAACGTTAATTTTAAACAATTTGTTTATTTTTCGTCATTAGCGGGGAACGTAATCTTCAAAATGATGTCTCAATCATTGAATTTGATGAAGTATTAACGGAAATACGGCGTTCCGACAGAAAAACAGCTTTGAGAAATAATATATAAGGATATAGAAGCTTGTTTCCTGCTAGTGCTTAAAATAGACTAGAGATGGCAGCACCATACAGAGGCCCTGTTTATTGATTTCCAAACATTACATCAATATCAAGAAAGAACTGTTTATAGAACATAACCTACTTTCCCTTCGTTAACGGATAATTATTGTTTGGCTTTTATTTTTAACCTCGATCTAATACTATTTTTGAATAAATATGTCTTATTTTTGTCTTAATCGAGTAATTTTCTTATATAAATCGAGAAGCCTATTCCTATTCGAATATCTTATTTTTCAGTAAACTTTACGAATAACATTTTTTGTAACAAAAAAAACCCATAAAAAGTCAGTTATAAATAACGATTTGGGATAAAGATAAATATTTACATTCATGTATTAAACTAATTGAAGTCTATTTGCATATTTTTATCTAAACAGTTCGGGTCTGGAAAAGGTTCTTTTTATATACACTTTATTAATAAAGGTTAGATTATTATTTTGATTGATTTTAATTTTTCTTTACTGTTCTATAATAGCAAATAAACTTCTAAAATAAATTCTAATCTCAAAATGAATGTTCGTAGTCATCAATATATGCAATAAACTAATAAAATTTTAAACTAGTTAAAACATAAAATTGCGCAAAATATAAATCTCAAAACTCAAGAAAATGGAAATTTAAAAAGTTAATTTCATTAATCAAAAATATAAAATTTAAAAAAGGAGGACAATACTTACAATCAACTTAAAAATGAAATAACTGTTGTTGTTGTTTGTTTTTTTTTTTTTTTAAATTACTGTATTTTGTATTCTAAGATTAAATGTCTCGAAATATCCCTAACACTTTAGTGGTTTAATTATTTTTACATTTTCTATTGTTAAATGAAAGAAAAGCCATTTCGCTTTTCAGCATTTCTATTCCATGCTATTCTATTCAATGTTTTCGACTGTTCGACGACTGCATAACGTTGGCTAATAGGAAATCAATAATCTCGGAACAGCTGTCCTATTGCTCCTGTAAGTCATAAAAACTTAATAAATAATAACAATAGCTATATCTTTACTTATTACTATTGCATGGTAATGGTATTGTTTTGCTTTTTAATACTTTAATTGTGATTATCCATTTCTAAGAAGAAGATTTTTATAATAAAACATCTATTTCTTTTGAAAAAGAAATACTTGTAATCCATTAGGATTTGTATCCTTTATATTTACAATAATTTTTTCCATCTGGTGGCTTTTCAACTACGAGTCAGTAAGAGCGCTGCATTATATGGCGCTTGAAGTAAGAAAATTTCAATTGAAATCCTTTACTTACATTTCTCAAAATCAGATTCAGAAATCAAAGTTTTCTTTAATTAATAAATATAAATCATGATCTCCAGGTTATATTTTCAACATAAATTTACTTACTGTTGTAAAAATAAGTAAATAATGAAATCTAAAACCCATGTATTTAAGTCTCCATCCTCCCTATCCTTCAGAACTCACCCCCAAAATCCCTGATGATTAGATGGATTTCTTTAAATTTCGATGTGATGCTTATTTATGGCGCAACTGAAAGCAGAAGTACGGTATTTTGTTCTCCACCCCCAACCCTTGTCTTAGGAATGCACCACCTATCTCTGGATGCTATGTTCCCATTATACGATAGGAAGCTGAGCGTTTACCTTGTATATACTTAAAAAAATTTCAAGGTAAAAAAAGAAAAACTGTAAAAATACATGCTTTTTTCATAATCATAAAATATGTTTTGTACAAACGAAAGTTCTGGGAACGTAGATCTAGGGAATATTAAAAATACTGAAGTCACAGAAATTTTTAGGGAAATTGAAAAAAAATCACAGGAAAATCAAGGGAAATTAAATTTTTAAGTCTTGTTGCCGTGAAAGAATTAATTTTTCTGATGGACTACAATGAATTGAATTGGCTTAGTAAATAGCGGTTTTAAAAATAACGACACTTTAAAAATATTCGAACAAAATTACAAAATTTATAATGAATATTGTTCGAATTTGCTAAAAGATTAACTCATCATATTCTGGATCAACTCAATACAGGAACTTAAAAGTAATGAAATTTATTGCAAAACTGCTAATGTACTGTTCGTTTTCGTTTACGAGAGCCTTCAACGCTTTTGTGCATGCGTCAGGTCTCCTTCGATTTCATGAAAATACGGGTAAGGAGAAATAAAGAGAGGATATTTACTTTTTATCAGTGTTAGTTTACTAGTAGCTGCGTTCTATTTGCGCTTTTCGGAAAGAATTATGGAAGGAATAAATACTATTGCAAAAATAACAGGTACGAAAAGAAAAACAGGTCTTAGGAAAGTGACCATCTCAGCGTATCATCCCTTTGCGGAGTAGAATCGTCTGTAAATCGTGGTTCTCGATTTTCAAAACGAACAGTAACAGTGAACATTAAATGATATTATTAAAAGCATTCATGATCAACATTAAAAAAAAAAAAGAAAAAATCACTACCACAGATCAGATTTATCTTGGTATTTCTTTTCCTGTTTGTAAATCAATAATTTCATGACACACACTGTATGGTGCTGCCATCTGTAGTCTATTCTCAACAATAATAAGAAGTCTTCACAGAAAGTCCTCTTTCATTCTGAAAAAACAAATACAGCATTTAACTTTAAGAACTGAAATAAAAAATGTATAAAAATCTATTACTTTGAAAGCTTTTGGAGTTTAAAAATATTTCGTAGTTATCGTTTTAGACTACCCTTAATTGGATAGTTTTTTCCTTAATTTGAAGATACTTTGTTTTAAAGTACTTTTTTTTACTTTTTTTTTATTTAAAACGAAAAAAGAAGAAATTATCTTCAATAAAATATCTTTATTTTAAAATTTAATCTTCAGATTAAGAATTCTGAAGAAAACCCTAAGTTCTGAACAAATCCTGTTAGATAATGGTGATCAGACAAACCATTAGAAGTGGATTTAATCACTAAGAATTCATTTTTTAAATTCCTATTATTTATTTCTTTTATTGACAAACAGAACAGCAATTCATCTATGTAATTATCAAGCAAAGTGAAACTGTTTTATAAAAGAAAAATATAGTTAAGTGAACTTCAAAGAATGATCTGTCAATGTCTTCTTCTTTACCCTGATATTTATGCTATCCCATTTTAATTTTGGCTTGAAAATTTTAATTTGATGCCAATTTGTAAAAATAAATAAATAAATAAAAGAACTTAATCTATAAATGAATTACGAAAGCTTAAATTCATAAAATAGAAATATTGGTGTCACCAATAGACACCATTAAGTCCTCCATTTTCGGAAGTTATTACAATCGACTCACTTAACTTACTTCTGTCATCAAAAGTAAACAAGGCAATTCAACGTTTTTCAGTCAATACAAAACAACCCGTACCCTACAATTTGCAGTGTATCAAACACTGCTGATTGGTGCGAAAAACTCATTTATTCAAGCAGTTGTAATAACTTCAAGAGGTGCCCGCATTGAGTTCATTTAGTATGTGTAGACCCTGTTTTGCACCGTTGGGGCGACTCTAAAAGTAAGTAATGAACCGTCCTGTTGCATCCTGGTTTTATTTTGTTTTTGGCTGTTCTGAATAGACTGTTCATTCTATCTATAGGCAAGCTTTATTTTGATAGTAAGTTTTAACTTAAATGTTCGGTTTTTATTTTTAATAAAATATTGTACGCATATTATAAGAATGTCTAAAAAAGAAATACGCTTTTAAAAACATTCCGTCAGTGTTTGTGGGTTTGTGGCCTACAGTAGAGTCCCGCTATTCCGAAAATCCGCCTATTCCGGACAGAGTTCAGAAAATAAATACCGATTTTTTTAACTTAAAAACAGGAGAAATTAAAAACGTTCATGAAAAAACGTACATTTATTGTTATACAGAGATGTTAATTTACACACACTTAAGAAGTAAAGTCAGTGATTTCAGCCGATCATAGCTGTATAGAGCTGACACTAGCAGATGTCCCCGCACTTAATTTACGCCTTAACAAATCAATACGTTGATATTATTCATGAAATCCGCCTATTCCGAATTCCCGCTAAATCGAACAGTGTTCGGTCCCAATTAGTTCGGAATAGCGGGACTGTATATCGTATTCTTTAAAGTTCCCCAAAGGTAGAAGTCGAGAGGGGTTAAATCGGTAGATAGATGAGTAAATGATATTGACATCATAAATGAAAGATAAAGCCTGGAATGCATTGTATGATCAAATGATTACGACCTTTCTGGCTTAGTAACACTTCCTACATTCAAACTTGACGTGAACAAATAGAGAGACTGTACACATATAAATGGGAGAGCAGCAGATATCGCCTTATCAGTGTGTTGATACACAATATAAAAATGGGAAAACTTGGTATTTAACAGCTTTATACTATTTGGTATAATCGTAGGCAAGTCCCTGAAAGGTATCAGTATTTCCAGAATGGACAACTGGTGAACTGTTTACCTCTGTAAAATGGCAAAGGCGGGCGAGCATTAGTCTGACCACCCAATCTCAACTGGTCCCGCCAGTCAGGAAAACCGCCAGTTCGAGCCTATGCATTCAGCGCCCCACCACTCAACGGGAAATATTCACCTCCCAACAGTATGACGAGAAAATCTGACGTATACTCCTTATTTTCGAACGAAACGAATCCAAAATACTATCGAACACAAATTTTTACATTCTTGAAAATTAGAGATTTACTTTCAACTCTTCCTCCAGTGCATTTATAAGATATTCGTAGTAATGTAGAAACTCCTTCTCAAGACAATGCGGGAAGCTACCCAATTGCACTGTTGCTTCATTGTTCCACAAAAAGGGATTCAATTAAATTTAGCTCCATCAAAGCAAAGAACGAAAGAATTAGCGGCAATTGATATTAGCGGAGATTATTTGTGTTTACGTATTTAATCTCACCTGTTTTTGGAGTCCAGAATTTACGGAAAATTTATATAGAGAGAAAAACATACAATTTGGAAAAATGTGCAACTCTTTGTCTAATAACAACGCTTTCACTTATCGGAATGCTGCTACAAAGGCAGACTGAAACACAAGTATTGTTTACAATGTACAAACTTCCATTATTCACGATTTCAAAGAAATAGTTGTAAGCTAGTGTTGGAAAAGCACGGCTGGATATTGTTGTGCAAAATGCACTATAAACTTATTCAAACTATCGAACAGGTTTATTAGGCTTTTCTCCATGATAATTCTGTTCCTACATTGGTAAGACAAAATTACTATTTATTAAACTTTTTTCTAATGATTAGTTGTAAGTAAGACTTGAAAAGAGATATTAATGACATTTAATATCCAGGATTATCCGAATTTCGGTTTAAATCTGTTCAAACAAGGCATAAGCTTGATTCTTTTCGAGAAAGTTTGAAAAATTGTAGATGCTGTTTCATGATATTGATATCGGGGATTAATACAGAAGGGATATAAGATTATTAGAACTTACCGAGGAATTGTTTATTAGTTTGCTTAGATAAGTAAGAAATAGCGAGATTAGAAGGATTAACTATGAGGAAAGTTTGCAATCGCATCGATTTCGATTCAAACATAATTAAAAAAATATAGCAAAAAGAAAAACAGCAGTCAAATCGGGAGGCAGTTAATCTACAGATTCCGAGTCCATCAACAGTCACTTTTTGTAATTTTTTTATTGTATTTTTCATTTTATTAATAATTTGCAAAATTAAAGGCGATGCGATGTCTGAGAGGACAGACTTAACGGCGTTTCACTGCATGAACAGATTTCAAATGGAACCCATACGTGACTCTGCTACGCAAATGAAGCTTGAAGTTTGTTTTTTTATTTCTACCCTCTTACTTGAAACAGAGTAATGCTATGTAGGTTTCTCACATAGTATACTGCACTGTATATGGTCTTAGATCCAATCAACTTCGGAGCGTAACCACGTTCTGAAAAAATAAAATCAGAATTGGATGTAATCCAAAATTCGCAAGTGGGCTTCCTTTAAGTAGTTGCTTGCAATGATCTATGTTATGTTTTTGAGATTGTTCTAGAAAGATACAGTTGCTGACAGAAGCGGAAACCTGGATGTCTGTTATTTCTCTGTAATTTTGTATTAAATGTCATCATAGACTGCGTTTAGTTCTATTGAAAGAAAGAACACATTTTTCACTCTACCGTTTTTCACTTAGTTCTGTTCAAGGAGTTTTCAGATAAAAGAAGCCTGCTGTTAAAAACCTATATCGGAATTTCTTCCTTTGGTGGAACTTTGATCAATCATCTGGTCACTTAATCGTCGTATCGAAAAAATAAAGGACAATAGATAAAGATCCTTATCTCTTGATGTCTTCTAGACGAAATCCTTATGAGTATATTATTATGAGAAATGTAAAGAATCTCTTAAATGTCTTATGTAATTTGTGTAGTTAAATATTAATTTCTAAATAAATGTTTGATTGAATCAACTATTAGTTGAAATAAATCAATAATTCTATTTAAAATATTTTCTTAATAAAAGGCTCACTATTAGACAATTCAATATCCTATAGTAAAAATAAATAAGACCGTTTTCGACAGAAAATGGTCAAGTGCTAGAGGATTGTAAGTCTTAAAAAATTTTCAGTATATCTTTTAATGTGTATAAAATTTACAAATTATAAACCATTAAAAGTTAACAGATATGTAACCAGTTTCGTTTGCCATTCACGGTCAATCATCATTCAGACTCCAAGAAAACATTGTTGGCCTTCACTCCCAACCGGATTGGTCAAGATCAATCGCCAATCATTCAATGTCATACTAGACACGTGATGAACAATGCCTACTATGATTAAATGGATTATTTGAATTTTTCCCAAACTGTATTTGTATGTATTTTTTTATCCAAAAATCAGCTTCTTATTTTTGTTTTATTTAATTTATTTACTTCCCGTCGTTTTATTTTTATCCCATAACTCGTATAGCGTTGAATGATTGGTGGCTGACTTTGACCAATCTGGTTAGGAGTGAAGGACAACGATGTTTCCTGAAGTCTGACGATGATCGACAGTTAATGGCAATCGAAACTGGTTACATGTCTATTATTTTTAATATTTTATATTTTGTAAATGTATATGTGTTGTAATTTTTAAATATATATCTGTAAGCACACGTTAAAGTGGTTACTGTACAAGTAACAATGATTTTAAGACGGTATGAGCACTAGTTCACATATTGAACAAGTAGTTCTAATGTGTTGTATGATGTAGAGGTTGGACAGACTGCGGATGGAACTGTATTCTTCTATTCTTCTACACAATATTAATTTCAGGAAAAATCATTAATATTGAAAGAATTCACTGAATATTTCTTTTTGACTTTAAAACTTTATTTTATATTTTTAAAAGGGCAGTTGTTTGAATTTTGTAGGTCACATACTCGCTACCAATGTACTATCGGATTGTGTGCGGTAGGATGTGCATGGATGGATGCCTATATTAAATAACAATGTGCATTTCTGATGTAATTTTCTTATATGAAGTTTATTTCCATATTTCATATGATTTAATTTTCTTAATCAATTGGTGTTATATTGAATTACTGTATGATATAGTATAGACATCAATGTTGTAATTTGCTAACAATTTTTGTTTTCTATAAACATTGTTAATAATACAATGTTAATTATTTAATTTTTAAATTAAACATATGACAAACTTACTGGTTTTAATTTTAATCAGTAAATTTATCGTGTAGTGATGACTGTTCCTAGCTAATGATCGCCATATTAGCGTGAAACAGCTGTAGTACGATGTCATTTTTGTATCAACTTGGTCTCGCTCATTATTCTTATCATTTACGCTTACATTTTATTTTGTCTTACAGAATACAATTGAAATAAGCAAGTTTCTGATCAAAGATAATTAAAATAAATTTAAACAATTATTTATTTTATATTTAGGTGATTTTCCATCCAAAATTAAGTTATTAGATGTATTCAAAAGATTTTAGTCTCAGTTTTTAGTGCTCTGATACAACCATATAAAATTGAAATAAGTATTCGCTCTTTTTCATTTTTGAAGGGTTGGCTTCGAATTCTTTGCAATATCTCTGAATAATGCAAGGATAAACATTTCCTTACTGAACAGCAGTGAACACGATGAACTACGAAAAGCTTTATATTCTCCACTGCTTTCGATACGAGTTCCAATAATGGAAAAACGCCGCTAAAGCATCCGAATCAATTTTGCTATGTTGTATCTGAAGATGTGTCTCAGAATACTTGTAAATACTGGTTTCGATGTTGTCGGTAATTTTGATGCCAGAGACGGAACATCAATGCTTTCTCCTGTACATTTGGTGGGATTTGAAGTGCTTGCTATTTTACGAACTCCTCCTAAAGGATGAAACGTTCACTGCCAAGCGCTATGATCATCAATTGATTCATTTGGTCGACGCAATTGAAAAGACCATTTACTGGACAATGAAGTCGGAAAGTCTTATTTGATGCAAGACAAACGCTAGGTCACATTTTGCTGTTAACACCCAGCGAACCATGTGTAACTTCGATTGGGATGTTCTTCCGCATATTTACTTGACTTTGCGCCTTGGGATTATCATTGATTCCGAACAACAGAACTCTTTAGATGGATACGAAAATGCACCGAGATTCCAAGCCAATGCATATGTTTCGCTAAGGAATCTGAATTTTACCCGAGAGATGGTAGAAGGTCGTAGAAAGTGAAAGCAAAAATTTTGATGATTGAATAGTATTTTATACGAGTATATTGTAAAAATAAAGCGACAACTTGCTAAAAAAAACAAAAAACACTGAAACTTTTGTATGCATCTAAAACTTGTGATTTTTGTTTGTCAAATTTTAGTTATTAATTAATTTTTTTTTTTGCTTAGCAGATTTTTGCAGAAGCTGTCTTTGCATGGCTATCTGCAGTCGATGCAATTTTAATATGAAACCTTATTTAGGCTTCTGCCCGCGATGTAACAAAGCAGCCTTACCACTACCTGTTACTACTACCTTCTTTCAGAAGTCGTTGCTGTTAATCGCGTGTGCCTGCATATTCGTCGCAAGCATTTTGGGTTCGATCATGTAAGTATTAAATTAATGCTAAATATATTAAAACAAAATTCATGTAATATTTTGTTTTCATAGAAAGAGCTTGTTATGATTTTAAAGTAAAAATCAACAAATGTACAAGAATTTTCTTTAATGAGAATTATTAATTTTATTAGTAAAAACAGTATGAAAGTTTCCGAAAGGTTATTTCCAAAAAAATAGTTTGTGATCTAGAAAATTTATTATCAGTAAATTTAAAATATTTTATATTTCATTGTTAATCTTTATCTTTTATTTTAGATTTTTCCTGGCGAAATTATTCAAATAGCACTACAGTTGTATCAACAGTTTTATCGTGACGCAATAAATGGAAAAAGGATAGATCGCCAACTCTTTGCACTGTATGTTGCTTGCAAAGGACTTGGATATGTAAGTAACTATTATAAGTCATTTGTAGATTAATTCTCAAGAAATTCTCATGTTTTTATTGCATGAAACATAAAACAAAAATGCACAAGACTAAAAGTTCACTGATCTGTTTTTGGAAATGTGATATCGGGAATCCAAGATAGCCTATTTCAGGTTTTCTGACCATCGCCAGTTGAATCCGCCCAGTATCTTACACCTCA
>JAFIDM010012231.1:110726838-110753635 GCA_023159025.1 Thereuonema tuberculata
TGGATTTCCGATTTCCAAAAACAGATCAGTGAACTTTTAGTCTTGTGCGTTTTTGTTTTATGTTTCATATAATAAAACATTTGCTTGAGAATTACTCTACTAATGACATATAATAGTTACTTTTGTTTGTTTGTTGGTTTTTTACTGGCGCAAAAGCAGAGGTGGCTAAGCTGCGCCAAGAAAAGTAAAAAATTAGAAAATTGGAAAATCAAAACTTAAATGCCAAGATAAAATCGACAAAAAACAAGGAAAGAACAGATAATTACAAGAGAGGGGAAGGCCACATTTAGAAATGAAGCGGAAAACTGCTAAAATGGGTAAAACATCTTTGCCATTTAAAAGCAACGAAATATGAAAAGAAACATGAAATTGAAAAAGAATAAAAACACTGACGACGATGTTGAGTAAAAGCAGGACATGTAATTAAAATATGATGAATGATTAAAAGAACGTTGCACTTAGCACACAGGGGAGATGGACGATTCAGCAATAAATAGCTATGAGTAGTCTTGTATGCCCGATCCTCAGACATACCAGAAGAACATCCGTCTGGCGAGTTGGAAGCAGTCGAGTTGTAGCGGAGGATAGAAAGGACTAACAAGACGAAGTTTATTGCCATGTAGGACTAACAAGACGAAGTTTATTGCCATGTAGGACTAACAAGACGAAGTTTATTGCCATGTAGATCATTCCAGTCATGTTGCCAGGCAGCTGGTATGCGAGAACGAATAAGAGCGTAAATGTCAGAGTGCGGAGTGGAAATCCGTTGCAGTGGTCGATTAGTAGCAGACTTGGCAAGAGAATCAGCGAGGTCAATTCCGACAATGCCGACGTGGCCTGGGATCCAACAGAAAATGATAGTGCAATGTTGAAAACGTTGTAAGAAATCTAAAATGAATAAAACAAAGGGGGAACCTACAGTGTGTGACTGCACAGTCCCTGCAGAGCACTCTCAGAGTCACTATAGATAAGAGTTTTGAAAAACTTTTCCTGAAATGCATACTTTAAGGCTAGGAAAATGGCATAAAGCTCAGCAGAGAACACCGAAACCTCAGAAGGAAAATGAACAACATTACTGAAAATATCAGTATAAAAGGCGGCTCCAACATAAAATGCGCCTTTAGATCCATCGGTGTAAAAAATGTGGAAATCAGAGTGACGGGAAAAATGGTCCTGATGCAGATTCTGAAAGACTGTGGAGGAAGTGTTGATTTGAATTACTCTACTAATGACAGATACTCTACTAATAATAGATACTTACATTTCCAAGTCCTTTGCAAGCAACATACAGTGCAAAGAGATGGCGATCTATCCTTTTTCATCCTTGATAGAACTGTAGAGCTATTTGAATAATTTGATGACAAAATTGACGACAAATTTGATGACAAATCTAAAATAAAAACAAGATAAAGATTAATAATGAATTGTAAAATATTTTAAATTTACTGATAATAAATTTTCGAAATTTACAACCTATTTTTTTTTTAAATAACCTTCTAGGACACTATTAAATTTTAATTACTGTTCTTAATATTGAAATTAATAATTCTTATTAAAGAAAATTCTTGTACATTTGTTGATTTTTACTTTAAAATCATAACAAGCTCTTTCTATGAATACAAATTACATAATATAAATTTTGTTTTAATATATTTAGCATTAAGTTAATATTTACATGATCAAAATCAAAATGCTTGCGAAGATTATGAAGGCACACGCGATGAACAGCAACAATTTCTGAAAGAATGGACTCGGTAGTTCAATGACTACTTTGCCACATCGCGGGCACAAAATAATCTCATGCGGCTGGAGATTATATTTGCACCTTCTGCAGATCGCCATATAATAGTTTCTGCAAAAATATGCTAAGCAAAAAAAAAAACCAAATTAATTATTAATTAATTGAACTAAAATTTGACAAACAAAAATCACAAAAGTTTTAGATGCACACAAAAGTTTTAGTGTTTTTTTAAAAGTTGTCGCTTTATTTGTACAATACTTAAAATACTATTCAATCATCATTATTTTGTTTCTCACTTTCTATGACCTTCTACCATCTCTCGGGTAAAATTCAGATTCCTTAGCGAAACAAATGCATCGGCTTGGAAGCAATGAAATCTCGGTGCATTTTCGTATCCAGCTAAAGAGTTCTGTTGTTCGGAATCAATGGTAATCCCAAGGCGCAAAGTCAAGTGAATATGCGGAAGAACAACCCAATCGAAGTTACATATGGTTCGCTGGTGTTAACAGCAAAATGTGACCTAGCGTTTGTCTTGCATCAAATGGTCTTTTCAATTGCGTCGACTTAATGATTCAATTGATGATCATAGTGCTCGGCAGTGAACGTTTCATCCTTTAGGAGGAGTTCGTAAAATAACAAGCATTTCATATCCCACCAAATGTACAGGAGAAAGCATTGATGTTCGGTCTCTGACATCAAAATTACCGACAACGCCGAAACTAGTATTTACAAGTATTCTGAGACACATCTTCAGTTAAAATATAGCAAAATTGATTCGGATGCTTTAGCGGCGTTTTTTCCTTATTGGAACTTGTATCGAAAGCAGTAGAGAATATAAAGCTTTTCGTAGTTCATCGTGTTCACTGCTGTTCAGTAAGGAAATGTTTATCCTTGCATTATTCAGAGATATTGCAAAGACTTCGAAGCCAACCCTTCAAAAATGAAAAAGGGCGAATAGGGGAGATCCGTATATTATGGACCCCCTAAGCAAGAATGCTCATAAACCTTAAATTATTAAAATAAAAAGATTTAATTTGTCGGCTGCTCATTACAATTGTATAGCTACAATAAAACAAGCTTCAGGCTCATAGTAATATGCTTAGCAACCAGTGGTCCATATTGTACAACAGCGCACGGTTCGTATTACACGCATGGACGGAGCAACATTGTTTCCAATCACATATCGCTTTGCAAAATGGCGCACATAAAACACATGTCTGGATTGTGAAGAAATTAAGTACATTTGCTACTATTAATGTGAAAATTAAATTAAAATTATCTAACAGCAGACAGTAATACATTCTTTCTAACATACCTGTTACATCCATGATCATATAAAACGGAAAACACACTTTAATAATCGCCAAATGAAGACACACATGTACAACTCATCTTCTGCTTTGGATAACAATAATATTCACTAAAGGCAATGGGATGGTTCTGACAGCTAGTGGTGAACAGCTAAATATTAACATGGTCTCTATTACACGATGGTCCATAATACACGGATCTCCCCTACTTATTTCAATTTTATATAGTTGTATCAGAGCACTAAAAAATCAGACTAAAAACTTTTGAATATATCTAATAGCTTAATTTTGAATGGAAAATCACCTAAATATATAAAAAAAATTTGTTCAAATTTAATTTAATTATCTTTGATCAGAAACTTGCTTATTTCAATTGTATTCTGTAAGACAAAATAAAATGTAAGCGTAAATGATGAGAATAATGGGCGAATCCAAATTGTATACAAAAATGACATCGTAGTACAGCTGTTTCACGCTAATATTGCAATCATTAGCTAGGAGCAGTCATCACTACACGATAAATTTACTGATTAAAATTAAAACCAATAAGTTTGTCATAATTATGTTTAATTTAAAAATTAAATAATTAACATTGCATTATTAATAATTTTTATAGAAAACAAAAATTGTTAGCAAAATACAACATTGAAGTCTATACTGTATCATACAATAATTCAATATAACACCAATTGATTAAGAAAATTAAATCATATGAAATACGGAAATAAACTTCATGTAGAAAAATTACATCAGAAATGCACATTGTTATTTAATATAGGCATCCATCCATGCACATCCTATCGAACACTGTCCGATAGTGAATTGGTAGCGAGTATGTGACCTACAAAATTCAAACAACTGCCCTTTTAAAAATATTAAAAAAAAGTTTTAAAATTAAAAAGAAATATTCAGTGAATTCTTTCACTGAAAGTGACTGAAAAAATGACTGTTGCTGGACTCGGAACCTGTAGATTAATTGTCTCCCGATTTGACTGCTGAGCCATTAAGGATTGCTTATACAGTCGGACCTCCATTTAACGAAGTCACTAAATCCCCCCAAAAAGTTCGTTATATGGAAAATTCGTTAAATAGAGATCCGTCTTTTAAAATTACTTTAAACTACATAAACAATAAATAGTATTAAAAAAAGTAATAATTTTGATGAAATAAAGCATATATTACCACATGCGTACTTAAAATTTACTAATAAAATCTGTTAATTTTGTCTGAGTTTTTTTTTGAAAAAGTGCTTTCGCTCTTAGTACGTCTCGCATCTTTGCAATGCACCAAAAAACCCTTCAGGCGTATTTTCTTCAAATTGTAATCCGCGTCGGATTGTTTCAAATGATTTTAGCATTTCATCATACGAAGGTTTTTTGATTTCTGCATCATGATCATTTCCATTTTTATTCATCTTCATCTTTAAAGCAATTCAGTGCTGTATTGTTTTTATTTTTCACACTGTCCAAAATATCCGATTGAGTTAGTGTTTCCGAGGTCTCAAAGATAATAATCATCAATCAGCAGATCATCGTTAATTTCTTCTTTTTCCCTCAGATATATCCACATTTCTTTCATTTCTTCTAAGGGAATATCGTCTTCGTCTTCCGGAAAAAAAAATAGATACCACGAAAAAGTTCGTTAAATAGAAAATGCACTTCGCTATTTGGAGGTTATTTTACGAAGAAATTAGCAAAATGTTCTTGGTTCCAAAGAAAAGTTCGCAACATAGAGAAATTCGCGAAATAGACGTTCGTTAAATAGAGATCCGACTGTAATTTATACCAGTGGCCATTCAAGCAAATAAATGTTTTTTTCTTTTTTTTTTGTTTTCTTTTTGCTGTATTTTTTTTAATTATGTTTGAAACGAAATTGATGCGATTGCAAACTTTCCTCATAAGATAATCTTACTAATCTCGGTAATTCTTACTTATCAATAAGCAAACTAATAAACAATTTCTCGGTAAGTTCTAATAATCTTACATATCCCTTCTGTATATCAATCTCATGAAACAGCATCTACAATTTTTCAAACTTTCTCGAAAAGAATCAAGCTTATTTTAAAATGTTTTCAAATTAAGTAAATGCCTTGTTTGAACAGATTTCAATCGAAATTCGGATAATCCTGTATTAAATTTCATTAACATCTCTTTTCAAGTCTTACTTACAACTAATCATTAGAAAAAAGTTTAATAAACAGTAATTTTGTCTTACCAATGTAGGAACAGAATTATCATGGAGAAAAGCCTAATAAATCTGTTCGATAGTTTTAACAATTTTTTAGTGCATTTTGCACAACAATATCCAGCCGTGCTTTTCCAACACTATGTACAACTAAATCTTTGAAGTCGCGAATAATGGAAGTTTGTACATTGTAAACAATACTTGTGTTTCAGTCTGCCTTCGTAGCAGCACTCCAATGAGTGAAAGCGATGTTATTAGACAAAGAGTCCCACATTTTTCCAAATTGTATGTTTTTCTCTCTATATAAATTTTCCGTTAATTCTGGACTCCAAAAACAGGTGAGGTTAAATACGTAAACACAAACAATCTCCACTAATATCAATTGCCGCTAATTATTTCGTTCTTTGATGGAACTAAGTTTAATTGAATCCCTTTTTGTGGAACAATGAAGCAACAGTGCAATTGGGTCGCTTCCCGTATTGTCTTGAGAAAGAGTTTCTACATTACTACGAATATCTTATAAATGCACTGGTGGAAGAGTTGAAAGTAAATCTCTAATTTTCAAGAACGTAAAAAGTTCGGTTTGTGTTCGATACATTATTAGCATAAGTATTTTCGATTCGTGTCGTTCGAAAATAAGGAGTATATGTCAGATTTCTTCGTCATACTGTTGGGAGGTGAATATTTCCCGTTGAGTGGTGAGGCGCCGAATGCATAGGCTCGAACTGGCGGTTTTCCTGACTGGCGGGACCAGTTGAGATTGGGTGGACAGACTAATGCTCGCCCGCCTTTGCCATTTTACAGAGGGCTAGGTGAACACTAGGACCGTCCAGAGAAGAAATTACCAATGAAAAATGCACGACCTCTGCCGGGGCTTCCATCTAGTACCTAAACTAGTGTACGGATTGTTCTGCCTAATTACAACGAATAAAAAAACAAAACAAAAACCGAACATTGTAGTTAGAAAAGAGACAGGAACGGAAATTACCAGTAGAGGAAGACGGGGAAACTTGGAGGAAGTAAGGGCAGTGGGAAGGCCGCCCTGACTGCGAATAGTGGCAGGAAAAGCTGTAAGAGATTGATTTTTATTCATTCTCTTAAGGAAAGTATGCTTCAAGTTCTTTCAAGCACGTCTTCTTTTTCTTGCATTTCAGTGTGTGGAAATGCAACCCTGTTGATTCAAGCGTCACGTGATTTTGATAACAGTATTTTTACAATTGATTCTTCTAAAATTACAGTCCTGTCAGAAGATGCAGAGATGTGAGAGAGATTTGAAATGTTTCATTTAATTACTTTTCCAGTTTTTACCCGGAATATAATTTTAGCTTTTGTTGTCGATTAAGGAGCTTAGTGGCAATATACATACAATGATGTATTTATTTGCTCTTTTTATTTTTGGAACTTTATATTTTTCTGTAACTTATGTGGAAAGTACGTTTTCACATAACTTTTGTTTTTATTTTTCTTAACTTTGTTCAGCCGATCCAGGAAATTTATATGTAAATTTCAGCTTCCTAGGTGAAATAGGTTCGTTGTTATCATGATCGCCGATTGGGGCATTTTTTTTTTCTTGACTTACATTTTGAATTTTCCCTTTAGGTTAGCGACCCATTTGGGAGCTATTGTATGAGGTGCATTAAAGTTATAACACCTGCGATTTTTTTTCTCACTAAGTAATCACACGAGAACTATGAAACTTGTGTCACGCCTCGACGTAATCTCCCTGCAGCCGTACACATTTGTCACAACATCGACGCCATGATTCCATGGCCGCTGCGAACGCTTCTTTACGAGTCTGATGCAATAGCGGCTCGGCTAGTGAATGTGAGGCCACGGAGAGTGTCTTCCATCGTTCGGAACAGCCAAAGTCTCTAGGAGCTAGGTCAGGTGAGTAGGGAGCATGAGAAAGTTGTTTTCACCGAGAAACTGCTGCGTCACGTTCGCCGATGCGCTGGTGCATTGTCATGGTGAAAGAGCACACATACAGCCTTTTTCGGCTGTTCCTTAAGCAATGCTGGAAGGAACTTCTTCTTCAAAACATCTTCGAAGGATTCACCTGTCGCCGTAGTGCCCTTTGGAACTCAATGAATAACGACATCATCGCTGTCCCAGAATAAGGCCACCATCATTTTTTAAGCACTGGCCCTTACCCGATAGTTTTTTGGTGGCGGGGAATCTGTGTGGTTCCATTTAGCAGACTAGCGCTTCGTTTCAGGATTGAGAAACGGCATCCATGTCTCATCCATTGATTCTTTTCAAATCAATGAAAAGAAAGTTCCATTCATGCCTTCATCATGCGTCAACATTGCCTGGCAACATGTCACGCGCGCAGCCTTGTTGTCATCCGTCAGCATTCCTGGCACCCATCTGGAAGACACTTTTCGCATTTTCAGGTCGTCATGCAGAATTGTGTGCGCAGATCCCACGGAAATGCCAACTTTGGAGGCGATCTGTTCCACACTCATTCGTCGATCCTCCAAAACAACTTTCTCCACTAGCTCGATCATGTCGTCAGACCGGCTTGTGTGAGGCCGAGATTATCTTGGTTTGTTGCCACAGGACGTTCTGCCTTCTTTGAACTGTCGCACCCACGAACGCACATTAGACACATCCATAACACCATCACCATATGTCTAACTCATCTGGCGATGAATTTCAATCGGTGCCACTCCATGCAAATGGAGAAAACGAATGATTACACGCTGATCTTGTAATGAAAACGTTGCCATTTGAAGTATCAAAAACAGTCCTCACTCTCGCCGCTGCCACTAGGGTTCTGTATGCCGTAGAGTGCTGCCATCTCTCTCAGGCATTGACAAAGACTGCCCGCTTATTTTAAACCAAACGGCATGTTTCTATCTGTTTCCAGTTTTGAGAAAAAAAATCGGAGGTATTATAACCTGAATGCACCTCGCAATAGAGACCAAAATCGATAGCTACTGCATTTATCCTATTCATCGGTCCGTGTCTATCCACCCCTAACAACTCCCAGACGAAAGTTCCGATCGACAAACGGACTTCACCATCGTGTTCAGAGGCCAACATCATAAGAATAGATTATTTTCAGGAGCCAACGCTCCTCCCCATGTTTATAAAAAAAATACTGAATAAAAGAGGCAATTAGAATTATGATGGTCCATGTCCATTTATGGTGAAAAAGAGATATTAAATGTTTTGCGTTGATGCTTCCTGCTAAATGGGGATTTCCATTACCCAAAAAATCACAACCAATATTACTTGAGCAATAATAAGACTTTTTTATTCTGAATTGATATATTTGACAGAGGGTGTATTTGCAGTTGGAAATAGCAGCCAATACAAATCAGCTTTTTCTTAATTTTTACAAAACTAGTTTATTACTTAAAACTTCCTTCTAATAACATCAGCAATATTTCGCAGGAAGGCTATTCCTGCTTCATCAGGCTTACTTTCCTTCCTGCGAAATATTGCTGACGTTATTAGAAGGAAGTTTTAAGTAATAAACTAGTTTCGTAAGTATGTACTACATTGAATATATGTTACTTCACTTCTTGTACAATTAAAGGATTTAACATATTTTTAAGATTGCACAGACTTTTTAAAATTGCAATCAGATTAATTTGGACTTAAGAGATGCAAACTAAAAAAAATAAATTTAAAAATCATTAACGAAGACAATAAAGGTTGAAAATGGAATATTTTCACACGTGATAAAAACTAGAATGGCTAGAATAGCAGAAGAACGAAATTTGTAGTACAGTGTTCTGTTCTAGTATAGCAATTAATAACAAAGTGTAATTAGATACAGTTATTTACGAAATATCAAGAACTGATTCCTGTTAGTGTTGTTATAATACATTGATGATGTAGGAAATTTGATTTATAAAAGTAACGTAGCGATAACAAAAAGGGAAAATGTTTGGAATTAAAGGGAGGCGGAAGTCAGTTTGGACAATTAGGAAGTTTAATACATGTTCTATACATGTTAAAAATACAAATAAAAATCTGAAAATTTGAAATATGACAGTTTTAAATCTATTCTCTTATTTTTGATTATTTTATTATGTTCTTGATTTTTAATTAAGCTCAAAACAGGTTAATTTGTCGAAGGAATTTCAGGACTAATAAATTATTTTAGTTTAAAAAAGCTCCCATTTCTCATTCTATGAATAAATAAAGTAACAATATAGTAACTGAATTCAACATTTCCTTTACTTTCTCGATAGCTGAATTTAAAAAAAATAAAAAACCATAAATAGGATAGTTTTGATTTATGATTTTTAATTTTTAAAATTCAATTCAATTTTTAAAATTCAGAAAGTAAGGCAAATGTTGAATTCAATTACTAGATTATTACTTTTTTATTCATAGAATCCGAAATGGATGCTTTCTTAAGCTAAAATAATTAAAATAATGCAAATTCTTTCGAAAAATTCGCCGGTTTTGAGCTTAAATTTAATTAATTCAATTATCACATTAAAATCAAGAATAAGAGAATGTGATTCATTCATGTTGAAACTGTTATATTTTAATTTTTCAAATTTTTAGCGACCCATTTGGGAGCTATTGTGATAGTGAGCAAAATCGGTACCTATTGCTTTTGTCCTGTCCGTCCAATCGTGTCTGCCCACTTCCTAATCGTCCAAACTGACTTCCGCCTCCCCGTTAAGCAAAGCATTAAGAAATCTGTGCGAGGATTCGTGTTGGAGTGGCGGTAACACCTTTGATCTTCATTGGCAGAATGGAAAGTGTGGCGCCAGACGCAGGCAATTGTTCTAAGTTTGCAACTTTCTAAAGCCCGTAGATGTTGTTTCTGAGAAGTATTTTGTGAACCGGGTAAGTCGTAGAATTGCCAACATCCAAATATAGGGCCTCAGTTCCTATTTCGACTATGTGTCTGTTGCTAACCAGCCATTCTGCTTCCTCTTCGCCAAATCCTAAAAATAGAAGCAGAAATATGTAATTTTTGGGATATTTCCTTAAGAAAGTGAGTGGTAAAAGCAATGTGAAAGAATCTAGTTTTTTTTTCGTAAAAAAATCGTCGTATAGATTAAAAACATTAAATGACTTAACTTAAATAACTTAAAATGTAATAATCCTATAGTATAAATAATTAACTTCAATTAAAAATATTAACTGTGAAAGTTTTGTTCGTCGTTATTGAATTTATGTAGAATGTTCACTATATAATTATTTAAAAAAAAAAAAATTAAAGTAATATCCCGGTCTTTGACGTGATCCCACAGTTTTCAAATATCGCCATTTCCCGATTTTGTAACTGCTGCTTTGTCTATTCTACAGTTTGCGACATGACGCTACAGCTTCGCGTCAGAGTGTGTTTTTCTTAAGCGCTGTATCTTTTAATGTTACGCTCTGTGTTAAATGAATATTCAACTTTTACAATGTTTCTGTTTTTGTGATTCAAGTAAAAAACCTTTACTACACGTATTTAACAATTAACAGTGCAATTGCAGTAACTGCATCGGTAAGTGAAATGAAAAAAAAAAAAAAAATAGGCAGTGCTTCACAATCTGATCCCATTTCCACTTTACGACAACAGTCTGGTACTAAAGTGTTGTAATACCGAGGTATACTGCTTTTTATGTATGGTTTTCTATGTACTACCATAAAAAAACAGTTTATACTTAATGACTACTTTCACGAAAATTATGAAAATAGTAAAAATTGATGCTTCGCGAAAACGATGTATGACGTCACAAGAAGCTAATACGAAATTTAAAATAGCCATTGGTATTAACAGCAAATTAAAATAGGCCTATTGGTAAGAATACTTTACATAAATATTTTCTTTGTTTGTATTAGAAAGTGAATGTGACAACTACAGTTTTCTTATTATTCGATTCTTACCTGGAAAGTTCATTTTAACTTTTTCTATATTGTCTAGTACTGAAGATTCGTTGGAAGAGAGGGTTTCTGTTCCCTTGAAAGCAGTCTTATTAGCCCAATTACTTCCGTGGCCAGAATAGAGGAGGATGACGCTGGCTTTAGGAATCCGTCCATGAGTTGATTCCCACAGTTCGAGGTCTTCTACTTCTAACTCAGCATTGCGGTTGTCAGGTGACACCTTGGAGGAAATATTCACAACAACAGCAGGGGCTACGAAGCGCTCAAAGGAATATCCATCCATATTCGTAGAAATGGTAGGGCGCGTCCATATGGGTTCCACCGTGTTCAGGTCTACAGAACTTATCGGCAGTTACCCTTAGATGATAAAGATAATTTTTGCAGATAAAAATTATTTAAATAAATAAATACATAAATAAATAAAAAAAACATTTACACTACTTTAACAATTAAAAACCTGAAAAATCCAAGGTTTTCAAATATACATCCCTTTTTTTTAATTACATATTTATATAAAATTCTAGAGTAAAGTAATATGCAGGGAAAGAGAATGAAATTGGAAATGATGTGTCTGTAAATGATATTTATTTTTTTATTTAACAGTTGGACTTCATTATTCTCTGAATTCCATTGTCGTAATCTTCAAAATATCAAAAAACTGTCAAAACATAACATTTGTTTAAAGCACATAATGTCTGATACTGTAACTAACAATCTCTAATTCTTCATATATTCACAATATTTTCATAATATTCGATTTCTTTTTTATATATCATATTTACAATGAAACAAACATTTGATTGTCAATTATTCTTGAAAATCTGGGGGCACGGCAGTGCCCCCGCCAAGACGAGCCGAAGGCAGGAAGGGCACTACGTACCTTTTCTGGAAGTGTTTCGTCGTATTTTCGAACCCTCATAGCTTCGGCCTGGATAATACTAGAGAGCTCAAATTTTCAGGATATGATGCAGTTACTATACTAATGAAATACGCTAAGTTTCATTTATTTAGCTTTTATACTTTGGATTTTATTAATACCTAAAATACGTCGATTCCGTCACTGACTGACTCACTGACTCACTGACTCATGATCATCAAAACCTCTAGGGTACTTCCTGAAGTCCTAGAAAGCTGAAATTTGGTATGCAGGTTAGGATTAGCACACAAACAACAAAAAAATTAAGAAATCCGTAACTTTCACATTCCAACCCCTCATAAAGGGAGGGGCTGGTTATGTATTATCGAACCCTCATAGCTTCGGCCTGGATTATACTAGAGAGCTCAAATTTTCAGGATAAGATGCAGTTACCATACTAATAAAATACGCTAAGTTTCATTTATCTAGCTTTTATACTTTGGATTTTATTAAGATCTGAAATACGTCGTACCCTCATTGCTTCGGCCTAAATAATACTGTGTAATAATGTGATTTCTTACAAAAGTGCAAACAGCTTGTATATACAAGTTGACCAATAGAAAAACAGAAAAGTAGGGTAATGAAAAAAAATCCATTTTCTAAATAATCTTAAAACTAAATTTAATTGTAATAGATAATCCCAACCAAAGCATTTCATGTACAATAAGTTGCCAAGACTCACATGCTCATAACGCTTTCACTGTTAAAAAAGTTATCAGATCTCATCCTACAAAAAGAAATGAAATCCCACCCAAAACACTTCGTGTAAAATAAGTTGCCAAGACTCACATGCTCATAATGCTTTCACTGTTAAAAAGATATGAGATCTCATGTAGAGCCAAGCCCCTAACTCTACGAGGCCTAACTCTACAAGCCCTAACTCTAAAAACCCTATATCTTGGTCAAAAAGTATGGCTTGGCCGTTTCATGGAACTATTTCATCTCACCCAAAACATTTCATGTAAAATACGTTTACAAGATGCTTATAACGCTTTCACTGTTAAAAAGTTATCATATTTCATATAGTGCCAAGCCCCTCACTATACATGCCTAACTGTAAAAACCCTACTATCTTGGTCAAAAAGTGGGCCTTGGCATACTCCATATCCTTTACATAACTCCATGGGATTGTCTGTGTGACAGCCACGAAACGGCCAAGGCATACTTTTTGACCAAGATATAGGGTTTTTAGAGATAGGGCTTGTAGAGTTAGGGGCTTGGCTCTACATGAGATCTCATATCTTTTTAACAGTGAAAGCATTATGAGCATGTGAGTCTTGGCAACTTATTTTACACGAAGTGTTTTGGGTGGGATATAATTATTCTACACATCTTTTCCGTTATTAAATTTGACACCTTGTTATTGGATACCAAACAACAAACAAACAATATGCTTGTTGTTAACACAGTGAATTGTTTATTTATACCGATATTAATAAAAAAAAAACACACACAGCAATAACAAGGGTTAAGTGCACTACTACGTTAACTTCAGCGTCTACGTAACAACGTTTCGTCTGTCTTTCCGTTGACATCTTCTTTGAAGAATTCGCACTTTAACTTACTGGTTCTAAGTTTTATTGAGGCTCTACCGCAATCTTTTGATAAAGGACTTTTATTAAAACTTTTATTTTTGTTGTTATTTATTATTATTTCGATCAAACATCTTGTAATGGTGTTGTGGGAGAGTCTTTGTGATCTAAAGACAACGAGTCAAGTTCTGGAACTGAACTGAATTCATTTATTAAATGAAAAACATGGATTTTAAAAGTATTTACAAAGCTTGATTTGATGGCTAATACTTAAAAATATACATAATGACTGGACAAGAACATAACGAACTTAATTTAATTAATTGATTCAACGGAAAAGAATTTAAAAATAAACAGAACATCAATTATTAGGAAACTCAAAGGAATAAATAACAGTTAAGGATAAAAATGAATACAGATAAACAGATAGATAATTTCTACAAAAATACAGATAAATAAATGTTTCGAAAAATATTTATATACAAACTGCTACCATATTATCTTAATCTTTATCCTAGTGCAGTTATTAAAATTATTTACAGATTTACAAAAAAAAGCTAATATTTTGAAAGAAGTAAGGGATTACAAGACCATCGCGTCTGTTTATGTGAGAGTGTACCACCCTTCCCCATCAGTGCCGGATTAAACTCTGTAGAGGCCCCTAGGCAGTCGAAATCTCGGGGCCCCTCCCCTCGCAAATTATCTCTTAATAACTTTAATTAATACTATAAAACTTCTACAACACCATAATACACCAGACATCAATATTTCGTCCCATTTCAGTTTTATAGTATCTCCTAATAAGTTTTTAATTTTACCAACCAACACTTCTAATAAACCAATTTTATTACACAAAACAAAAATTAACAATTATTAACGTTATTAAAGAAATTAACATATGTTATTAAATAAAAATTATAAAATTTCTAATTATAATAAACCTACAATACTTTAAACATTCACTTTCCACAATTTGTTTATGGTAAAATATTTTAGGATATCTTGGAAGACATTTGCAAGACGTCGTTTCAGCGGTCATAATGGCAAGTGAGTTCAGTCGTTCTTGTGTCATTGAAGATCGATGACAATTTCTCAGTAGTTTTAACTTCGAAAAGGTTCATTCACCAGTAGCGTTCGTGATCATGAGACACCTATAAATTCTTAACGCTGTCATAACATTTGGGAACGTTGATTGCACCATATTTTCAAAAATGAGCTTTCACGATTGCAATGCTGGCATTGTTCATCAGTTTTGAAATATTCTAACTGTGATATGAAATACTTAAAAACCATTTCATCTGTAAACTGCGACTGGATGTCCTCAGAATAATTCTCTCTAAATCTTCGAGCAGCTTCTTTAATTTCGGCGTCTGTCTTCGATGGGAACACAAATAGAGAATGAACTTTGTTATATGCTTCCATACAATGGAAAAGCATATAACAACCTAACTTACCTATTAATATTGGATAAGTTAGGTGGATAAGTTTCTCTTCCTCGAAGCACAACCTCTTCCACATCACCATTTTCGTGATGTGTTTTTCTTACTTGCACACGTCTGCTTTCATCAGTGTATCGATGATTTTGCTCTCGTAGTCTTCAAACATTTCTGTTTGTGATGTTAAAAAAAATGGAGCAGTGATTTCAGAAGATCGACAGCCGTTTGAAGTTCTATTGTTTCCTTTTGTATGGATTTGCTGACTCCATTGATCCGGTCTAGGATTACAGCCCAGAAGCCTGCCATGATGACATTTTCCTTCTTTGACAGGTCATTTAGCAGACATTTGGCTTCTGATTCACATCTTCAGCAATGATCTGCAAAGAGTTCTGGAAGCTACTGTATCCTTGGGATAAAGCCTTGGTCACACCGGCCCTTGCACACCATCTTACATCAGTCACTTTTTAAAAGTAGTGCAGAGCCTTGCTGCAGAGCCAACTTTGTCCTCAAGATATTCGTGTATAACCACCCAACGGTAGTTTGAAGCCGAGAAAAGTTGTACATTGCTTGAACAAGCCCGAAGAATGAGATTGCTCCAGCGCGGCGTTCTACAGTACATACTCCAACCAAATTGAGCAAGTGTGCTGCTCACGGAATGTAGTATGCAAGCTGATTTATCTTGGCAATATGCACTTGAAGACCATTGTAGCACCCCGACATGTTTGCTGCGTTGTCCTCTCAGGGTTTTGTTTGAGAAGATCAAAACATTAGTGGCAAACAATTCCCCAGTGTGGCTTGCTATGGGGATGAAGATGAGAAAATGATTCTACCACTTCACCATTTGACATTCCAATAAATCTAAGCACTATACTCAGTTGGTCAATGTGGTTAATCAACGCTCAGAGAAAAGTACTTGGCTTCCTGGATTTCCTTTACAATAACTTTCAGAACCTTATTTCTCATTATTTACTTACTTCGCAAATTATGGAAGACAGATAGGAGGGTTTTCCTTTACTTTGATTAAATCATATTTGGGTAAATGAGAACTTAGAAAGAGTCGTACTCCGGGATTGTAGTCTAACAGATCAGTCTTGAAGGATTTTTTGAGATTACGGGAAGCCCAAGATCTTGACTTTAGCCTTTTCTTAGCATTTAGCCTTTAGCCTTTGAGGTTACAGGAAATGTATACTGTGCACTGTCTATCAGTAGGAAAATGCTACACGACGAATTTATTGTTTGACTGTTTTCAGTGTTATGAAATGTAGACTAAAATAAAGCAAAAGCCTCGTGCATTTTCCAGTATTTCATTTAATTTGAATTTGTCAATGAAATTAAAAAATAAATTGAAATGAAACATTTTAGCATATTTTATTTTGTGTTTTTTTGTGATTAGCAAATTAAATAACTGTCCAATTGTGTCGAATTCAAATTCATTAATGTAATATTGCATTTTAAATTTTGAATGAATTGTCTTATATGAAAGTGTTTACATTCTCCTGGTTTTTGTTTTTTGTTTTTGTTTACTTTATAAATTTTAAAAAGTAATTTTTTTCTGTTATCTGTTTGACAACTCTTTCGTCTAATATGGTAAAGCTGAAAAGGTCCTTTAAAGGAAAGTTGGGACTTTATATTTTTTTCTTTTATCTGTCTTTCCATATAAATAACTCGTGAATTGGACGCTTTACTAAATATAATAATTTCGAATTCCATACTCTTCTACTGAAAATACTCTTCTAAACTTGGAATACAATTTTGCCTGTAGTTGCTTTGTAAAATAGTGTGTCGATATTTTGCGAGAAGCATCGGAAAGAGGCTATTGTCTCGGACTCTATAAGAATGAGAAATCTCATTCGTCACGACTGATCTGTCAGACTGTAACTCTAAAATTCTCAAGTAGTTGCCATTATGTTGAGAACCAAGGAGTCCTGTATCACCCCGAGAAGCTAATCCACATGATGAGAGGAATTTGATCACTGACAGTACTCTTTGCAGAACTTTCCCAGTATTCTTGTTCTTTGTTGAACTGAATTTCCAAAGAGCTGTCGATTCCACCATGAGTGTGTCGTCTACTGATCAGTGTCTGTACAAATGCCCGATGCGTTGCACTGTCTTCGTGCATTTTCATTTGCTGCGAGGCATTCTTACAATCACTGTAAATTGAGTTCGGCCTTTATGTGTTTCACTAAATACGACGCATGGAAAACCGTACACATTTCCTGTGGACGGAGAATGAGCCATTCTCTTTTGAATTGCTCACTTCGAAAGATCATGTAACGGGAAAAATTCCTTTTGCGATCTTCATACTGCCTGCTTGAAGCTGAAAAATCACCATCAAAGTGTTGACATTCCACAGGGCCTGTATTACACCAAAAATCCTGCAAATCGATAATGTTTGGCCGTAACCCAATGATATTTTGATATTCTGGCCTCTGTTTTGATGATGTAATTCAACTTCCGGCTCAGTTTCAGCTGCACTCAGTAATTGAATCGTATCCTCATCCTCAGCAATCTGTTCAGGGGAAAGGTCTACCGCAATCGCCATCACTTCAGAAGTACTTAAAAAGGCCTCGGATTGATCCTCTGTTGACTTACGAGTAAAGCCAAGTTGGAAAAGACTGTCTTTTTTATTTGTTCATCAAGCTTCTTCGCTTTTTTCTTGCTATTTTCTTTCGTTTTTCAGCACTGCTTTAGTATCTCTTCTTTTCGGGCGCCGACATTTTGCGTCTGCATATTTTGTTATTTCCATTTTGTTCAAGAAAAAAAAAAATTGTTAAGTATCAGCCAAAAATGAGTAGGCCTAGAAGTGCTTGAACCAGGGACCCAAACTGAACCGTTTTCGAGCAGAAATCAGGATCGGAAATAATTTTTTTTTTTTAACCGAAACCGAGAGATAGAGAATCGCTCTGTTACAGCAAAAATTAGACGGAGAAATTAATTGAACTTTATTATAACTCAGAAAAGCTAACTGACTTATGCAGACATCGCGTCGGGTGTACTCGACACTTCTACTCGTGAATATTTTACTAGGATTTGGAGTCGGCGGGAACTCGCGATACAAACTCACAGAAAGCTTCGTTTCTGGTGGCTTCTCGTGCATGCGCTCTAATGCAATAACATTGAAGTAAATAGTGTGCACATCGATCGCTAGAGGGAGATAACCATCACTACTGTAGGTTACATGCACGTAGGTTGCACCGAATTTTTTTAGAAACTGACAGTTGACAGAAGATGAACTTTTGAGTCAAACTGCAATGTGATCGTGATGTCTATGGTTTATGTACTTTAAGTATTTTAAGGTACAGTATTTTCTCTATAGAGTCTTTAATGTAAAGTTTTCGTGTCTTGAGTTTATTCTTTTTATCTACCTTTTGGAAACAATTTAAGATAGCTTGAATGTAATTTTCTTTCAAGATCAAATCAATATTATTTGAATCCTTTGTCGCGAGGCCCCGGAAAAGGGACGGGGCCCATAGGCAGTTGCCTACTCTGCCTATTTGGTAATCCGGCACTGTTCTCCATCCCTTTATCACTTTTGAGCAATTCTTCAAACTTTACATGCACATCTAAGGACAACAGGCTATGTCCTGTATTTGAAACTTTTTTTCATTGAATCAAATTTCTTACATATATGAATGTATACAAATTTGTTATATAGATGGCAAATAAGTACAATAAAGAAACATAAAAACTAATTGACTTCAATAAAAGCTATAAAAATCCATTTTGGGGATCCTAGTTAGGATAAGTTTTTTTTATGTCATTTCATTTGAGGTCGTTTCTGAAAAAAAAAGAAAGAAAAGAAATTGAAGTTATCGGTGCACCTTTAAAAGCATTGCTGATGTCGTACAAAAAATTTCGTAATGCTTTACCCAAATATAAAAACAGCCTTACCAATCAGATGAATTGGGTTGCCCTGGAAGGGATACTTCCAGGCGAAACGGTGTAATTCCAGGGAAATACGTCATACAGATAGGATAGATCCAGAAGATTCCTTCCAATGGGGACCCAATGAACTGGACAAACCAGCAAAGTAACAATGACAGTGATTACTTTATTTATTTTTTTTATTTTTTTTTACAAGTGCCCGGGTTCATAGCTTGATCAGCTTCCTTTAGGCCACAACTAGAGGCGAGACATGATGCCTTTAACCCACAAATCGTTGCCCAGGGTACGCCAAGAGAGGCAGCATCAAGTGATACCCGCTGGAACGGACAGAAGGAGAAACAGAAGAAGAAAGAAACATCCATGCCTCGACCGGGATTCGAACCCGGGTACCGGCACACTGGCCGCAACGGCAGACCGCCGTCTAGACCGCACGGCCACGCCGGCACTGCACTGCGTACTTTATCATATTTATAACTTAAAAAAAAAATAATAAAAAAAATTTATAAAAAGAGAATAAAAATTTATTTCAGTAAGTATTTTGAAATACTTCGTTTTGTTCATAAAAAAAAAGTTCGTAAAAGTTGATATTTTTGTTACTGCCTTTTATCCTCAAATCGCAGTTCTTCTAAAATTTTCATGATATGAAGGACTTAGAATTGCCATTGTTTCATTTGATCTTTGTTTCCAGCTTGGCTTACTTATTTACGTGATACGATGTAACCATCGCTTTCTCCCTTGAAACCGTTCAACTTTGTCTATCTGGCTACGGTTGCCAAATGTCCCACAGAGGTTCCGTTTCAAGACTTGACTATCTCGTTCAATTGTAAAATTTAAGAAAACAGATAAAAAAAAGCCAAAAATAATAAAAAAACAAAAAAATTTTCAATTATTTTCATTTCATTCGCAGCACAAAGTTTATTAATACTGTTTTTTTTTTTTAATTGAAATCTAGTTATGGGCAATTTTAATGAATCCTCATTATGCCAATCAATTGACTGGATATTTAAAAAATCCTCTCCCTCCTAAAAATAAAGTAAAAAAAAGTTGTGCTAAAGCATAAAAATTAAGGGCGACCCATTAAAACCTAAACTTCGCCTAAGGAGCGATGGAGGTTATCTGCCGCGCAACGACGGCCGACTGTCAACCGGAAAAAGGTGAACTTTGAGATATTTTTTCCTGGACAACTACTGACTCGATCGACTTGAAGCTTGGATATGCTTTAGTATCCAACTAAAGAAGTGTCTAGTATAAAATGAATATTTTTTTTATTGCTGCCTATCCGCAGACTGTTATAGATATAAATTGTATAGTAGACACTCTAGTCTAAAGCATATCCAAATTTCAAGTCAATCGGGTTAGTAATTGTCGAGCAAAAAATTCCCAAACTTGCAAAAACAAACAGCCACAAAATGTCCGCATTTTTCCGGTTATGAAAAAATAAATATTTCATTCCTGTAGTGTTTCGGCTTCTGTACACTATGGTGAAGTCCGTTTGCCGATCCGATCTTCCATTCGAGAGCTGTTACGTGTGAACAGAGATGGGCGGACAGGACAAACGGAAATGGGTCGCTAAAGAAATCGCTCCCAAATGGGTCGCTAAAGAAATCGAAGCACGTTTCTTAATGTGCAGTTAGACCTCAGTGCTTTTTTTATTTCTTTCGTTAATCGAGTCATCTACAACTTACTATAACTTGAATACTAAATCTAATGAAAAATATATCTGGGGACACGGCAGTTTCCCCGCCAAGACGAGCCGAAGGCAGGAAGGGCACTACGTACCTTTTCTCGAAGCGTTTCGTCATAGCTTCGGCCTGGATAATACTAGAGAGCTCAAATTTTCAGGATGCAGTTAGCAGACTAATGAAATATGCTAAGTTTCATTTATTTAGCTTTTATACTTTGGATTTTATTAATACCTACAATACGTCGATTCCGTCACTGATTCACTGACTGACTGACTGACTCATGATCATCAAAACCTCTAGGGTACTTCTTGAAGTCCTAGAAAGCTGAAATTTGGTATGCAGGCTAGTATTAGCACACAAACAACAACAAAATTAAGAAATCCGTAACTTTCACCCTGCAACCCCTCATAAAGGGGGGGGGGTCTGGTTATCGAACCCTCATAGCTTCGGCCTGGACTAGAGAGAGCTCAAATTTTCAGGATAAGATGCAGTTACCATACTAATGAAATACGCTACGTTTCATTTATCTAGCTTTTATACTTTGGATTTTATTAATATCTAAAATACGTCGATTTCGTCCATGATTCACTGACTAACTGACTGACTCATGATCATCAAAACCTCTAGGGTACTTCCTGAAGTCCTAGAAAGCTGAAATTTGGTGTGCAGGCTAGGTTTAGCACACAAACAACAAAAAAAAATAAGAAATCTGTAACTTTCACCCTCCAACCCCTCATAAAGGGGGTTCCGGTTCTTTATTATATAACAATTTCTGATAGGTATATACCATCCAAAATATTTCATATAAAATCAGTTGCCAAGACTCACATGCTCATAACGCTTTCAATGTTAAAAAGATATCAGATCTCATCTTAGAAAAAGAAATGAAATCCCACCCAAAACATTTCATGTAAAATAAGTTGCCAAGACTCACATGCTCATAACGGCTTTTAATGTTAAAAAGTTATCAGATCTAATCTTACAAAAAGAAATGAAATCCCACCCAAAACATTTCATGTAAAATAAGTTGCCAAGATTCACATGCTCATAACGCTTTCACTGTTAAAAAGATATGAGATCTCATGTAGAGCCAATCCCCTAACTCTACAAGGCCTAACTCTTTAAGCCCTAACTCTTAAAACCCTATATCTTGGTCAAAAAGTATGGCTTGGCCGTTTCATGGAACTATTTCATCCCACCCAAAATATTTCATGTAAAATACGTTGCCAAGACTCACATGCTCATAACGCTTTCACTGTTAAAAAGTTATCAGATCTCATGTAGAGTCAAGCCCCTCACTCTACAAGGCCTAACTCTAAAAACCCTACTATCTTGGTCAAAAAGTGTGCCTTGGCATACTCCACATCCTTTACATAACTCCATGGGATTGTCTGTGCGACAGCCACGAAACGGCCAAGCCATCTTTTTGACCAAGATATAGGGTTTTTAGAGTTAGGGCTTGTAGAGTTAGGCCTTGTAGAGTTAGCGGCTTGGCTCTACATGAGATCTCATATCTTTTTAACAGTGAAAGCGTTATGAACATGTGAGTCTTGGTAACTTATTTTACATGAAATGTTTTGGGTGGGATAGCTTTTACTATGCAATGTGAAAGCATTACAATTTCAGTTTTGAAAATTGATTTCGATTTATAATTGATAATTTTAATAATAATTATTCAATAATAATAAATTTGTGATAAGAATTTTTTTATATTAGATTCTGTAGAACACTCTACCGACAAATTCTTATATTAATAGTTAAAATATAATAAAGAAACTAACTAAAAGATTCTTTATTATTAAAAAAAAATAATAACAACAGTTATAATTTTCAACTTTAAGAATTGTTTAGATTCTCTTCTTAAATTATAATAAAACTATAAAAAATCAGGAATTATCAGTAGCCTTCTTGAATCGCCTCATAATTTTCAATTGCTAAAATTTTCTTTAGGTTTTCTAAAATAATACAAAAAAATAACTAATAAATAACTGGGAATTATTATTATTATTAAAATAGAAAACTTCAAAAACAAAATGCATTTTAAAAATTAAAACTACAACCATTTACTTTAACAAAGTTTAATATTTTTAACCACGGAAGTATTTAAAATGTGATAAAAACTTGAAAACGAATAAAGGAAGCAAAAAAATACAGGAAAATTCAGCTCCGCCCTTAAAGATTCCACGCTAATGTATCTCTTGTTTCATCTCGTGAGTTAGGAATTCTAGATCTAGCGATTGGTCAAAACCAAATTCCAGCTTCCATTACGTAATTGACATTAAAAGTGATAAATTTCATATATATACAAAATCGTTTTAACCCTAAATTAAGGCCCCCTGGTCTAAATAAAACAGGATATTGAAATGAAATACTTAGGTATTTTTCTCGAATTTAGTTGGAATACTCAGTACATAGCTCTTATCAAAAAATAACTCGAAATTATATATGTTTCATCATATAAAGTAGTTTTCCACAGAAACAAAAATTAATAATAACGTGTATAGCTTTTGTAGATTAATTGTTATCTTATG
Organism: Thereuonema tuberculata; assembly: GCA_023159025.1. Lineage (NCBI taxonomy): Eukaryota > Metazoa > Arthropoda > Chilopoda > Scutigeromorpha > Scutigeridae > Thereuonema > Thereuonema tuberculata. Next base: position 110,749,903 of record JAFIDM010012231.1, read on the forward strand.
GCCTTGAGGGTCAAGTGCACCAACCAACAAACGAAGCAGTCATTTATTATGGAAGCGTTGGTTAAAAACCGTCAGTCAAATAGAAGTTACTGTGCACGAACGAAGTTTTATCTGTCACTTACTGATGGTCGCTAAAAATCTAAAGTGTTTATAAATAAGAATGGCTGCGATTGATTAACAACATCCTGGATCATATCTGGATCACTTTTCGCATGCGCAATCACGAATGTTATCTATTTTCACTTTCGATACCGCCTTTAGATGCAAACAATTTTCTCAGTTCGGATATAAATTTAAATTGGCCGCCAGATGGAATTATCGGTCTCATTGTAAAAGCGCTACAAACACGGCCTTCACCGACTCCCAAAGACGCTAAAACCTCAAGCTTCAGAAATGTACATCCGCCGCCACCAAAGAGTTCCAATTAAATATACAAAGTTCTTAAAAATTACAAAACGAATCCTGCAGTTTCCAACGCTGTTATTCTCATCATGTATTAACGACGCATTTTCATGTATTAACGACCAAAAAAAACAACAAAAAAAAACAGATTAACCCTAATTCTACAGGTGAGATTTCGTAAAAAACTGGATTCGATGTCGGCCATCTTCCTATAGCTGAACGGCGCGGGGGCTGATGGAAATTTTCTCTTTGATGATGCATTTACCTCGCCACTTTCCGAGCTGCTAAAATTTGACCACTGATCAGCGATTTAGCGACTACGAAACCCCTAACGAACGTTGGTGCACAACAAATGTTACTTGATCGCTGATTTAGCAGCCATCAAAGTTAACGGAGGTTTGGTGCACTCGGCCCTTAATCTTGGATTTTCTTCAATAAAAAAAAAACAACAACTAAATAATATAAATAAATTAATTGAAAAATATTAAAACTAATTTTCAATAATTACCAATTTTATACTGATAAAAAAAATATATTTAAAAAAAGAAAAAAGAAATTATAGAAAAAAGAAATTACATCAAATCTTTTGATATACCGAAAAAATTATATATATTCTTTTTTTAATTTTTTTTTCGTATATCAAACCTTTTTCTAAACACCATAAACTCTACTAATACAAGAAATATTTGGAATGAAATTATTGCATTTGATTTTCCTACAAATATTTATGGCATGAAACATTATGACCTAATTCTAAATAAAACTTTAACCAATTAAAGGCATATATGTTTGAAATTACATCTTGCAAAAAAGATTAAAATTAATATTCATCTGTGATCTTATAGATGGTAAAATTAGTTGGAGTTATTAATTTTTAGTTTTTTGTTTTTCGACTAAATAGGTGTTATTTCAAATTTACAATATTTTTAAATTACAACTCTAAAAAAATACAAAAAAAAACAACTGCTGCATACCAATAATTCGTCCTTTATATCAAAGAACTTTATCAAGGTTTCTGCAAACCTACATTAATAAAATAAAGAGAAAAGAAACTTTCTTCTAACACTAATTCTAACAATTTTTTTAACTCTTTCTTTATTATATAAGAATTTTCTAAAAATACTCAACGAAATTTCATTAACTTTTAAGGACTTATCCTTATTCACACATTGACTACAATTTATTATGCACGACTCTAAAATCAATCTTTCCGATTCTTATAATCCTTTCCCTAATTCTTTTCTTCTTCTTTTTTACTCTTACAAATTTGAGTTCTCTTTTTAAAATTAGAAATAATAAAATCTTCCGGATATTCATTAATTAACAAATTTTTCTTTAAACATATAATTTTCTCATTCCGTTTACTTTTATCTTCCGTGTATTCAGTTATTCGTTTTAAATTATTATGAAGTATGGCTTTCTTGGTAGATGATTTATGGTTAGATTGAAAATTTAACATATGAGGGGGCTAGAATCAAAGGCAGCTAAATCCATTTTAATTATTCAATACCTACATTTTAATTATTCAATAAAAGAATAACCTGTCATTATAGGCGTTCAGTGTGCTATCCATTGAGTTCTAATTCCTACTCTAAGTATTTTGTAACATACAATATTACCATCTTAAAAAAAATTAAAATTTTTGTAAAATTTCAAAACATGGATTTAGCTGCCTTTGATTCTAGCCCCCTCACATTGGCATTCCTTACTATAATGCTCGTATGTTAATCTTGTATTCATTTTTAACCAAAATGTCTGGAAATGGTAACTGTCTCTTTTCTTCTTTTACTAACGTAAAATTTAAATTTTTGTGGAACGCATTAATATAAATAAAAAAATCTCGAGAATTGTCCATCAGAAAATTCCCATATTATAAAAATATCATCCACATACTTCAAATACATAAATTTAGCCTCTTTCCATTTGAAAATGTGATTTTTTCCACCCAATTTAATTAAACATTGCAAATCGTTCCATAAAGTGGACTGCCCACGGGAAAACCTTTTTCTTCAAATTTAAAGTAAGATCGGTTGCCCAAATAAGACCCACCTAACGTTTAAAGATTTTTTACATTTCTACTGCAAGAGTGAAAATTCTGAAAACTGTGTTGAAAGGTAGTTTAAGGTATACTGTTATGAAAAAGCGAATTTAGAATTAGTGGGATTTGAAATTCTTTCTGTAATAACACAGTTTTGAAAATATAACTGAAGGGCCTTATTAGGAGCCCCTGTTCCAAATAAGGCCCACTACTAGTCCCAAATAAGACCCATGTATAAATAAATAATAAATAAGGAAACAAAAAGCAGAAATCAATTAAATTAGAGTAATTATATTTAAATCAAAATAATTGTATAATTAAATTTAAATAAAATAAAATGAAGGGTGTTTCAGAATTCGCTCCGGAATTCCTAAGGTCTATAGCTCACAGGCAAATTCTTCTACAACTCTACTTCTGAAATGAGTTTCAATACGTCAGAACGGTCCTTTGTTATCGGAGAGTGGCTTTTGAGTTAACCAATCAAAAGCTCTCAACAGCGGGTGCAACTAAATCTACGGAAGTCTGAAGCTCAAAAAAAAAAAAAATACGGATAAATACAGCTTCTTTTGTCTTAAATAGTTCTCCTAAAATTCGCAAAAATAAGGGGGGAAAAAAAACCCCTAAGGTGGGCTTCCTTGAAGTCTTAAAAATGCGTTCTGATAATTTTTGTATTATTTTTTGGATCTTTTCTTAAAGAAAAACCAAGGTAAATACCCGCTTGGTCATAACTAATTTCAATGCTAAAACCCTAGCAACCGGGCCTAGCAACAGCCTCCTTGAACTGTGACGTAGGTTGTGATGACACCACTTAAACGGTCCATATAGACTCAACATTAAGGCGTTTTTGTTGCATGGTGCAAGTTGGTGCTGCCCTTGTGAGCCAAAACTGTAAGTTTGGATTTGGTCCGTTAAATTACAGAACGAATAGACCATGCTGCATCAAATTACACAGTTCACTCGAAAAAGGACAGAAAGTGGACTTGTATCATTATTCTAACCGTCTCAAATGTATTCTGCAATTTTGGCTAATATTGGCAATTCATGATAAAGCATTGCAAACAGCTTGAACGGTACAATATGTTGTTAGTACTGATGTCAACTTTCAACTTATGTAATTGGCTAAGTTCGTCTGTCTGTCTGTCTGTCCGTAACTCGATATAATTTTGTTACCACTGCATCGATTTTAATGAAATTTGGCATATTTACTCAGTTTTTTACGCTGATTTTGAAACTCAAAACCATTTTCGCCGTAGAAGCTTCGTTCACAAGTTAGCGCAGTATTTAGATTATACA
>JAFIDM010012231.1:110754204-110881391 GCA_023159025.1 Thereuonema tuberculata
GAGTATTTCTTATGGCAATTGCTCTTTTAAATTATATTTCCGCAACACATTTTAATGAAATTTGGCATACTTGCTCAGTTGTTTTCGCTGATTTCGAAACTCAAAACTATTTTTGCCGTAGAAGCTTCGTTCACAAGTTAGCGCAGTATTTAGATTATATTTATTTTATATTTGATAGTTGATAATAAAATGATTTTTCAGATTTTTTTTATGCCTGTCGTCCGATAGGCTTTGCTGCTAGTTTAAACATAAAATTTAATTACTTAAAGCAGCGGTTCTCAAACTTTTGGAATGGTGTACCACTTAAATAAACTGTTAAAAATTAAGATTAAGCCAATAATGAAATCACACTCCTTAAATCAATCAGTCTGTATGCGTGTGGGTGTATCCTCCCGCTACTTCCAATAACTTTTAAGTCTCTGGATGGGTCTTCTTGAAACTTGGTAAGAATATTCAAAGAACGATCTAAGTTTTCCATTTGAAATCTTATTCCAAACTGTCGAGAAATTAGCTGGAGAAGACATCACAAGTTTCCATAGAAAAGCAGTGGAATCTAAAAACAATTGCTTTCTATTGTATTTCTAATTTAAAAATCAGTTGTCTTAAACTTTGCGAATTAATCCATTTCCGTTCGAAATAACATTTCAAGGAAAGTAGGCTGTAAGTTCTTGTAAACTTGTTGCTATCTTTGTAAATTTATTGAAGTTTCTTCGTTTTTCACTCTGCTCTACTTACAGTTGATGACTTCATTTTGTAGAGGGTAAAAAAAATCTTTCAAGCGAATGTAGTAAAATAAGAAAACTACTAAAAATAAGAAAACCAAAAACACTGCCCTAACTTCTTGGAATCATGATAATAAGAACGAAGGACTCCATTACATAGCGCCTTAGGCCAAAACTTGACAAGTGAACATCGTTGCCTGCGAAGAATCTCGGTCAGTTAAAGCGATGTACTTTTTTTTTTGTTACCGAAGAAAGGGAATATAACTAACTGCAATAATTGGCGCGGTATCACTCTCATGTCTGTACCAAGTAAAGTGCTTTCGAGAATAATCCTAAACCGAATTAAGGACACCGTGGAAGTTAGATTAAGAAAAGAACAAGCAGGATTTAGAACATATCGAAGTTGTGTAGATCTTATCAACACACTTCGTATAATACTTGAACAGAGTGCAGAATGGCAGAATACAATATATCTTACTTTTATTGATTTTGAGAAGGCATTCGATTCTGTTAACAGAAGAGTTATGTGGAGTATTGTGGAAGAATATGGAATGCCCACGAAGATTGTTAATATTATCAGAGAGATGTCTGAAGGGTATGAATGTAGAGTGCAGCACAATGGAAATCAGAGGCTATCCAGACGAATGCTGAGTGAGACAGGGGTGTATTCTGTCACCTACCTTGTTCTTGTTGGTTTTGGATAGAGTGATGAGGAGGGTTGTTGATGGCAGGAAAAGAGGTATACAGTGGAGAATGAATGATAGGCTTGAAGACCTGGATTTTGCAGATGATATATGCCTGCTCTCACAAAGATTTCAGGATATGGACAGTAAGCTGTCTAGGCTACAAAAGGAAGCTGAGATTGTAGGGCTAAAGATCAGTACCAAAAAAACTAAGGAGATGAAAATTCGATCTGATAAAGACATGCGTTAGCAGTATATGGATAGGAGTTGGAGCAAGTTGATTCCTTTGTGTACCTGGGTCCGGAAAGATACAGGAGCGGATGAAGTTGTTAAGAGTCCAATTCGGAAGGCAAATGGAGCCTTTGTCCAGTTATATCCTGTCTGGCGAAACAAAACATATCAAGGAAAACCAAGCTTCGCTTATTCAACAGCAATGTGAAGTCGGTCCTCCTCTATAGCTGTGAAACATGGAAGATAACAAAAACAATTGTAAATCAGCTGCAGGTTTTTACAAATAGATGTCTACGGCAAATTTTAAATGTGAGGTGGCCTGATAAAATCTCAAATAATGACTTATGGGAGGCAACAAATCAACGACAGATTGAAGAACAAATTAAAGAGAGGAAGTGGAGGTGGATTGGCCACACAATATGCAAACAATACGGAGCTGTTGAAAGGACAGCACTGGACTGGAAACCTCAAGAACACGGAGGCGAGGTCGCCCGAGGACAACATGGAAAAGAACGGTGGAAGAGGAGGCTTTGGAGGCTGGTAAAACCTGGAGTGAGGTGAAATGTTTGGCTGTCAACAGAACTAGATGGAAGGTCTTCACTGCTGCCCTATGCTCCATTAGGAGCGACAGGAAATAAGTCAAGTCAAATCGAGATATTCCTTTTCGAATATCTTATTTTTCAGTAAACTTTACAAATAATATTTTTTTTAACCAAAAAAAAAAACTGAAAAATATCAGTTATAAATAAAGATTTGGAATAATGGTAAATATTTACGTTTAGATACCGTATTAAACTAATTGATGTCTATTTTCATATTTCTATCTAAACAGTTCTTATATAAATACTTTATTAATAAAGGTTAGATTATTATTTTGATTGATTTTAATTTTTCTTTACTGTTCTATAATAGTAAATAAACTTCTAAAATAAATTCGAATCTCCAAATGGATGTTCATTGTCTTTATATATATAAAACGAATTAAAACATAAAATTAAGAAAATATAGTAAAAATTTCAAAACTCAAAGTAAATGGAAATTAAGAAGTCAGTTATATTAGTCAAAAATATAAATTATAAATTAGCGGGCGATATTTATAATTAACTTAAGAATGAAATAAGTTTGTTTTTTAAAATTAATATATCTTGTATTATAAGATTAAATGTCTCGAAATTAAGACACTCTAACACTTCAGTGGTTTAATTATTTTTACATTTTCTATTCTTAAATGAAAGAAAAGCCATTTCGCTTTTCAGCATTTCTATTCCATGCTATTCTATTCAATGTTTTCGACTGTTCGACGACTGCATAGCCTTGGCTAATAGGAAATCAATAATCTCGGAACAGCTGTCCTATTGTTCCTGTAAGTCATAAAAACTTAATAAATAATAACAATAGCTATCTTTAATTATTACTATTGCATGGTAATGGTATTATTTTGCTTTTTAATACTTTAATTGTGGTTATCCATTTCTGAGAAGAAGATTTTTATAATAAAATATCTATTTCTCTTGAAAAAGAAATACTTGTAATCCATTAGGATTCGTATCCTTTATATTTACAATAATTTTTTCCATCTGGTAGCTTTTCAACTATGAGTCAGTAAGAGCGCTGCATTATATGGCGCTTGAAGTAAGAAAATTTCAATTGAAATCCTTTACTTACATTTCTCAAAATCAGATTCAGAAATCAAAGTTTTCTTTAATTAATAAATATAAATCATGATCTTCAGGTTATATTTTCAACATAAATTTACTTACTGTTGTAAAAATAAGTAAATAATGAAATCTAAAACCCATGTATTTAAATCTCCATCCTCCCTATCCTTCAGAAGTCACCCCCAAAATCCCTAATGATTAGATGGATTTCTTTAAATTTCGATGTGATGCTTATTTATGGCTCAACTTAAAACAGAAATACGGTATTTTGTTCTCCACCCCCAACCCTTGTCTTAGGAATGCCACCTATCTCTGGATGCTATGTTCCCAGTATAGGAATAAGCATTTACCTGGTAGATACTTAACAAAATTTGAAGGTAAAAAAAATGTAAAAAAATCATTTTTCATAATCATAAAATGTGTTTTGAATCAAACGAAAGTTCTGGGACCGTAGATCTAGGGAATATTAAAACTACTGAAGTCAGAGAAATTTATAGTGAAAAAAATCTATCACAGGAAAATCAAGGGAAATTAAATTTTTAAGTCTTGTTGCCGTAAAAAGAATTAATTTTGATGGACAATACTGAATTGAATTGGCTCAATAAATAACAGTTTTTAAAATAACGACACTTTTAAAATATTCGTATCAAAATTACAAAATTTATAAAGAATATTGTTCGATTTTGGTAAAAGAGTAACTCATCATATATCTAGAATCAACTCAATACAGGAACTTAAAAGTCATGGAATTTATTGCAAAACTTCTTAACAGTGAATGGTAAATGATGTTATTAAAAATAGCATTCATGATCAACTTAAAAAAAAAAAAGAAAGAAAAATCCCTACTACAGATCTTTTCCTGTTGGTAAATCAATAATTTCATACACACTGTAAGGTGCTGCCATCTGTAGTCTATTCTGAACACTAATACGAATGCTTTACAGAAAGCTTCTTTCATTCTGAAAAATAAATAGGCTTATAACGTTTAACTTTAAGAACTGAAATAAAAAAATTATAAAAATCTATTACTTTGAAAGCTTTTGGAGTTTAAAAACATTTCATAGTTATTGTTTTAGACTACAAACAATTGGATAGTTTTTTTCTTAATTTGAAAATACTTTTTTAAAAAAATAAATACAGTCGGACCTCTATTTAACGAACCTCTATTTTGCGAATTTCTCTATTTTGCGAACTTTTCTTTGGAACCAAGAACATTTTGCTAATTTCTTCGTAAAATAACCTCCAAATAGCGAAGTGCATTTTCTATTTAACGAACTTTTTCGTGGTATCTATTTTTTTTTCTCCTTGAAATGTTTTTATTATCAATATTCCCTTAGAGGAAATGAAAGAAATGTGGATACAGCTGAGGGAAAAAAAAGAAAGTAACGATGATGTGCTGATTGATGATTATCTTTCACTTGATTTTGAAGTTGAGACCTCGGAAACACTAACTGAATCGGATATTTTGGACAGTGTGAAAAATAAAAACAATACAACTATGAATTTCGATGAAGATAAAGATGATGAAAATGGAAATGATCATGATGCAGAAATAAAAAAAAAAACCTTCATATGATGAAATGCTAAAATCATTTGAAACAATCCGATGCGGATAACAATTTGAAGAAAATACTGAAGGGTTTTTTTTGTACATTGGAAAGATGCGAGACATAATATAGCGAAAACACTTTTTCAAAGAAAAAAAAACTAAGACAAAATTAACAGACTTTATTAGTAAAATTTAAGTACGCATGTGATAATGTATGCTTTATGTCATTAAAATTATTACTTTTTTTAAAAATATTGAATAATAAAAAGCGAATCTCTATTTAACGAATTTTCCATATAACGAACTTTTTTTCGGGATTTAGCGACTTCGTTAAATAGAAGTCCGACTGTATTTAAAACAGAAAAAAGAAGAAAAAAATATCTTCAATAAAATACCTTTATTTTAAAATCTAATTTAAGAAAAACTTGAGTCTTGCACTGGCTGATTAGCTCTGGCTAAGGAGAGCTCAACAAGCTCGAAACAGCCGTCCCAGAGTATCAGCTCAACTCAAAAAGGCATTCTTTTTCAATTAGTTGCTTTTCTATTACCCATCAGAGGGTTTGTTATTTATTTATTTTTTTTCATGTTCCTTTTATGGTCAAATACCTTTTGTGGTAGCCTGAGTGCTATCCAAGGATTTGGATTCCACATTTTGTTCCTGTTTTTTTTTATTTTCTTACTTTTAGCTATTGTCTCATGAATTTAAAATTTAATCTTCAGATTAAGAATTCTGAAGAAAACCCTAAGTCCCGAATAAGTGCTGTTAGGTAATGGTAATCAGACAAACCATTAGAAGTGGATTTAATCATTAAGAATTCATTTTTTAAATTCCTATTATTATTTCTTTTATTGACAAATAGAACAGCAATTCATCTTTGTAATTATCAAGCAAAGCTGAAACTGTTTTATAAAAGAAAAATATAGTTAAGTGAACTTTCAATAATGATCTGCCAATATCTGAGTAAATACATTCTTCTTTACGCTGATATTTATGCTATCCCATTTTTAATTTTTGTTTGAAAATTTTATTTTGATGCCAATTTGATGCTAAAATAAATAAATAATGAATATTCAGTCTATAATGAATTACGAAAGTTTAAATTCATAAAATTTCAATTCTGACGTCACCAATAGACAGCGTTAAGTCCTCCATTTCCGGAAGTTATTACAATACACTCATAAAACTTACTTCTGTCATCAAAAGTAAACAAGGCAATTCACCGTTTTTCAGTCAACACAAAACAACCCGTACCATATAATTTGCAGTGTATCAAACACTGCTGATTGGTGCGTAAAACTCATTTATTCAATCCGTTATAATATCATGATCAAATTCAACTTCAAGAGGTGCCCGCATTGAGTTCATTTACAAATAGTATGTATTCATTTCATTCAGTATTCATTTAGACCTTATTTTGCACCATTGGGCCACTACAAAAGTAAGTAATGAACCGTACTGTTGCCTTCTGGTTTGATTTTGTTTTTCTGAACAGACTGTTCATTTGATCTATAGGCAAGCTTTATATTTTATTAAGTTTTAACTTAAATGTTCGGTTTTTGTTTTTAACAAAATATTGTACATATATTATAATAATGTGTGAATTCTAAAAAAGAAATAATCTTTTAAAACCATCAGTTATCCTGATTGACTATGCGTGCTATCACTTTTATTGTTGTGCACTAAGCTTCCTTGGGAGATCGAGAAAGGCTGAGAACAAGAAGAAGAAGCAGGACAAAAAAAAAAGCTGATATATTTTGATAGTGAAAGGACAAGCGGGACTAACCTGTTAAGCTATGAGTCCTTAGTGTTGGACGCCCCGATTTTGAAGGTGACAAGATTATAGGTCAGCGCAGTAATTGAAGCTTTGCTGTACGAAGACGTTCGTCAAAGACAAACATTTAGAACTTAAATTCGTGGTCTTGGATTAATTTCGTGGACTAAGAGAACGTGTGTTCGACGTGATGTTCGTCAAAGACAAACACCATGAATGTCTTAGTGATCTTGGATTGTTTTTTCCATTGTTCAACGCACTGATGTAGGCCTATGTCGTTTCCAAGGTTATAAGATATGAACGTTTCGCCCTTGACTACAACTTCACACAAGATAATCTCATGGTAAAATTTTGATTATTAATAGATGAATATCAAAAACCCAGGATGACTAGAAACTCAGTCAATCATACACAGATAGTAGCTCAACCATTTGGAAGTATTAAAAATAATGTTGGTGAGGGAGGAAGAATCTTGAAAAAGGCCGTGGCTAAAGAAAAAATTGATTAGTTTTGTTGTTTGTTAATTTCTTATTCGTAGAAGAAGTTATTTGTTAATTCTGTCATTAAAAGTGCTTTAGAATATATGCTTACTTTATTTTAGTGTATATAAATTTTTAAAAAATCTGAATCTGGATACCCTTGAGGCATTTGTATTAAGATCCATCTTAAGATCATTTCTCAAGAGACGGTTTCAGTAACCGGAAGTAGTGGTATTTGATCAAGGGTATCCTATCCTATTCCTTCTCACATTCCTTCTCAGCGTAGTCGATTCTTTATAGATAGACCTCCAACTTTGTCCAATTACCGCTATTTTCCTGACCCTATCAATAGCCTTCTCAGACCGGAAATGGCCTGGACTGGAAGTCTGGAAATCTCCTGACCATGAGGAGTACAACGAGTTGTGAATCAAGGGTTCAACTACCGGTTTGGGCTGTGGAGACCATTTTATATATATACACACACCCAGACATGCCAGACATGGAAACCTTAATCCCACGGAGGTTGCTAGGTATCTCAAAACTTTGAATGTTGTTTATCAATTGAAATCTAGCACTATTTAGTTTGCAATCTGATGTTTGTAATAAGAAGAAGAATCTTCTTGATATTAAGAACATTTCGTATTGCGAAATACCTGTGTTTACAGAAATTCTGTATAGAGAAATAAAAGATATATATTGATAAATAAAACCTAAAAGCATTAAAAGATAAACTAATAAGTCATTCTTTCTTCTATTTTTACTTTGTGCATATTACAAGTAATGGAAAACTTTGGCAGCCAATACATAAATTCAAGATATCTTATTTATTATTTTTAATTGTTTGAGTTTCTCAATATTTCTCTTTAACAAATTATAGTAATTACTCAATATAATGTAAAATAAGCATTTCGATAACATTTTTATATGATGTAATTCCCGAGACAGCCTCTTCTACAGTCCGTTTCGATATCCGAGAACCACGACAACACAGACGATTCTACCCCACAAAGGGGTGATATGCTGAGATGGATACTTTCTTAAAACCTGTTTTTCTTTTAGTACCTGTTATTTTTGCAATAGTAGTTATTCTTTCCATAATTCTTTCCCGAAAAGCGCAAATAGAACCCAGCTACTAGTAAACTAAAACTAGGGTAAGTAACTAGGAAGTAAACATCCTATCTTCCTCGCCCCTATTTGGAAGAAATCGAACGCATCCTCAAAAGCGCTGAAGGCTCTCCTAAACCAAAACGAACAGTAGTTAAATAGGTGTCAACGATTTACCAAAATCGGAAGTGATATTGAACGAGGGGGTTTCTGTGAAGGCAACACGGTGTTTCCTAACGAGCCTGAATTAACAAAAGCTTCTTTACTTCCAGACATCTTCGTCGAAATTACAAAGCGTTTTTGTGAAGCATAAAAAATAAAAATGGAAAAGAAATAAACCTAAACATTCTCTCGAGATCCTAAAAGAAATTATTTTTTTAATATTAGGGACCCCAAGATAGTTTCATTATCATTCCCATTAACTGAGGTTACCTAAACAAATGAAATTAGTGAAATAAAAATGTATTATTAAGGATCTACTGTCACTAAATTGAGGGACCGATTTTTTTTTTTTTTTTAAGTTTATATATTTTTTTTGTATTTTTGTTTCTTTTTTGGAATTCCCAGGAAATCGGCCTAAAATCACTGGAAGTTCATTGTGAATTTTTTTTTAACTTTTTTTTATCTAATGCTCAGTAGGAACCATTATCATATTCCCTACTCATCATAAGGTTCTTAATGTTTATGGATATAAAATTCCTGAATCTAGATTTAGTTTGGCTTACATTATTTTGAGTATTGCGATACTAAATTCTTGGAACTTTCTTGAATATGTTATTTTATAATGTTATTCTGTCCTTTAAAGTGATTAATATTTATTGAAAATCGAATAATTGGATTATAGGTTAATTTATAATTAGCAATATTGAAATTCAAACAATCGATTTTCCAAACTTCGTTTAAAGTAAATTGTTTTGATTTCATTCACTTTAGTCACACCTTAACTTTAAAGACAATTCAGTTGTCGAATTCCAATACCTTATTTCGTCTTTTATGACTTAAAGCCATAAGAAAAAATTCTATCCTGGTTATTTTTATGGTCAAATTTAAAACTGATATTTTTTGTAGTTTTTCAATATTAAGTTGAATTTGTTTTCTTATCATTTTACCTTGCCCTTGCTTATTGATTAATATGAGATCATCGCCCATTTCAGCTACTCTGGCCTGGAGTAGCCCACGTTGATTTCCTGGCGGAGTTCGAGATTTTTCTCCTCAAGGCCAGTCATAAAGTCCGCCTTCCCCTTTCTAAAGATGCGACGGGATTTCCTATCTATGTATTGATAAATATCATAATTTCACCAATGAATTTAACGTTAACAAGTGATCAGAGATTCAAGGTTGTATTTTTTTTATGCCTAAGTTCCTGAATCTGTGATTTCACAAAGTTTGAAAATGAATTTACACTAGCAAGAATGGCCCACAATCCCTTATATAAGTATTTATGAAATTATTTTAGCAGTAAAGAAAAAGTTAAATTATTTTATCTTATTAAATTTTATCGGCGAGGCCTTATGCAGATTATTATTAACAGACACAGAGATACAGCAGCATCAATGAACTCGGCAGTTCTTTGTGTTTGTCTAGCAATACAACATATGATTAACTGTCTGATCGGTCCCAGTTAAATTTGTTTGTTTGAATATCGAGAACTACGGTGTCAGATTATTTAAACATCTTATTAAAGGTGTTTAATAAGAATTACTAGGCCAAACGGTTAGTATTTGAGGCATGATCATTATTCTGTCTCATTTGCATGATCCACATTGGATAGTGACGTACAACTTCGAATAATATTTTCAGTTCTTTGACTTATCTGTTGCAAGAATCATCAATCGATCCATCGTGGAGGATGTATTTCCTATAAAGTTTTCGTAGCAATAGCTATAACGAATACTCCTGAAGTTCAATGCTGTTCTATTAACAAAGTATTGATTGAGTTGATGTAGATGGGGGCCATCAAGTTCTATTTGCTTCCAAGTTATTGTTTGAACATTGACAGACTCTGATTCTGTAAAATCGACAATCCCTGATGATGATGTAAAGGAGTGAAACCTTAATCATTCTTTACAATATGTTCATAAAGATTACTGTTAACTTTGCCATGAAAATAATATCTCATTTTTGATATCAGCCGATTATTATTATTCTCTTTTCTCATTTTAATCTAATGGATATCAATGAATGCACGGATAGTTGTTAAGTGCACTCACTTATTCCAAACTAAGGAATCTTCTGACAATGTGACACGAGTCTAAAATTACAGATTTCTGCATTTCCTTTGCCAAATGTCTTGCTTCTAGATATTCCAGTTGTCTGATGGTGTTAACTGGGAAAATTCCAGTAGCCGGTTTGGCCTAATGTGAACTGCTCTGAGTTTCCACATCTGCCTTATTTCAATGGCCAACTCTGTATTTTTATTAATCTTGCTGGCATATATTTATGTCTCGGCTATATTAACAGTGTGATCTCTTTTCTCTCTTTATCTACGAGGATGATATCAGGTCCATTCGCTTCAATCTTCTTATCAGTGAGAATTTCCATAGCCCAGTAGATCTTGTGTTTATTGCTGTGAAGGATATCCTCAGAGTGGTACTTGTAGTAAGGTGCTCTATCCTGAATGAGACCTCTGCCTTGGGCAAGCTCAAGATACAGTAAATTGGCCACGTTGTTGTGCCTTACTGTGTAGTAGGTTCCAGCCAGAGTGCTACATGCTCCAAGAACATATTCTATGGTCTCTCTTGATTCTCCACATTGTCTGCATCGATCAATTACATTTTGTTCTTTAAGGATGCATTTGCGGTAATTTTATTATTATTATTATGTTTGTATGTTTCAAACCTTGGGTTTCCCCAGCAAAAACAATATGGCGGGTCAAGGACCAAAGCACATATTGCCAAGTGTAAAGACGTGTGCAAGAATGATTAGGGATGTGTGGTTGTGTCCATAAATTTCCTAACTATGCGTGTTGTGTTGAGTACTACAGCCTTCTGCAGTTGTGCATAAGTGTTTTTGTGAAGTCCTAGTGTGCTGAGACTGTGGTGCAAAGTGTGAGGTACCAGACCAGTGGCGGACAAGACGATGGGTACAACACGTACTCGGTCCTGCCTCCACTGCTTCTGGAGCTCGTGTGCTAGATCGGTGTATTTACTGATCTTTTCTGCGTGAGTTTTCTGCATGTTCTTGCTGATAGGCACTGCAATATCAATGAGATAGGTCTGTTTGTTGACCTTATCAACAAGTGTGATGTTAGGTCTGTTGTGATATATGGTTTTGTCTGTATGAATGGGGCGATCCCAGTACAGCTTATATGAGGATGACTGTAATACGCTTTGTGGTATGTACTTGTAGTACGGGACCGTGTTCTTAATAAGTGAGTGTTTGTGTGCTAGCTGTTGATGAACAATCGACGCTAACTGATTGTGTCGGTGGAGGTAATCTGTCTGGGAGAGAAGGGGACAGCCTGATATTATGTGGTCGATCGTCTCATGCGTAGTGTGGCATTTCCTGCATCTGTCGTCATGTGTGTTTGCGTCGTGTAGGCTGTGTTTCTTGTAGTTGCATGTGGGGATGACTTGGTCCTGTATCGCGATCATGAACCCTTCGGTCTCCCCAAACAGCTCACCACTCGTCAGCCATCTGTTCGACGATTCCATGTCAACATGAGGCTGGCTGAGTTCGTGGTGATGTCTGCCATGGAGTTCCTTACGAGCCCATGATTCACGCAGCTGCTGAGTGTGGATGTTAGGGGTGGTGGGTGTTGGAGAAGGGTTTTCGAGGTCCAGGGGTGTGAGGTGTGTGTCAGCCTTGACAATGGCTGAGTGCAGTGAGGAGTGTTGTGCTTTTTGGTGGAAGTGTTCCCTAAGTCTGTGTATTTGTTTTGCATGTAGGGTGATGAGGTTGATGAGTCCTCGGCCTCCCTCCTTGCGGGGAAGAGTCATCATTTCCGTAGCGGACTTGGGGTGGTGCATGTTGTGTTATTATTATTATTATTATTATTATTATTATTATTATTATTGTTGTTGTTATATGTAAGGTAGATATTCAAACATTGCTTCGAGTTAATTAAAATCCTTACCTATGGTTTTTACGGAACGATCCAGTTATTTAAATCAGAAACTTTCTCTTTATTTTTTTTCCAGCTTGTAATGAAGAGATCTCGAGATCCCACCATAAGGGACCCATAAGGGAGGGGCCAGTTGGTTCATCAGCACTTGGGCCCAGCCGTTTAAGGGGCTCGGGCTGAGGACGTAATCGAAAAAAATAGTTATATGAATTGGCCTATCCCTTCTGGCTTTTTTTTTTAAGTAATTAAGTCTGTATTTTATATAAACTACTATACCTCTTATTACTGCTATTAATGTCTTCGTAGAGCTATTCTGCATTACAATATTTACATTACAATTTTTTCTAAACTTTTTTCTAAATTTCATTTCTAAACTTTGGGTAGAGCTGGAAAAAGTAGATGTTGGTGTTAAATAATTTACCCTTTAAAAACGATGCTAAGAACTGTGTGAGGCATGTTTAAAGGGAGAAATAGGAAATCTTTGGCGATATTTTTAGCTAAGAAATTAATGATTTTTGGCCAAAACACGGGGGTAGGGGGCGTTACTGAATTTGGTACCTGGATCCCGAATTTGATGGGGAGGCCCTGATCCCCACAGCCCTTTCTAGTTCATTTATGTATTTTTTAATTCGATTAAACTATCTTAAACAAACGTTAATCCATTCATTAAATTTTTGCATTTTTTTTATTTCCAATACCATAATTTTTAAAAAAATTCATAACATTTTAACGATGAGGAAGAAGGTTACAGGATTTCAAATTCAGACATTTCATTTAATACATTTTAGTTTTTTATATATCATAAAAGGTAAACCTATGGGCATTAAAATCACCTTCCTTGTAAGTTGTCTTTCAAAGAAATAATTACTGTTTATTGCCGAGGTTAAAAATAGCCGAACGAAACCATGACAAGTTTCTCCATTTTAAGGATATGTAAACCTTGTCTAGAAAATAAAGCGTTTTATTATAACAGTTTTGATCCTAAATAAAAAAGCTCTTAAAGTAAAGTAGATAAGGTAAAATCAAATCATCAATTCCCATACTGTAATGTCTAAAATAAAAACTAAATAAACTACAGCTATAAAAAAATAACAACTACAATTCTGGGGTCTTGAAAAAACAGATCTTAAAATAGATGTTTAATCACAAAAACTTTATGAGATTGAAGCGTTCAGATATTGAAAAGTTGAGATATTGACTTTTCATTGCGAAATTTGATGCAAATTACTGCGTTATTCTTTTAATATTTAAGGAATTATATTTTGACCGTATTGGTATTTAAAAGTGGTCCATAAGATCAATTTACAAGTACCAAAATTTAAAAAGCTATACACAATAATTGTAACCTTTCAAATAAGAAATGTTGTAGAATTTAGTGTATTATTCTATGAGTTACTTGGCCCTTATTGTGAAGTGCCCATTAATAGAGGTTACAAACCAATATCTAATCAGACAATAAGATTTAAGTTTTAAGTTTGATGTTGATCATTGCATTATCTTTTAAGTTATTTACTCTGCAGTGCTTTATCCCTTTGTAAAGGGTTCCTTACAAATTCTACATATTCTAAATTTAATCAGATATAGATAATACCACTAAACTCTTAAACATGAAATTTGTATAAATAGTTTTGATTATTTTTCAAGTTATGTACCCGTCTAAAATGTTGTCTAGCTCATGGCCCTACATATTCCAAAATCTATGTATTACGTCTGTATTAGGTCTGTATTCTGTATTAGGTCTAGAGAATTCCAAAATCTATTAGGCCTAGAAATTGTAAACTCTTTAATATATAGATTGGCGTTGATAGGTTAATTATTTTTTCGAGTTAGGGTGCTCACAAGGTTTTCATAACTTAGATAGCCTCACAGACTCACACATCGATAGCTTGCATATACGGACATATATACAGAAACGTAATACAAAACAATTTAAAATTTAATGCGCGTCGTAATATCGCTGTGCAATGAAGGCTTGAACACACTAAAACCGTAAAATCTAAAACAATAATTAAAAGATTACTAAAATCGACATGTTTCGGCCAGAGCTTACAATGGGTTTCATCAGAATAAAAAAATACAGAAAGCATTTAATGTAAATTATTGGGAAACTTCAAACTGCCTGCGGGGGTATGGCTTTAAAGTAGTAACATTGAACAACAGTTGGAAGGAAAAAAAAACAAAACAAATAAAAAATAACAACGTACAATCACAATAATAAACACTGCTTTGCGCCCAGACTAGCGCTTATCAGCTTTTAATAAACCTTATAATGATGCCCATATAAGATAGAATTAGTAATCTAGATTTGGTCTTTATAACACTTTTTCATTAAAATAAGAAGGTACTCTAAGATAAGTATCCTTTTCTTATCCTAATATTCTTCTGTATTAATGACTGTCCAGTTTGGGCCGCGTGCATTATATTTCTGATTATTCTCGGTAAAGGCGTTATCATGTTCTTTCGTATGTGGACTGGACGTTCGGTTTCTCCAACATGTAGGCATGGTTGATCCCTGCATTTAATGCCATATATGATATATTTTATCTTACGATTTCTGTTGGCAACGTTGCAAATACGCCTCAATTGTGTTTGGACCGCGTTGCTACAGCTATTCCAAAATATTTTCTGTAATTTATACGCTACATTGCCATTATGACCCCATATGGATATCCATTTTTTGTCAAGACATAATAAAAAGATTAATTTCGCCTCAAACAGAATTTCATTAGAACAAATCCTGAACTCTCTGTTAATATCCATAACAATAACATTTCTTTATTTTTTGAAACAAAAACCAAAAATGATTTCTTCAGGCCGTGCTGGCGTGGCCGTGCGGTCTAGACGGCAGGTCTGTCGTTGCGGCTAGTGCCAGTTCCCGGGTTCGAATCCTGGTCGTGGCATGGATGTTTCTTTCTTCTTTCTTCTTCTGTCCGTTCCCGTTTCTTTACCCTGGCAGTTAGGGTTAAAATGCATCTCCCAACCCGCAGTTGAAAGTCAGCGTGGGAGATTAGACTTTCATCCCCCGAGACAGTGAGCTGTCTGAGGAAGCCTTTGTCCAGCAGTGGGCTGTTAAAGGCTGTTAGATAGATAGATAGATAGATAGATTTCTTCAGAAATGATATCTTCAGAATATGACAAAGTTCAGAAGTTATTTCCTCTCTATTATCTATGCGAATACTATGTAATTAGAATTACGACTAGCCAAAGACCCGCTCGGGTTACAAAAAGCAAATGTTCTAATGTGGATGATAAAAAAATTGGAATTGCGAGATCGTTTGGAACTTTCCCGATTGGTACAAAAACAAAACAAAAATAACAACAACTCAAAGGGTCTGATATCATTACAAATCTGTATCTATCCCGAAAACCTCAAAGAAGTATCTTTGAACCATGTTTGCCCATCCACTCACCGTCCTCCCAGTGTACACCCATTGTTCCAGGTTATTCGACTTTTGTAACGTCATAATCCTATCACTTCAAACCTTTCCTAGTTCGTAAAAAAAATCATCTGATCATTGCAAATCTAAATCTAACCAGAAAACCCCGTCGCTATTATGCACAACAATATTTTAGTTGCAATTGTTGCACAATACTACAATAGTTCCCATTGTCGCCACCGGGTGCATATGTAGCGCTATTGTGCAGAACAATATTTTAGCTCCATTTGGTGCATAACAATATTGTGTAGTTCTATTGTCACGATAAGAAATCCTAAAACCTAACAATAGTAACGGAAGCAATTTTTCAGCTTTATAACTTAAAGCAAGGGTTTTTATCCTATCCCGTGGGAATTTCGAACAATCCTGAAAACGGGTATTGTGATTATATTTACCTACTTACATGCCAAAGTTGAATCAGTAGTTGCAAAAACAGGTTAAGTCATTTTTTTAATTTTTCGCTTTTAGTGGATCTACAGTGTTCATTTGGGTCCGCATTTACTGCGAAAAAGCCAGTTACGTCAGATCAGCCACCACGATATAGCTATATGGCTAATTTCACTTAGCTAGTTTTTTTCACAGTAAATGCGGACCCAAATGAACACTGTAGATCAATTGAAAGCGAAAAACTAAAAAAAAAATGACATAACCTGTTTTTGCAACTACCGATTCATTTGAAATCTTTACTAATTATACGTTGGAAATAAGAAAACTTTCAAACGAAAATAAACCCTAGTTATTCCCGAACCCGTGGGAATTTCGAAAAACCCTGAAAAAGGGTTTTAGAAATGATTATCATTACCTAATTACATATCAAATTTGAAGTCTCTACTAATTATAGTTACGGAACTAATTGCGGAAATAAGAAAACTGTCAAGCGACAAAAAAAAAAAACCCTCGTTATTCCCGAACCCGTGGGAATTTCGCAAAATCCGGCCTCATTCCTTGTCTATAACATAAAGGGAACCTCTGTGCAAAATTTCAGCTTTCTAGGTCCAACGGTTTGGGCTGGGCATTGATCTGTCAGTGCATGAATGAGTGAATGAGTGAGTGAGTCAGGTCTTGTCTTTTTTATGTAATTAGATATATTATCGAATGTGAATCACGTTGCTTCTTTAGCTCGCTTTCGGATGTGAAAGTTGAATCCGAAACTGGAGAGACTTCAGGAAAGTATCTTAGATAGATATTCGTGGAAGGCAGCAATTCTGTGACTTTAGAACATGATCCTCTTGCAAAATAAAACATAAGACATCAAAGGCTGTCTAATGGATAAAAGACATATATCGGGCTTCATGAAATCACCAGTTGCCGTAAAGAATGCAATACAATACAGGATATCTCTAGTACTTGGGATGTATCATTAAAAAACATTGTCTCAAGTATATCTGTGTTGTCGTTGAACGTGTAATTGATCTATTGAAGACAAAAACCACTACATACCAGTGCTTATTATCTAGCATTCCACATAGAATCCTTCTTTGCGAGTCGAGTGAGTTAAGTATTACAACACCATATATCTCAGTAAAAGGTGAAAGCGACGATCTTGGAGCAGTTTCGGCTTTTCGATCGGCTTTTCCCGTAATCAGTCTCTTTAACCCATCTCGAATCCATCGAATTTTTCCTATACCAAGACGATAGCATTATCGGCTTTGCAAGAGCCCTTAACGATACACTATTTTCTGCTCGACCTGAACAACCTCTTCCGGCGTTGGTTCTCTTTCCTAAAAGCAAAATTACCTGCATATTTGTGTCCACTTTTACTTATACAGCAGCACAATTATTGATTTATTTCCATTGAATACATTAGTTTAAGCAATCATTTTTTCAGTCGAAAATGTATTTTAAGTACAGGTCTTTGCAAAATACATTATCCAAATTATTGTCTGAAAAAAAAAAAACTATTGTAAGTTTCATAGACCATTCTGTCTGATTTTTGAGATCAGTATCATATTTGCATTTGATGACTTTGACTCCTCAATCCTTTTAAATTTGAGATATCATTCTATACAAATTATCAGTTAAGTATTTCTAGACAATTGTAGAAACGTTTCATAGATTCTTAATGAATTAAACGGATTTCTTTTTGCATTATGCAAAATTAACTTCTATTAATTCTATTCAATGTTTTCCAAATGTTTGAAATCCAGACTTCACTAGTTAATGTCAATAAGTCTGTAAAAATCTTCTTTGGTATTTTATTAATTTCAACCTTCCTTCGGCTCATTTATATCCCAAAATTTTCTTACTTATTTCTATTTGAAAGTTTCGGAATTCATTATAATCTCTCGGAATAGTTTGGTTATCTTTTCAATTTAATGTTTCTGAAAATAACTTATTGGAAACATGTTTCATTTGTATTTAAAAACATTTATTAATATTCTATCTATTTTCACTATAGAAATTTTCCTTTTGTTCTTAAAATCTCTTTCTTATCTAGTTCTATTTTGGTTATCATTGTGCAATAAAATTCAGTAAGGTCTCAAGTAGAGTAGCTATGAAATATCTCGCAAATAAATCATTGCTTTCTCCTACCACATCTGTATTAGCGCTGGTCTTCATATTATTTTATTTGTTTTCTTTTGTTTTGCCATTTATACCATTTTCTAAATTCAAAATCTAACGGATCTTGTCCTCATGCTGTATTGCTTTAGCGATGCACTTTATATTTGCTGTTTTGAATTTAAGGCATTCAGAAACCTTTTGATCATTTGTTTCTGGCCAATTAAGATATCTTAATATTAAATATTATTCTTAGATCTTTATAGTTCAGCGAATTTGTATCCTTAAATTTTCTTAGTTTTATTTCTTAAAATTCTTCCGTCGTTATCTATTGTATAATAATTCCTCATCTCTTAATAATTTTTGTATGGACTTCCAGCTAGTAAAGAGTTTTCATTATTTTTTTGATCGTACGTCATAAAAATAAATCTTCTTTTAATATATTCTGTTTCAACTAAATCAATTAATATATTTACATATGGTTAAATTATTTATTGTGAAGAGTTTCACTGGCAATTTCGAAAAATATTATAAATTAATGGATTGTCTTTAGCTATATATTAATTACATTTTAGAAAGATTAATAATTTCTTTGCTTTGTTACTTCTTTCGTTAATTTTTGAAGATATTCATGGAATTAGTCTACCTCTATTATTAGCTACGACTGTATTTACCGTTTTCAGTCAACTGCTGCTCTACATTCCATTTCCTTGCTCTACCGGTAACTATCCAATATATCATTTAATAATTTCCAAGTGTTCATTTTTGAGACCAAATGTTCACTAGTTTGCTTACCATTGTTGTTTACGCTTTTATTATTTTATGGGCAAAGAAAATTCATTGAGGCCGGCGGAATGTCAGGACATGAATTTCTTTATTTTAGTTTTTAATGTGTATTTATTGTGCTTTTTTGTTTAGATTTGGAAGTTACATATTTTTTACTACAATTATTCCTATTGACCTCTGTATTGAGACCTCATTTTTACTGGTGACTACTCCCAGCTGATGATTACCAATAAAGCGCGAAACAGCTGTTCTGAGATGTCATCTAGTAAACACTAGGTCTCACCCATTGTTGTTTACTTGATAATTTTATCCACTTATAATAGACATTTATAACTGAGACGCATTGTTTTTGATTCTTCCAATGTTAAGCTACATTGAAGCTTTTTGTTCTTTTATTCCACAGATTGTTTTTATTTACAGTTCTCACTGAGCCTTTGTGATAAGTTACTCGATGTGAAAAACGATAATTTAATTCATTAACGTTATCGTTATTTTGGTCAAATCGGATTCAGTCGAATCTGTTTGAGAATGAGTGAAATAATTACGTTCTAAAAGGAACGGCCAGAGAACGTAGGAGAATGGGCAGATCTGCCCCACCACCCTATATAGCGATAAGATACGTAAGGAAAATTCTCCATAAATAGAATATATTTTATTATTACGACTCGTCTCAATTATTAGTCCGTTCTGTAAGTTATGTAATTCTAGATATGACTAATGTTATGTTAGGTGAGTGTGGGTTGCAGGGAAGCCAAGTCGCCCCCATCGATAGGTGCTTGGCTTCCCTGCAACCCACACTCACCACATAACATAGCATAAGATACGCCATATCTACCGAACGGACTAATAATTGAGACGAGTTGTAATAATAAAATATGTTCTATTTAAGGAGATCTTTCTATAGATATATATCTTATCACTATTCAGGATGGAGCAACTTCCCATAGACTTTTGCCCATTGTCCTTTGTTGTTTGATATACCAAAAGTATAGTTACTGTCACTATTATAGTCACTGAAATATAAATAAATTATGTATGAACGAAAGATCTTCCTGAATGTTTTCTTTTCTTAAACGTAAATCGTTAAAATAAAAAGAGGAATGAGCCCTAATGTAAATTACTACATTTAGATAAAAAATGACGTCATCTAATTCTTACATTAAATGCCGAAAAGCAATAATTTCAGTGAAATTAAATCATACGCCAACAAAATGCAAATGTAAATTCATTTTTCTCAAGACTTGAGAGTTATGGTATTTTTATCACGTTTACGCCAAATTTATCAAAGGAATTCAAAGGGAGAAAATTTTTAATGTAAAAGAATTGATCGTCTTCTATTTAATTATACTCAGCATTAAGTTTCAAAATGATCAATAGTTAAACATTTATTATTCATTAAACATTCGGAAAGGAGAGTTTAAAACTTGAAGTTCAGAGCATTTCGAATTAATAAAGCAAAGGAAATCAACCGTTTCATTTATTATAATTCATTTCTAGATATTCACCTTCAGTAACTCTGACATTAGGAAACGAATTAATGCTTTTTTTTAAAAAGTCTTTAAACTGATTCTTAATTCCATAGTTAAAAAAATCAATAGAACTCTTATGGGCCTCAAAGATGGAAATTGTAAATGTCGAAGGTGATTTTTCCATTTTTAATGCGATTACCTCGTTGCAAATTTAATTCTCGATCTATTTGATTAATTCACACAAAAAAAATTAAATGCATTAAAACGTATTAATAAAAGAAAGCAGATAACGGTGGCTCTTAAAAGCAGAATTAAAAACCACAAACAACTATGCTAATCATTATGCGCAATTCTCTTAAACACTCACTTTAGTTCTGATTCAGATTACTGTTGAATTTATGATAAACAGAAAATAATTACATGACGTGAATTCTTCAATAAATTATTCACTTTAATTTCTGTACCTCCTTCATTGAGATATGGTTCAGTCGAATTTGCTTTTCGATTTTCAATCTAGAAATATCTGTAGTCTCAAATAGTTTATTCATCCTAGAACAGAACGGCTTCAATATATTCTTCGTTCGAAAGATTTAAAACTCATGGCGCTTTTAGAAGCGAATCTTTTTTGTTCTTATTGAATTTAGTTTCCTCAATAAAAAAAAATTAAAGCGGAAAAAAAATGTTGAAATATATTTGTTAAGATTCATTCGAGGAAGCAATGAACGAATTTCAACAAAGACACAAGTAAAATTTGATAAAATCTTTTAATCTGACTATGGCCAACGAAATAGGTATGCTATCGTAGGATGTGATGTGGGATCTTTCATGTTTCTGTGTTGAAAAATAAAAAAAAAATCCTTATTTACTGAAAGGTATTTATGAGGGCTGGAGAAGCAGGGAGGTACCGAAGGATTGTTCCTTTGGGTACTTACCCTCCAGACAGGTCAGAGATCATCTAGCCACTTTTAAAATGGTCGTTTCCCGGAGTTACAGGCGGGAATGCGTCGGTATGACCATCCGATCCCAAATTCCTACCGATGGTCGAAAATCGTTGGGATCAACGCTTCGAAGGCACCTGCTTGGCTTGTGAAATGGAATCGTTTACATTTTTAATTTATTTTTAACTACGAAATGCTGATTAATGATTGATGAATTACTCTGATAAAACTAGGTTGGAAAAATCACCGAAAAGAACTTTTTTAATAAAAAAAAAAAAGAGAACAATTTCAGATTTACAATTTTTAACTTAATTTTGAACATAATCATAGAAGTTATATGAGGTTCTATACTTTTCCGTCAACCCTAAAGATCTACTCAATATAATAAAGAAGTGACTATTAGGTTGCTATCCTCACGAAAGACTTTTTTTTTCTTCATTACCCGTTTCTCTTGTGGTTGTGAAGAATTCTACTTATTTTACCGCTAACACTTTGAACCTTTCATTAAAGTGAAGTGTTTTCTTGAAATACAGCAAACGAATAGATCTGTGACGATTAGAGATGAGATATACCGCATTAATTAACTGGATTAATTAATTAGAATTTCTGTGTCTTTATAGCTTTCCAACATTACTTCCGTGAAGATTTTGTCTAAAATGGCCTAATAAATCACGAATCTGATCAAAATTAGCAATCGGAAGCCAAATCGCTCCGAAAGTTTTCAATTCAAGTGAATATAATTCTGCTTTGAACAGGCAACTGACGAAAACAGATTCAACTCATTGTCAGAACTGACGTAATCAATCGCGCAACTCGCACGACCGAACGCTGCCGACTGCGTCTCGGAGGACGGCCGACATCCCCAGCACCGCGAGCCCAGGAGCCAAGAGTGGCAAAAGCCAGGTAAGTGCCGACCACCGACAGAAGATATACAATTATATCAAGGCGCGATAAATCTGTCCTTTTGGTTTTAGTAAGGTTTGTTATTTTAGTTGAGGGACTGAATAGGTCTGGCAACGTTCTTTGCACAAATGGCAACCGTGTCTTGTTCCTGTTTTAATGGAGATGATTGGTGGATACTTGCCCTCGAATAAGACTCCCGAAAACAGACACCTTTGCGATTGAAGAAGAACAACATTCACTTAAGAATGGGATCCTTTCTCTCACACAGCTAAAGAATTAAATTTAAAAAAAAAATCATCTTTAAAGCACTCAGGAATAGCGAACATTTCATATTCATAAGAACCCAAATGAAGTATAGAGATTTCATATCTAATAATTCCAAAAAGTTCTACAGTGATGTTATTGATTATATTTCAATATAAATTACCGAAATATTAAATTTGATTTACCAGAAATTGAAAAGTTGTAAATAACTATAATTTAAAAATGTAAATAAAACTTTGCAATGTAATCTAATTTTTTCAAATTCTTTTATCATATTTTGCTTCCAAATGCTTTCTTATTTTTTAATTTGAGTAAAATTGATATTAGAACTGAATATTTTAAGCAATATATAGGAAAGAAATATTAAGCTAATGTTTGAATTAATTCCCAAAAAGACTGATAAGATGAATTTCGTCATTTTTGAAAATGTGTAATTTTTGTAAGATTTTTCACTAGTTTTTTTGACTGATTTCGAAAACGCACCTTCACTTGGCAGTCGATAAGACACAGGTGAAACCACCACTGAACAAAATCATGATTCCTTTTACTTTACTTTCTTGATCGATTCCATCGATTGGGTCACTGCTTCCAATCTGTGTGGGGGGTTGTTTGCTCCAATTCAATCAGATACTATTTGTCTTTGTTTAAATCAGTCAAGCTAAAACTACAATTATTTTTCATTTTCAATACTGAAAATGGAAATGAAAAATATTTTTTTAAGAATCTTTGTTTCGCTCCGCTTACCTTATTTCCAAACGATGTATTTTGTTTAAAAAATATTTTGGTGAAATATTTTGGTCCTACTCTGATACTTTGCCCATTAACAACTGTTATCAATAAAAATAAAATTGTCTTTTCTTAAAACAACACTAAAACTGTGAAAATGTTTTAAGAACTAGAATATAGGTTTTATACGCTCGCATTTCTTAATTTCAAATAGCTGCTGGCTGTGTGGGTTGAATTCTTGATTTCTTCATGTATCTTATTCTTTCAAAATTAAAATACAAATGGAATTTTCATCAGAGCTTACATACGAATTAAAAATTAATGTAAACATTTAGAAGGAATTGAAAGGATAAAACTAATTAAATTTATTCAGTGAGCTTTAATGGAATAGATTCATTTGCATAATACTGTGAACCATTTCTGATGTTACTGATCCCTTTTGATTAATGGATTCAAAAATCATCAGAAGAAGGACTTCATTTTAATTCATTTTTTTGTTTTCAAAAAAATATAAATCTTTTCCTTATAAAATATAAGCATTGCTTATATTTAAAGATACTGCTTTAAACATTCTAAAAATCAGATTTTTCTTTTCTTTTATTTTCATAAATAAGCAATGTTTTGAAAAATAACTTCGTCTACATTTCTAATTGGAATTTTCAAAGACTAGACGGAAATCGGAAATGATCGCTTTCATATTTTAACAATGATTACATGTCTTTAACAATGATTCTTTAAAAAAAAAGTCCATGGAAAAAAAAATACGAAAAAAGTAAAGATAAAAGTGCTATGTAAGCGTTTCTATAAATGATATGTTTTGAGAAGGTACAGAAAATTACAAATGTTACTTTTCATATCATAGACCATTGATTTTCATAATATAAACGTTTCAAAACTAATAAAGATATTTAATCAATGGAATTCTAGCTTTCTGTATCATTAGAAAACCTCAGTTTTTTATTTTTTTAATTTATTTTGTTATCTCTGTTTCTGAAGAAGCTCTATCTCCATATGTTTAGTCGTTACTCAGTGAAAACAGGTTTATGCGAAGCACAGCCTTGTTTTATAAACATTACAATATAGAAATAATGTATATAAAGAGCATCACTAATGGGACGAAAGTTTGTGAATTTATAATTGTCGATATTGATAGTAAAAACACAGTAATTTGCAAGACTTGGAGTAATTCCAGAATAAAAATAATTAACGAAATGAATTATGTTTGGTTAAATATTCTATGTTGTTCTGCTGAAATTGATTCTTTTTAAAAAGCCCTTGGAAATTCAAAAGACAAAAAATTAAAAAAAAGGTAACATTGGCTTTTGTCCAGAAACTGCTTCTTACCTTATGCTGATGATTTTGAAGCTGCTTTGAAAGTGTTCTTCAAAATTATTAATTATTATGGGTATATTTAATTCTAGTTATTATTTATATTACTTTGCTTTGTTTTGCGATCGTCCAAACTTATGTAACTCAAATTTTTTTATTCTTTTTTTGTTTCAAAACCATAAAATTATAAAAAAAATCTTCTATCTATTTTCCATCCTCACTCAAAATTACTTCATGTATTTTTCTTTCCTTTGCCAAAATTGATTAAAAATGTTAAACTCTCTATATTTTATTGTTTTTCCTATTTCTTAATGATTTCAATTGACCTCAACACATTAAAATCATTTTTACTTAATCATCAGACGTGTTCTTTCAAGGGATTTATGCAAAAAAATTTAGCAGGAAACAGATTAATATTAGCGGAAATTAACAGATTAATGTTGTTTAATTTCCTCCATATCGCATAAGAGCCTCAACCTACATGTTTGTTTGTTATAGATTTTTCAATCAATAATATAAATAGCTTAGAATATTGGAGATAGAAAAAAAATCTCTTTAGTGTCTCTAGAAGAAATATGTTGTTATCAATATAATTACTGTTTTGTCTCGACGCACCGTTTAGGAGAGTTACAGATTAAAACCGGGATTATCTCTGAAAGATAAGTCTTCTACACCTCAGCATTTCTGTTACGATGCACTGTTGCGGAGAAACATCATGGCAGGTTTGAACAGACGGACAACAGAAAGCTAAAAAAAAAAAAAAAAAGAAAAGTAAATAATAAAAATATATAAATAAAAATAACAAATATCCGTTGGTTACTTCTTAAAGGCAATATTTGACTGCCTCGAGCAATTTCTTTTTCCTTCGAAAAACAATGCGACATAAGTATCAGCTTTATATTTCTTTTAATCCAAATTTGTTGAATTTTCGTGATTTCTACTTGAATAATGTTGTTGTTACTTAAATAAATAAAAAAAAAGAATATATTATTCATAGAATAAAACTTGCTTTTTTCGTAAATAATAAAATAAATATTAATTAAATAAATTAAGATATCTTCATTTTCATTAAATTCATTAATTTTAAAGATTGTTTTAAAGGACATTTTTTTTTCTTAAGTTTGGATAGAATTGACCCCCTTGGTGAGACTTTTCTGTAGCGCACGAAAATTACAGAAAGAGAAAGAGAGAGAGAGAGAGAGAGAGAGAGAGCCAATAAATTTGTATTTACTGATTTAATTCTTTATCATTAAATGAACTTAAATTGTATTGGTGTATTTATGAAGTATAAATATATATTTTATATTTTTCTTTTCCTATTTCTAATTAAAGATGGTAATCAATGATAGTAAATTTCTAACGACAACTAAATGCGTTCTTTTTATCATAACTAATGATTTGTAAAATCTCCTATTGTTTCACTCCTGCATTCGAAACCTAAAATTATGCTTAAACTTAAGAATATTTTTACTCGATTTAAAGCAATCAATCGTATTTTCAGTTGTTAGGTTTAATTGTTAAGAGATAATTTATTATTCAACCATTTATTGCTGTATTTACATTAATTAATAATAATTGCTTGTAGGTGAGATCGTACCATAGAGCGATACCTAAAGTGAAAATTGTCATTTATTATCTTTTGAATTACCAATCCAAAGATTTAATATCAATATTAGAATGACCGATATCCATGTCTGTTTATGTTCTAAAAATAGATAATCTCAACATTCGTAACGTAAAAAGTATTATACGTAATCTACAAATGTTTATCAATACAATTCCGTAAAAGAATCTGAACTTTTTTTTAGAAAAAGGATATTACTGAACAGACAGTATATTAAATTAATAATTTGGTAAAAAGATTAAATTTAAAAATATAAAAAGGTGTTACCTAAAACTGAACATTTTCAATTAATTTTGTTTTGACCAGCAGTAGGAGATAGTGATATTCCAAGGAACGTTTTTAACTTTTTTTATAAAATTAATATTTAATGTAAATGTGTGTCCATACTCACGTTAAGTTTGAATAATAGAGTGAGTTTGAATACAGATAAGTAGAATTTTGTTTTATTCGTGCATTTTTATTTCTATTTTTATAGCTTTCGTTTGTGGTATTTATTGATGGAATTTTCAATCTTTATAATCTACTAAAGCTGTTTTCATAACAAATGATTGAAAATGTCATTTTACAGAAATAAAAAAAACAAGTGAATATAATTTTGGGTGACCCATAATTATAAAAAAAATAAAAATAATAATAAAGAAAGGAAGTACATTAACATAAGGAAAAATAAAAAAAAAAGTTAGAAAAATTAAAAAAAATACTGAAATGAGGTGGTTGTATTTCTAACATTTAAGCTAATAGAGGAAATCCAATGAAAACAATGCAAAATATCTCGAACATGGGGGGGGGGGCGTTGGACGCCTGAAAATACCCTATTCCTTTGTGTTTGGGCCTCTGAACACGATTGCGAAGTCCGTTTGTCGATCGATCTTTCGTTCAGGAGTTGTTAGGGGTGGACATACACGGACGGACGGACAGGACAAATGCAATAGCTACCGATTTTGATCGCTATCACAGTAGCTTCCAAATGGGTCGTTAAAAATTAAAACATTTTATTTTTAACGATCCATTTGAATGTTTTACATTCATATTGGACTGAATTTGAACATTTAAATATCAATGTGAAAAATAAGCACTTATTCGGAGATTTTTACATATTACTTCCAAGTTTTGAACCATAAGTTTATTTTCAAAGATAAATATTAAAAACCTTATTATTATTATTATTATTATTATTATTCGAAATTTTATAGTCTTTCACATAAATTAATAAATAGATCAATAAATAATAATAAAAGTTAAGAAAAAGTAAAAGATTTTCGTTTCATACTTTAAGAGGAAAATTTTACTCTTTCTGATAATATCTTCAATCCTTTTCTTTGCTATTTTCTAATAACATTTATATTCAAAATAAGTTATCTTTATTTATACGAATGGTTTCAATTGGATAAATTACAATAATTAAAATAATCCATGTCCAAAATAAGATTTGTTAATTGAGTTGTTAGAACTAATTCTTTAGTTTTTTTTTAATATGTCAAAAAGCTTTTAATGGTTTGTTTTTTTTGTGACCAACTACTTATTGAAAATTTAAATTTATCTTTTTATAAATTATTGCATTTCTCTCAATGATGCTTTATTGAGAGAAATGCAAAAATAAAATGAAAGATCTAAAATAAGAACTTCGTGAACAATCTTTGAATAAGTTTGATATTGTTTCTATCATCTTTTGTCTGAAGTTACCTCTCGAGGCTTTAGAGGACTTCTGTTTTTCTCCATTTGTAAATTTTCGTTCACTAACAGTTTGTTTCATAAAAGTAGGAGAAAAATGCGAAAGGAAAGAAATTGAAATTCTCTAACGCCTCAAAACACAGTTCCAGGAACTTCCAATGAAAGATGAAATGATGTCGCCTCACTTAGGACTCGAACCCGTCAAGTCTGCCAAAGTATTGTTGAGTGTACTACCAAATTCTAATTCTAGACTGATGAATACTTAAAGAAAATTTAAAGGAAGCACTTTCTTCTATGTAGGTTTTTACATTGCCTAGGTGTCAGCTTTAAAAAGAAGTGACAAAAAATACAAGAACATGTTGACGAATTAAACGAGAAATGGGTGATGGGATGATGAAATCGATCGGTGCAGCTTTTGTTTCGGTCCTATGAAGATTTTACACGTTTCTTTGTATTTCGACTGGTAATTATTCACGACCCGCTTCTCACTTCATGACTTTACGATGGGTGGAGCTGATGGCTGTCAAGGCCACCGCTGCACGAACGACGACACACGGCTTTTTTTTTTCCAATATTTTTTTAATTCATTATTCTTTAACCAGGAAATTTCTATCTTCGAAGTATATCAAGCGGATGAATCTGCCGCTGAAAACAGTCAATTTAATAAGAAAGTGGCGCTGAGGATGTTTCCGCAGTAGGAAGTGTTGCTGTCAATGTCATTAGGGTCATTGGCTTAATAAGAAAAACTGAAAAGTTCGAAGCAATGCGATTGGAAAGAGAAAAGAAGTAAT
Organism: Thereuonema tuberculata; assembly: GCA_023159025.1. Lineage (NCBI taxonomy): Eukaryota > Metazoa > Arthropoda > Chilopoda > Scutigeromorpha > Scutigeridae > Thereuonema > Thereuonema tuberculata. Next base: position 110,782,903 of record JAFIDM010012231.1, read on the forward strand.
TATATAGATAATTAGGTACTTTCGAGAAATTTTTAATGAGACTTTTATATGTAAAAACAATAGAGAATGTAAATAGTTTCAGAAGAGAACCTAAAACTTAACCAATCTCAGATACTCATTTATTTTATTTTCTGTAATAAACGTAATGTCTTAATTTCGAAGACATAAAAATCGGCAAAACTCCGAACAGCGGTCCCAAATTATGAAAACCTTTTTAATGACAGATAACAGTATGACTGTGAAGGATAACACATAGCCAAGTTTATTACACATCAAATAACGCTTCATGTTATTTATTTACGTTTCTTTTCATTTTAAAGTGCACAATGGGGGACGCGGCAAGTACTCCGGAGAAGGAGTTGAAGTTTGTTCAGGAGGCAAGTTTTGACAACACGTAATATTATTTGGATCACACTTTATTCGTCTTAGTTTTAATTTGACATTGTACTCTTCAAACTACTTCTTGTAATGAGTTTTTGAAGAAGTATTCAATAATGTCATCTTACCAATTGATTTTATACAAAATTATAATATAACTTCAATAAATTTTAACTTTAAAAATATGTTTGATAACAAGTTTACACTTAATTTAAATCGTTTTAATCTTTAATAATAATTTTAGATGAGTGGATGAAATGATGGATCAAGCGATATTTAATTAGAAAAAATGCTTTATTTATCTTTATTTAGCAGTTACCTGTCTGCGTTCCAGTGGCGCTTTAGTCATAAGTCGCAGGTATTCGGACAATACTTGAGCGAAAACTATGTGATTTGATGTGTAATAAACCTAGCTATGCGTTATCCTTCACAGTGATACTGGTATCTGTCATTAAAAAGGTTTTCATAATTTGGGAATGCCTTTCGGAATTTAAGAGGAATTCGAAATGACAGAAAGGAAAATCCTTCTGCCAATTTAAATGAAAATTATATTTTATTCGTTGGAAGCTGTATGGGATGTTTTTTAAAATTTTTGTGATGATAAATAAACTAATACATTTTTAAAAGTAAGAAAAAAAGAAAAAAAGATAGATTTAAAAAAAAATAAAATTGAAATTTAAGTATAATACGAAAATTCTAGAATATAATTAATAATAAATAAATACAAAAACATTTTTGACATAATTTAAAACCATTAACGATCTTTATAACTTATTAATGAGGCATTGATTAATTTAAATTTAAATGTAAAAGCTTGTATTGCAGTCATTTCAATTTTGTTTTTTATTAAAAATCTTGAAGGTTTTCTCCTTGAAGGTAAAGGAGAAAATAAAATCGTTCCAGTTTGGGAATTTGAGATTCATTGTAATACTCTAATATTCTCTGCTTGCAGGCTACTTAGTTCTAAATGATTCCGGGCTTAATGAAAATAAAATGGGATAGTTTTGATTTTAATAAAATTGAAGCTCTACTTGTAATTCGTTTTATTAGCAGATAGCCTGAAATTCTCATTGAAAAGCTATCCCTGCATCTTAATAAATATCTCAATAAGAAGCAAGAAGTTATCGCCGGCAAAAAAGGAAAATCGAAATTTAAATATTTACTCGAGTTTCATATTTATTTTCACAAGTTTTCACCTAAAGCATTACGAAATTTTAATTAAATATCTTGAACCAACATCCAAACTCTCATAGAATAAGAAGTTTTAAATTGCCTTGATCACAGCCTTAAAGGCAATTAAAACTCAAAATTAAAACTCGTTTTAAGAGGACGAGTTTTGTTCCTGCTTTTTATCTTAAAAAACCCCCACCTTCTCAGGCTAGGTCGTGTTTGTATCATATCATTGATGTAATAACCTGTATAAAGATGCATTTTATAAAAAAGAATTTTGTTTCCTTTTGACCATTTTTATTATTAAACAATGTTAAAGGTTTTAGCAAAATGTTTTTAAATGATTTTGTTAAAGTCCTAATATTTAAAGGCTTATGATTAATATAGAAAGTGATTGCTTCTTTTAATTTTAACACAATTTGTATTTTAAAACATTTTAGATGTTAACCAATTCACAATTTATAATTTTTTCTCTGAATGAACCTTTAAATTCTCAATTTACATTAATTGGTAAAAGATTAAGAAAATAAACAGATGGCGATAAATTGACAGTTTGACATTAACTTTGATCATTTCTTTGATCTCAATAACATACTTATTAAATTCTAATTTCTTTTTAGCTAAAGGTTTTTTTAAGAATTAATAGGAATTGTCTATGGTAACTTCTAATAACAGATAGAGTGGTTTACACTGAACCCATCGCTCTTAACCCCAGAAAAGCCTTGTGTTTCTCATGAGTTATATGTACAAGATCAATGGATCGTAATAAACGTTCATCTATTCAGAGGTTCCTATAAAGAGAAACAGCTTTTCTTCAAACTTCGTGGCGCAGCTTAGCCGCAGCTGCTTTTGCGCCATTAAACACCAACCAACCAACCTTCAAACTTCGTAAACTTACAGAAGAGACCGTCGGGATTAAATTTATGAAAGAAAACTTTTATCATTAGATGGGAAATGTCTCTGTAACCACAGCAGTTTGTAAGGAAATGTAGGTGTAATTCGAATAGCTTAACGAAATCCTTCTTATAACATTCACCATCATTCAACTTCACATTGAAATCGGAGAACTGTATTTTCAAATGTAGAACGAAGATGATTTACCACAGAATCTAAATGGTGTTAAAATAGCACGTAATGGCGTCTTTAAAATCTGCTGAATTATTGATGTTGCCATGATAAATAATGTTTTGAAGTTATCCCCACGGTAAAAAGAAAACAGGATTCAAATCAGGGCGACTTGGCAGGGCAATGGCTGCAAATTACTGTGTTGACCATTAAATATTGTTTCATTACTGCTTTATACGTTTTCCTTAATGTAATAGTGCCCTGCGTGAAAATAGTTTTAGTGATGTTTACCTCTCTTTGTATAGAAGGAGTGAGAGAGAGAGCTCTGAGTAGATGACCTTCAATTATGATCATCTCATAGATTCTAAAAATGCCTTAATGGAACTTGTCGTAAACGTTGTGACCGTAGATAAGGGGTTTACTCATCCATCAACATTGAGTAGTTTTATTTTGAACAGTTCATAATCCAGTATGAATTTTTATTTAAAAAACAAAAACTTGGAAAAATAAAATACAAGTATATGTTCACAATCAATGCTAAACCTTCCAAAAAATGCAAATGATTTCTTAACATAAAAAAGGTGCTTTTCTTTTCTCGAATTGTCTTTTATTATTTATCCTCTTTGCGATCGTTTCATGCTCTAATTCATCCTTGGCAGCAGCTAATAACTGATGAGGATGAGATTCCCAGACGTGAGCCTTTGTCATCAGTCAATAGCACATCAGATTACTTACATCTCAGCTGCTTGATCTCAATCAAATCAAAATTAGAAAATAATAATTGTGATTACTTTTAAAAATGTCAAAATAATCCATAATTACAAAAAACAAACAAACATTATAATAAACCTAATATCACATCATTCTATTTATATATCTATTTGTTGCGAAGAAAAGTCTCTATTTTAGTATCTTTATTTCTGTAACATTAAGAAACTTACATTTGACCGAACTGAAACTGAAGTTAGGAAAATTCCATTACGTTTGTGATAAAACGTTTTAAAAATGGAAAAAGCAATTAGGCAATACTTTATTAAAATTTGTGGAAATTTTCAATTTTTCTAGTCAGAAATTACGTAGTTTAATCAAATATCAACGAATACTTTGTAAGAATAGCAAAAGTTTTTATTGAGAAGCTGTGTAAAAATTGCAATAATAAGGTCACAATAGAAGAATTAACAATAATTAACAAATAGAAAGTTTTTTAAGAAATTGTTTAATAATAGAAAGCTGTGATATTATTATTAACAAAATGTATATGTAAGACATATAACATCATGTAATATTTTAATTGTTCAAAAAAATTTCGCTAACTCAATGTAAATAGGGTTGAGAAAGGGGAACCGACATTCCCTTGAAAATTTGCTTTTTCATAATCAATGTAAATTATTACATTTTAATTTAGAGATGATGAAGATTTTTTATCACAATACATATTGTAGGAGAAAAGACCTACAAAGGAAGTATGGAACAGTTATATACAAATATATTTTTTTATAACAAAGTTCTATTATTATCGAAAAACACAAATGCTCTTTGAAAATACAAAAATAACGAAATAATTCACTACTCCTTAGTTTCTTCATAAATTCCAATTCTATATTTCAACCCAATTAAGGGACTTCTTCAGGAAAAATAAAATAAAAATACATAAATGAGGAGTAGTGAATTATTTCGTTATTTTTGTATTTTCGAAGATATATGAAAGTTATTATGACAAATGCTCTTTGTTCCATTATAGGTCTCCTATTAGTATCGTATGAATTTCCCTCAATCAATCAATCCCTAAAATTATGAAACCTATCAAATGATAGGTCTATCTTAATCGATTTTGACTTTTAGATGTAATTTACAAAGTTTGATATTAAACTGAAAAGTTTTTTGGAACCGGTTGTATATACTATTCATTTACATTTTATCATTGCCTGAGGCCTGAAGACGTTTATTGTTTTATTTTTGTTTTTTTCTTCCTTTTGCATTTGAAGGTACCGTATATGCTCCAATAGAGCCCCCCGGCGTTTATTTGCAAAACTAGCCTCGGCTCCCGGCGCTTAATAGAGACCGGCTGCTATTGTAGGCCATTATTAACAAAAACCTTCAGAACGCAATATTTTTACACATAAAGACCGGCTAATATTACAAACAGCTACTTTATTTGAATTTCACATGCTAAATAAGACTATTAAAGATAAATGGCAATGTCTTTCTGTACCTTTCGCTGCTATTCGTCGTCCGAATCCGCAATGACGGGCGGCCGCGTCACCGGAAGTTTCTTCCGCGTATTCCACCGCGCGAATCTTAAAGGCAATGTCAAATGACCGTTTCGGCGGCATTTCGTAAGGCAATGCACCGTAAGATATTACGCACGACTACAAAGATACGGACACTTACACTAGTACCGGTAGGCAAATATCAAAGACCCGGCTACTATTAGAGACCGGCCACTATTTGGCCGTGTCCCCTCTGCAGCCCGGCGCTTATTAGAGACCGGCGACAATAAGAGCCTCGGCGTTTATATACGGTACATAAATCATCTCAAAATAAAAACCCAAAAAACAAACAACTCACCTGATTTTCAATGAATTAATATTCATTTCTCTAAGCAGATTCTGTGCAAGTCATAATAGAATATCGACAAATATCTAATTACGAGGTTACGCGAATAATGACAACAATAGTAATTTACTTGTTATTCAGCTGTTACTCACAAATTTGGCGTGTGAATAACATCTATCCGGAATCTTATCTCTTCTATCCGGAAGGCATTTCAAGAAACTTAAGATCTATCTCGGAACTCGTTTATTTAATTTCAAGTCTTATGGATTAAGACAGCAAATGTAGGCAAAAGTAAGTTCATTTATTTAATTTTAATTTATTTTCTGGGAAATTCTAAAAAGCACTCTGATTAATACTGTATTATTCGTGTTTTTTCTTAATAATCACTGGAAATGAGAAAATCAACGTAAGACATGCCTAATGCTTTCCTTAATGATTTACATTTTTCTTCCGAACAGTAAAGATTTTTCTTCTTGCCAATCAAATCGCGAAAAACGGCTTTACAAATCAAACTTTAATCAAACAAATCAGCACTTCGACTGGCCTCTTAAAAAAATTCATAAAATCTTAAAAATAGTAAAAATCCCCTTCCCCCCGCCATCCCTAACAAAAAAAAAAAAGAAACATACATCCAACGAGAAATTTCAATTTTTATTTTGAACATTGAAGAACTTCCAGCTTTCTCGTATTTTGAGATTGTGATATTTTAAACAAAAATAAAGTAATAATAATAATTAATAGTAATAACAATAATAATAAAAAGGTTGTATGTATTTAATCTAATGCTCAGACATTTGGAACCTGAGCCATTAGTCTTCTGGCTTCCCAGTAAATTTGTCAATCGGATCTCGTCCAGTAAAGTTGAAGTGCTTTACACTTTCTTAGATGTTTCCAGTCCATTGGGGTATCTTCATTGCACAAAATGCAGTTTGGTGAGGCTAATATTTTGAGTCGATGTAAGTGATCTCCCCCACAATCATGGTGTGTGATTTTACGAAATGCAGCGACGGTTTCACTGCGTGGTAACTCAGGTATGCTTTTGTTATTTAGGAGTGATTCCACCCAATGTTTCTGTTTACTCAAATCCTTAAGGTATGCCAACCAGTCAGATTTAAACAGGATTTAATTTTCAGCTTTGCAGAATGGAAGGATAATTTTGTTTTTGTGGTGTTTAATATTGTTGTTCCCTTTTTTGCTAGATAATCAGCTTCCTCATTACCTTTAATGCCGATATGGGAGGGGATCCATTGGAACATGACCTCCTTTCTCATTTTGTATAGCTCTGCCAGGATAGATCGCATTTCCAACACTCTGGAGCTCACTGGACATTTGAAGTTTGTAACGGCTTGAATAGCAGATGATGAGTCACAAAATATGACGACATTTTGAAATGATTCCATTCTGATGCGGAGTTGAGTCATGGCAATATATATTGCTTCTATTTCACCGTCAAAATTAGTTTTAAATTTACCGGCGGAGCTGTAGAACTTGAAGAGTTTACTGTTGACTCCAGCACCTGCATATTGGTTGTTTTCTCTTAAAGAGCCATCAGTGAATATGTGCAGCCAGACATCCTCTGGGTACAAAGTGTTTATTGTCTCTAATAGATTTTAGTATATCTTCCTGGACCTCTGATTTCTTGACTTTTTCTGTAAGATTCAAATTGTAATTTACCTCAACATGATCTAATGGATTTGCCAGTTGTATTAACTCTTCTATTTCTATGTCCGGGATATATTTGTTTCTAAATTCATTAATATGTTGGATAAATCCCTTAGTGGTTTTGAGTTTCCTCTCTTTTCTCTAGTAATTTTTCCAGTAGTTCTCAGATGGGATTCTAATTAGTTTCTCGTATTGTATGAGAGCCAATTTGTTTATCTCAGTACGTAAAGGTAGATTACCAGTCGCAATGTTCAATGCTGCAATGGGTGTACTTTTGACAGCTCCAGTGAAAATGAATCGTGAATTGATTAGCTTTAAATAAGATGAAATACAAGTAAATATTGTGATGATTAAAAACCATCATTGCACAAATATAAATAAAAAACATTTAAAAACTTACATTAGACGTTTCGAAGCTCATTTTAAACTGATCGAGACTTCATTTTCAATAACAAAGGAGCATCTGAACGACAAAGTCACTGGAGAACATGTATTTGTTATAGGTTTAAAATGATCAGTTTAAAATGAACTTCGAAACGCCCAATGTAAGTTTTTAAATGTTTTTTATTTATATTTGTGCATTGATGGTTTTTAATGATTTAGATTTTTCACGTTAAAATATGAAAAAATATTGAGAATTTATATTTTTTTTCTGAGGTTCAATTGGAATTTTGCTAATTGAAAGTTGTAAAATGTTTTATAGTAATTCCTAGTTAACTCCTACTTTAGTTTATACGTATTAGTTTCAATGTTATCTGTTAAAATAAAATCAATTTCTTTTATTTTTATTTACGTAAAATAAATAGCATTAACAAGTTATTGATAAGAAAAGTAATTTAAAAATCACAAAGATCTCTAAACAGGCCGTTTCCAACAATAAAAAATAATAAAAGGATTTTTTTTTGCTTTACTTAATATCTATAAATACGATGACATTTTTCAGATGATTACGATAACTTAGATTTTTGGTGAGATTCCCTCACAATGGCTGTTATTTGGCTGAAGAACACAACGCCCCAAGCGATGACATTTTCCTCACTTCATTTCAATCGACTTAAAAAAGAAGAAAAAGTGGTGCAACAAAAGAAAAACGAAATGCAAAAATTCTCTTTCTAAGAAATATTTCTGAAAATAAAAATAGGTTTTTCTAAGATAATAAAAATATTAAAAAAAAATCAGAAACTTCTAAATGCCTTTTTTTTAGATTTCTTTTCAGTTTCTAGAGTGTTCTGGAGATTTTTTTAAGCGTTTTTTTTTTTGTTTTTGTTTTTTTTGTAATGGAGATCTCGAGTTAGATCAGTAGAGCAGAACATTTCACCATTTCAATCTGGCACCGATCCAAGCGGCCATAAGAAAATCACTTTGATAAAGTTAATCGCATTCTTCCAAAACTCAAAACAAAATCGCAAAAATGGAAACTGAACCTTTACTTCAAAGAAAGAAAGTTCTTCAGTAACGCATGTAAGCATCATCATTATTTCTTTCATTTTTGCTTAAAAATTCAAGTTTGTTTTTACTTAACTTATTATTCAAACTTAAAAAGGAGCTGAATAAGACTTGGTAGTAAAAGAGCTTCAATCTGATCTTTATGAGAATTCATCAAGAATCTTATAATTCTTGCTTATATTCCGATACAATCTTCGAAACTAATAATAATGGTGTAAACACTATAATTTCCAAATCTTTTCCTCCAATAATTTCATTTTTAGTTATTTATTTTTAATTTTTGTAAGTATATTTCATTAACTTGCTAAGCTGGGAATTTGATGATTCTTAAAGACCATCAATTTTTTAGGAAAATTTGTTTAGTAGCTTGTCAAAAATTTTCAAAGTTGTCAAAATTATTTATTTGATTTCGTTTACGAATGACTGAAGGGCAATTAACTGATCCTACCACTTTAAAGAATGTGTCTCCAAATACATTGAATATCAGATTCAGATCCTAATGTTTTATGAATAATAATTTGTAGTTTTAGCGATTCAGTTAAAAGACTAAAATATGTTAATTTATAATTCAATCGAACTATTGGCAATGATAAACCTAGAAGCCATAACCACTACAGTCATATGTCATTGAAATGTATTAAACAGGATATTTTAATAACTATTTATCGTAAAATGCATAACTTTACTGTTAATTAAATGTTGTTCAATACAGGGTTCATATTCATCTTAGTACAAATCAAACTTACAAATTTTTACTTAAAACGATAAATATTCCATCGTTACAAAATTCTTCTTAAATTTGCATTTGTATTAATAAGCACATAATAATTAACATTATAGCGCATAATAATTAACACAGTACAAATTTCTAAAATCAGTGTTTAATATCTCGCTTGAAAATCTAATAAACTTCCGAAGTTTATTTTTACTGGAATTTAGTGGAGGGAATTAATACTTACACAAAATAGTTTCGAAATATTAAAGCAATCAATTCATTGATTAAAAAGCTCTTAAACGAGAATAAAAATAATAAATCTCCAGCCATTTTACATGTATCGGTTAAAAGTCAGTTAAACGGGATTGCTTTAGAATTACATTTTATGTTTTAAAAAGTAAACGGATCTCTTTGGAGTTAATTTTTTGCTGAAGTGGTCTTATATTACATGAAATCTAAAGTAAAATAAATTCTTCTTTAATTTTAAATATGATATCTAAATCACCCCTGATTTAGAGAATCGTAACAGGAGATTATAATTAAATTCATTTTTTTCTTCCTATTAGAAAGATCTTTAGACCAATTCGGAATTATAATTTTGAATATCGTTTTCTCACATTACTTTACCCTTTGACACGAACCTCAAAAGCTTCTATCGTTCCTAAGACAACTGTCTCTACTATTTTCGATGTTTCCTCATGTTAATTACCATATCGTGTTCAAATCCCCTCAGATTCTCTTCCTAATTGAGATTCCCTTGAGTGGGAAGCGAAGACATTTCTTTTGCTGTCTTTATTGTTTGGTCAAGTGTCCAAATCTAAAGATATGATCGTCAGAAGCCGATTTTAATAGGCATTTTGAAATCCTCTCTTTACAGATTTCCTTTAGTTATATTATACAGCCCTGATATAAACTTATTTTGGTTTCTATACACTCTTTTAATCGTACAGCTCTTTATTCATCCTCATTACCATAACATTCTAGCATTTTGATGAGATTTTCAAATTTTTAAATTTGAGCTGTAATCGTAATTAGTTATATAACATACCCTTGTAACATAATCTTATGTTTTAATAAGTCTTTAAATGCTCAATTTGTTTTTCGTTTGTCTTTATTTTACAATGTTGAAAAGTGATTTCCTTAGAAATTCTGAAGGTTCAGAGGAATCTTCCTAACAAAATCTCAATACAATATTTTCATTAGTTGCTTAAGATTAAATTAGTATGCAGCTGTGTACAGGATACCCCAAGAGAAAGATCAATATTCTGGAAGATCAAAATATCGTTCGTTATTAAAAAAAAAACTTTATAATACACCGTGTGTCCTATTCCGAAGGGTTTCCGTTGATTGTACCTGTTTTGAATGGATTATTTAGAACAACCAGAGGACTCTCCTTTGGCTATGCTGGTTTCGACGTACTTTCAGCACAGCGGCGCTCGTCCTCATTACACCCGACTTGGAATATAAGATCTCAACGATACTTCCCCTAATCGATGGATCGATCGTTTCATGTTAGTATTGGCCACCAAGATCTCTAGACCTAACCCCGTTAGATTTTTAAATTTTGAGGTTGGATGAAAAGTAAAGTGTACAGAAGAGTGGCTATATGAGACAAACTGCTCGATAAGATAATGAATGTTAGTGCCGGCAGAAAGAGACACCAATATGCACTCAGATGAGAATACGCTGTGTTCTCACTCGAATTGCAAAGTGCACTCATATTGACGGCAGAAGTTTTGAAAATTTATTATAAACTGTAAGAAATTTGTCAGCTGAGCAATAAATATTATAAATACTAGGTAATATCTCTTTCTTATCAATTATTGTGCAAGTATACATTAAATAGCTCTATCTAGGAAAACGGAATCCCAGTTCGGAATAGATCACATGTTCATAAAAGATTTTCTTTCTTAGAATGACTGATACAATTACAGAATACTGAACTTTCCTCCTGGACACCTTGAATAAAGTTTATCAAAAGTCACTGTTAAATTATTTTGTCATCTCCATCTTGTAGGTGTTTAATAATCAACAATTTAACAATATTTACAAGAATCTAGATTAAGATCTTAATTGAGTGATCTTGAAATAAATGTTAATATTTAAAACGGAAGGTTAAGTTCGTGAGGTTTATTAGGGATCTTGTCAAGTATTAAAAGCGGCGAATGTCAGCTCCGCATCACGCAGATGGGTTACGAATTTCTGGGACATTAGACACAAGCTCCCAAAATTCTTAATCCCAAATGTGTGAAGTGGAGCTGACATTCGCCGCCTTTAATAGTTGAAAAGAAGCCTGCCTCCAGTTGACGGAAACCACTTAGACGTAAACTGGAAACATCGCTGATATCGACTGATGATCAGACTTCTCCAGCCCGCAGACCCTCCCTTTACCACCGAGCTACAAATTTCAAAAATACCAATTAATTGAACTAAAAATCTATAATCAAATAATTAGCCGTACAATAAGGAAACAGAAATCTGAAATGTAAGCCCGATTTCCCTGGTAAAACCAGACCAACAATAAACAAGAAAAATTCATTTATTCAGTGGATTTTCATCAAATTTAAAAATGTAATAAAAAATGTAAAATGGAAATAAGCTATCGTACGAATGTAGCCTAAACAGTTGAGTTGTAAGTCAAATAAAGTACATTTCGACTAGTAGAGAATATTATACCTGGATGTTTGCGTTCTTACAACTAACATTTGACGTAGAATTTTATTTTTTAGTAAAAAAAAAGGAAAATGGCAAAGTTTTATATTAATCTAATCATAATTACAACATCTTTAGAAAAACTTTTATTTTTAGATCAAATTACAAAATGTAGTTGCAACAAAAGTTGTGTTTATCTTAACCTAAGTAACGAAAAAATATAATAACAACTTCGGAGCTCTTGTTTAAAGATTTTTAAATCAAAAATGTTGTGATTTGATGTTTGAGATTTTTAAATTTTTGAGTTTTCTTTCTTTCTTTTAAATGCATATTAAAGGTACTAACTTTCTCTATTCAAAGATAGTTGTAAACATATGTGATGGAAGACAATTCATTACAAGCAAATGGAACACTACATTACTTAAATTTATTTTTTTTTAACAAACATTTTTAGGTTTTATGGAAACTTTTGTGGATTGTTGTAAAAGAGAATCAATTTAGAATGAAGCGTATCTATATTCATTTGCATTTAATAAAATTTTAATAAAGAATACATTAACAGAAAAGACTATTTTCCATTTAATTCGTAACATTGGGAAAATGGAAGTCAGGAAGAATTTGTATTGATTTCCTTATATAACTTCAATTTCTTGTTTTTCATTATTAATTTTAAATGTGTCTTTTTACTTTACATTTCATGGAATTTTAATGATTTAAGTAATATTCGTGACTTTTTTTCCCCCCATATTCATTTGAACTTGTTAATCGTAATGCTGTTTTTACTTCTTCGCATTCTCCTTTGAGTGGTGTGAATATTGCATGATTTCAGAAGCCGCCTTCTTCCTTTCGTATCTTTTCTGAAGTTGGGCAGATTCTTCTGTCTGATAGCGCTAAGTGCTGTCTAGCGAAGAAGATGTGTTAGCGATTCGAGTCAAAAATCAATCGTTCAGTAAAGGGCAGGTGGAAAAGCTAAATTAAACATTTTAACTTTTTTACATAGGTTATTAATAGTATTGTTATTTAGCAAACAATAAAGGTTAGGTTGCTTAACATACGTGGTTCTGTCTAAGTTAATGATAGAACTGACCACTTGAAATGTGACTTGCAATAACAATGAAAGCTTTATGCTGTAAAAAAGACTTGTTTAAGCTTTTATTTACATGATTAGATTGTCAGCAAAAAATGTTGACTTACATCTTTGATAATTCTTTCTAATCTAACCTTGGTTTCGCTCTATTAAAAAAAATTCAAGCTACTTTCGTTGTAAATTAGTTAACGAAATGTCTAATCAGTTGTACAGCTTTTCAATTTTCTATTCCTTCGTCAATTTAAATAATAACATGATCTATAAACACTATATGAAAAGCTCATTGCCACTTAGAAACATCTTGTAGGTATCTTGTAAACAAATCTTAGTTATATGAGTCTTTCTTTCGTAGAACCATCTTTTTTTCGTTAAATTGCTTTATTCTTTAATTACTCTCACTTCATCCAACATTTCCAAAAAACAAAAACAACGACTTAATTCAAAGTAGATCTACTTCAATTTCTAATGTAACTTAGAGAAATTACAAGCAGTCTAAAAGTGGAGCCTGTAAGTGGAAGATACTTGAAGTAACACTTTCCTCAAATGGTCAGTTTTTTTCTGAAAACAAGTACATTCGCGTTTGCTTTCAAGTTCTTGTTATTTAAGCATCAAAAGATAAAAGTAAGTCTATTATAATTTTTTTTTTAAGTCTTTCGCCTGAATAACTATTCCTTGGTTAGAGATTTGACGTATTAGATCTGTAGCTTATTAGGATCTATTCTCCATGGCTCCCGCCTAATTATGAACAGATTGTGAATGGATTATGTTGAAAAAAAACTTCTTCAATGACAACAAAGAGAAACTCTGTATTTAATACAGTCTCCCATTCAGGAAAAGTAACGATATCATTTATAAATTGCCAATTAAGTCTCTGCTGTGAGAGAATAACAAAACTGTCGATCTCACTAAAGTATTTTCTGTAAAGCAGTATTGGGCAAAACAAACAGTAGTGAAACATTTCACATCCCCACGCGATAATAGGGCGTATCCGAACGTCGGGATCTGTTTGAGTACCAACTGTATAATAACTGGAATTAGGTTTTGAATCAGTCGTAATGGTCCCGAGCAACGAAGAAAAAGTATTTTTAATCGAATATTACAATTATTCATACAATCTAGGACGAAAAGACGGACACAGTCTTGAATATGTGAAGGAAGGGCTTCAGCTTACGTTTCGGAAACACGTCCCAAGTGACAGTGTGATTCTTGGTGTTATCCAAAAAAATAGGTAGGATAAGTAGTGTGCTATTTATATAATTACAAAAACAATAAAAAAATATTAAAAAACGTAAAGGCTGCACGGGACGGCCACGAACAACAAAGGATAATCACTGTCGTCTCTTGGAACAGGTGCTTATCTATCGTACAGCTGTGCCGTGCAGACAGTTTCTTCATGAAAACTTTCCTGGCCACGTCATTTCAAGGTAAAAAATTACAGGAAAGGTATGTGAACATCTTGTACACGCTTTGGATGGCTAATGCATGCTGAAGTAGGGCATTCCTGTACTACATAACTAAAATTTAATTACATTTACTGCTTCCACTCCTGTTTGTGTCTTTTACTACTGTTGGTTTTTGCCCAATACTGTATTTATATTTCACAAAAATTGGAGAATAGAATTAATTACTTCGCATCGAAAATATGTCCTTTGATATATTCAGGTTGAAAAATATAAAAGTTAAGAAAAAGTAGCTTTCTCTACTAAAATACATTTATATTTGACGAAATCGAAAGTTACATATTATGAAATATTTAAGTGATTTTAATAAAAAAACATTTCTATAAAACACAAACAGTTTTGATTTAATAATATTAGTAATATTAAGAAAAAAATTAGGAAAATACAAATGAGTCGAACAATCTTGTCGAATTATTAAATTAAATTTCTAATAAATACAAAACATTAATGCTCAGATAATAATTAATAAAAAAAATGTTAAAGATATTTTTTTAATTAACAATGGGCGAGACCAAATATTTACTAAGTGTTCATCCTAGAACAGCTGTTTCATGCTCTTTGGCGATCATCAGCTAGGATCAGTCACCTTTAAACATCGAGTATATTCATTTGCATTAGTATATAAACAGACAATAATAATTTTAAATATATTTAATAGATTACCTTTAATTTTAAATATTTTATTTTGAAAACTGAGGTAACGATATCTATACATCTTAATAAAAAAAAGGTCTAAAAAGTAATCAAAGGTCAACAAATAAAATATTAGTTGTAGATTTTTTAAGACTGACGGGAAACGCTCATTAATCCAAGAGGTGCTTAATGATGCTTCATAAATGATTGCACTACTTTAATGGTGTAATGTTGGCTATTTTTAAACCCTCTCAACAGCAATGGGCAGCAATAGGTCAAAGGTCAACCGTTGCAATGGAAGCCGATTTATTTTCAAACTCCAATAAATAATAATTTGTAAAAGCAAATGAATTCATTTTTTCTTAGTATCCGCTAATTCATATTGATTAAATAAATCCTGAGGCAATATTTGTTCCAATTTAGGAAAAAAGTAATCGCAGAATGAACGTCATAGCCATGTTAAGGATGAATTTCAACGCTATTTTGTTCATTTAAACTAAATTATTGGCATCGGAACTACTCATCAAAAAGTGAAATATTACTATTACTATATTACTATATGTTCCAATTAGATTTTTACAATTTTTAAAGTCTTTTTATTGTCAGCCAAAGTTTGTCCATTTAACCCTGATTAAAAAATAAAAGATACGAAGAAGTGTAAAAAAAAATATATTTTTAATATTAACATTAGAAATAAAATAAAAAAAATTTCTTGTTAATTTTGAATGATCTTCAGATATTAAGCCTACTAATAAAAATGTATGTTAGTCAAATTGTTTTCATATTTATTCTTTTTCAGAAAGAAAATCAGAAATACAATAATGGCTAAGGAAAACTGGATTTTTACTTACTGCATCATGATTCCTTCTTTAATTTTAATTTATAATTAACGTATTAATTTACATTAGAGTATAATTTGATATTTCGTATTTCTTTTAAGTATCTGACTAAACATTCTTAAATTATCAATAAGTTTTCTACTTTTTTGAAATATTATGAAAGCATTATTAATAGTAATAAATAATAATTGATAAACCATTTCGTTAGCTCTTAATTCGTAAACAAACAATAGATTTCTAAACATTATCAGTAAACAACTTTAAGGTATAATATACATTAAAATCACTATAATCATAATTCTCATATTACATAACATTAATATTCTTTAACTTATAAAACTTAAAATTTTCATTATTTGGAATTAATAAATACGTTGTTTATTTACAAATGAATAGATTAAAACAAGTATTTATAATAAAATAGTTTCAAAATAAAACTTCATGAGAATGTCTTTGTTTATAATAAGTATTATAATAAAATTGTTATTGTTTATATTTTGATGTTAAATTTTTATTAAAACTTTTAAGTTCTTATTAATATAAACTAATTGATTTAAGTAATTAATATTATCTAAGCTAATATGCAAAATTTTATTTATAAATGTAAATAAATGAAAATTGTAACAGAATGGTTAAAGATTAGCATCACAGATCTTAGTAAGTGATTATATTAATTATTTTAATAACTTGTTAGTAAATTAAGGTTATTCTTTTAAAAGTGAATTTACGCAGACAAATTTGAGAGTATCAATGACCATATTTTGGAGTTTTTTGAATATGTCCGTAATTATGAACTATAGTTCACTGATTACTAATGTGAATGAAGTGAAGCATGTTATTTAGAATTATGTTTATGTATATATATAATCTGTAAATTAATAAATTAATATTACAACTAACTATTCCTGAGAATCAAAATTACAGTGATGTCAGCGCCATTTTTTAATGTAAACTGAAAGTAAAGGCATATGTTGTTCAGAAATAATGGGTTTTTTTTTATTATTTGTATTTTTAATTAACATCAGTTTGGATCAGTAGCTGTAGATTTGCATCTCTTTAAAAGTGATGTACACTTGTGGAATAATTCTCGTTTTCCATTGAAAACAAAGAAAAAAAAAAACAAAAGAAAAAAACCGAAATTATTTTGTCGTTTAATTAAACTTATAGCTCAGCTATTTACTTCAATAACTTTAATCTGAATTTCAAAATATTAGACGTAGAAACATAAACTGTAATATTCTAAAATTAGCTAAACGGACAAATCAAAAGAAAATAGATTTCTGGTATGGGATTAATACTTTTTTAACTAAATTATTAAGAGTTAAAAAATTTAAAAAAAAATTCAAAATAGTAGGAATAATACTGTGTAATTCAGTGAAACAAATTCTGGACGAAACTATTACATTTAGAGTAAATCCAATAGATCATCTCCCCATACATCATAACGCCGTAATCATATTTGTGGCTTCGTGCCAATGTTGTAGAGAATTTAAAAGAAAAAAAAGGTTTACAGTTGTTGTTTTTTCCTCCATTCTTGTGTTCTTTGCTTTTCAGTCCATTCCGTTAATGAACTTAAATAATGAAACAAAGACATTCTCATGAAGTAAGGATTATTTTTGAAAACATGTTTTCCATTAATCTCGTAAGACAGAAGAACAGGAACCTCTGCATTGCGCGAAATCAGCGTCACACAGGAGGGATTTCGCTTTTTCACTTTTTATTTTTTACAAACAGGAAGAATAAGAACTTACGACGATCGCTCAACAAAAACAAAACTCATCCTAGTTAAGTGACGGCTCCATGTTGACGGAAAGGTTGATCGGTTTTTCAAATGTGTGCCTTTGGCTGCAGATCCCGGCTGTTATCCTTCACCCTCGTCCAACTGATAAAAAGATGTTTTCCTAAACTCGTTAAATTCCCGAAATGGAGCTTCTTTGCTGGAAATTCGTGAGCAACGGTCGTTCGTATACACCCGTTGCGATTATCAACCTAGAATCCCCGCTGAATATTGATGTTTACTCGCATTGGTTCTGCTACAACTCCCTTATTCGTGAATGGTTCTACCCAGCTTTTCAATGTCGACTCCAAAGTTTGTAGCTCTGTAGGATTTCGCGATTCATGAATGGGAGGTAGAAGTTTCGTCTACTGATGAACAGTCACACATTTAAAAGTTGCTTCCAACAACACATAAGGATTGTTGATAAATAATTAATTACTAATTGCAAGCCGTGAAATATTCACGGAAGTAAAACAAATTCCACACTTTTGAAATACCGTGAAATTTTTCAAAAACACAAGATTGAAAAAGATGTTCTAAGCTTATTTTTTAAAAGGAATAAAATGTATAAACCCTGCTGCATTCGATCTATTTGCTTTTTCCCTTGCTGAGAAAGTCAAATTATCTTTTTTCTTTTTTTTTCGCCTTGCATAGGATTCGAACCTAGGACCTTTAACCACCGGACTACTGCTGGTCTTTAAAATATTCTCTCTCCGACTCTCTCCGGTCTCTCCACTGTGACGACAAACAAATATCCGTACGTTTTTTGCCTATTAATAGTATGATATACCTAATTAATAAAAGAATATCGTAAAAAAACCCCAAAAAAGCATTTACAATGAAAGT
Organism: Thereuonema tuberculata; assembly: GCA_023159025.1. NCBI lineage: Eukaryota > Metazoa > Arthropoda > Chilopoda > Scutigeromorpha > Scutigeridae > Thereuonema > Thereuonema tuberculata. Next base: position 110,801,189 of record JAFIDM010012231.1, read on the forward strand.
AATAGACTCTTAATTTTACGAATGATTGATGAAAAAAACAACAAAACAAAACAAAACAAAAACAAAACATTTAGAGTAAATATTTTATTCAAAACCATAGACAAAATCTGGTTTCGAATCCCGATGTTTGCTTGTGTGTTTCTTTCTTTCTTCGGTATATGTTTCTCTTCCTTTAAAAAAAAACCACTAAAAGGCCACAGTGCTAATTGGATGGGTTCATGGCCCTTACAAAACCTACAATCTCTAAATATGAAAACAACTATTTTTAAATCACAATTACCGAAATTAAAGAATAGATTTAATTTTGCAATTTCTAATTTTTAAGGATTTTAATTTATGTTAGAACATTTTTCATTACAAATCAGAAAAACCTGAAAGTAATTAAACAAAGAAAATTCGTGTTACACAAAAAGATTTTAGTGCCATTTTAGCGCACGGTCTTAGAGTATTTACACTACAATGTCTCTATAGTATCAATTACACTGCAGGATCAATTTATCATGAAACAAACAAAACGTATAAAGATGCTGAATAGTGGTATAATATTAATGACATATACTTAGTATCTAATCCTTAATTATTGTAGATCGCACGCTATAGTAGCACTTAGATTTTCCTGTATTATATTTGTTTTGCTAAACAGCTCTCAATACAAAAATTAATAAAACAATAACGCTGTCATTACTAATCTTCTAATATTCGCTTCATGTAAGTCTACTGATCTACACATTTGATAATAATCAAACTAAAGGTTTTAATCTGAGTAAATCCGAACTTTGACGGCGTGAAAATTTCTTTCAGGCACAGGATATTTTTTTAACTTTTAATACACTTTAAAAACACATATTAAGCAGAGTGGTTCGTGAAATTCAGGTATTTGTTAATATTTTATGTATTTTTACGGATTGTATAATAACTGAATAAAGGTGAAATTTTTCTTATATTCAATATTTTGGGGTGCAATTAAGATAGTGTTAATTATTGTAATTTTATTTATTGTATATTAAATTAAACTAGCCTATTTCGATAGTACTTAATAAAACATAACATTTTGAAAAGCAAAGATATATGAACAGCTGGAAAGATTACAGACATTAGCTTAAATTTACTATTAAAATTTCATCTAATGATAACTAGTTTTGAGCTATTAAACAAAAACAGGCAGATAAAGATGAATATGTTCATGGGGCTGCATTCATTTCTGTAGCTGTTTCTTTTCTTTTTATATTTTGTTTCGGTGTATATTTTGAGTAGGAGAACACAGAGGAACATATATCTGTGAGATTTCAATGTAAAATAAAAAATGAGACATCTGTTTGTTTGGTTTTTTTTTTTTTTTTTTCAAATCGAAAGAAATTTGAGTACTATCAAATTTGTTTCTGATTAAAGTACCCATTTTTATCCTATCATTCGTATTAATCTAAGTAATTCCTAAAGATATATTATCGAAATCTCCTGTTTCTTTAAAAAAAGATCTTTCATCTATTCTATTCGTGTCCAGTAATCATTTGTTTGTTAAAACCACCGATACTGTAAATATAAAAATCATGAGGTAATTCTATAAAATTACAGAGATATCATATATTGTTATCGATTTTTAACATTCTTTGAACGCTTTCAGCTTCTTGAATAAATTTTCCCCAAACTCCACTTCGTTCACGATTTCTGTAGGAAGGACTTCATTTAAATTCAAACTCCTTCCTCTGGGTTCATACAAAATTGAGTTCTGCCATCTAATTTTGCTCTCTCTGCTTCTGTCTCCGAAAACTAGAATTCGCTTTCCTTTAGCAATTTTTCCCCCTCTCTTTCAAATAGTGAAGAAAATTTACCACGTAATTTTGTAGATTTTTAATCTCAATATGAAATTGATTTGCTTTTATCTGTTTTTTAATGTAGGTTTTTCCTAGCATTAACACAATAGTTGGTTTTAAAAACTTTACTTTCTAGTTTATTTTAAAAATGATAGATCTTTAATGACAATTCTCTTTAAGCATTGTAAACTTAATGGTTGCACAGTAAATTTTAAGAAAGTTAATTGAAGACTAAATTCGATAAGAGTTTCCTGTTCGTTTCATTTTAAAAACATGACTTCTCCGATTTTTTCAACCTTTATTGGAAAGCAAGCATTAATGACAGATACTCCAACAAAATAAATCATTAAGTGGGATTCTGTTTAAAGCATTCACGTTTTGTTTTGTCTAAATGTAAAGAGCACTCTTTCTAGCGAAGTAAAGAAATTGTTTTAAGTGGAAAAAAATTCAAAAAGGTATATTTAAGAGAAAAGAGAATAATTGTACGCCATTATTTGTAAGAGAAACATAAAAAATTCTAACTGTTTCAATTGGCGATTTTTAACAGTTGGTCAACATCAAAGACCATTTATTTACAAGGTAATATGATTATATAACTTATTGTAATGATTTAAAGTCTTATACATGTTTTTCCTAACGAGATGTTGTGTCATTTGAAGTTTTCATATGAGATGTATTCTAATTGTTTTGTAATTCTTAATTTCCTATTTTGGATTTTATTTTTAAAAATTTTGGCTTGAAAATGAAGTTGACGGATACCCTTCGAAAATTGGCCTATTAAGAGTTTTGATGAAGTAAGGTAAATGCGCAAAAATCAAGAAAAAAAAAAAAACGTAAATTTTACATCTTATACTCTCGTATTCGTTGATGAAAAGTGATTATCAGTCCAGAAAATGTAGAAGTATTTATATGCTGCAAAACCCTATCTTGCTTTACTTTAAGTATTGAATTTATCAGTTAGCGATAGAATTGTAATTATTATTATTCTGCTATGTTTTATTATATGTTCTGCTATGCTTTATTATTAATTATTATGTTTATTATTAAAAATTCTTTTAATAATAAAGAGGTTGTTGTAAGTGGAAAGAAATTCAACAAGATCTGTTTAAGAGGAACTGGAAAATAATTGGATGCCATTATTTGTAAGAACAACATAACTGTTTCAATTATCTTCAAAAATACAATCAAAGCTTACTTTTCCCAAGAAAAATTACTTATACAACGCAATTACGTTTTAGATGAAGCATAAGCCTAAAATAAGTGATAGATGCCATTTTTTTAATGAAATTGTTGTATGCGCCTTTGGAGAACCTAACACCAATGTCTTTTAGCTGGGGAATGGAGAATATATTTCTAAGAAAAGTTTTACTGACGAAGAGAACGAAGTGTTGGTACAAATAGTTTCATTTGAGCATAGGAGACATTTTCTTTAAGGCATCTTTCTCTAAGTTGCTTCCAGTAACTCCAGAGGCTTTTACGGTCACTTTACCGGCTTCTGTATAACCCTTAAGAGCATCTCGTGTTAGCCATCTTGTTTCTTTTACTACACAGAGACGACACATAACGAAAACGTCACAATCCGTTCTTCTATTCTCTGCATTTGCTTTCATTTTTCTGACACTGTCAGCCCATATGGACGAGACCACTTGTAGAGAGGAAAGTTTCTGTCAAAAATTACTAAATATTTTCTTACATGCATTTCAAGAACCCACACTGCTGTCCTAAAAAATAATAGCTATCGTTAAGGAATGTGAAAATATGAAAAAAAAAATTGATGTAACCCAAGAAAATAACAATTTCAGTGTTACTGTAGTTGCACAATTTTAATGTTAGTTATTCTGCTACTCCTTGTACACTGTTACTATTACAAATCCACCTGTACCAATCGCGAATTTCCATAGGAGAAAAGTGAATGAATATCACAACACCCCTCTCGCATATTCTTGAATGAAATGCTTCTCCTTTCAAACTCATCGATCTTTCAGGGTATTTTTGGATAGTTACGTAATGGTCCTTGAGGGTTTAGACTTTAAATTCGATATCGTTTATGTTTAGGAGTTACAAGAGAATTTCAACCTATGTATACAATCCAGGGTGAAAATTTCAGCATTTATGAATTTCTTACTCTATTTTGAATGGAACATCATATATTATTTTCTTTTCTTTTTTTTTTTTGCTCTTTTTTCCAATAAGTTACAAGTTCCTGTCCTATAATTTGAAAAAGAAACTCGAAATGTTTTATTACTGAAGTAGAAAAAAAATGTTTGTAAATTGGCACCATTACAAGAAAATAACAGTGCATTTTTAATTATTTAAATCAGAAACATGACCTTTTTTTTTTTAATGAAGCAAAAAGTTTCTACTTTACAATTAAGCAAGTTCAGTATTTTAGTATAAACTATTAGTTACAAACAATAAGATATAAATTTATTTTAATCTCACTTTACTATGTAAACTACTTAGTTTATTTAAAATATGCTATAAACATATAACCGAACCTTATATACTATAAATACACGTAGAGCAACAATCATAACTTTGAAACTGATATTGCTGTAATGAAATTCTGTTTTTAAAGAAGTAATTTTCATGCAAACCGAATATAAAATAAGATAGTTAACTTTATAATCAAGAAGTTAAAAAGAAAACAATCGTAACAAAGCTTTGATTTGAAACTTGTCTGTAATTGCCTTCGATCTTAAAAACTAGTTCAGTGGAATTCTTAGAAATTCGCTTCCCTCATTCCGTTAAATTGCATTAATGTTCATTTCCTTTCGGCTCCAATAATTGACGAGCCAGTTTATGACTGATTGCTTGAACAACATCTGCAAAGAGCTTCCGGGTGTAAGTTTATGACTTTGTGATTCTTTTTGTAACGACAACTTTGGTCCTGTTCGTTCTTTCTGCAAGAAATTGAAATAAAAAAATAGAAACTTCTTTCAATAACAACCTGTTACTGAATACTTTTGAATTTAAAAATTCATTATTGGCCAATTATGAAGCAAATATTGGATTGAAGTTCGCATAGTCAAAAGTGCAAATTAACACAAATTTCTTGTTTGGTGACATTTTTTTTTAATATTTAAATGCGAGGAACTAAAAATTTTCGATAAAATTTTTCAAGATTTACTAGATTAATTGAAAGTGGATGACATGACTGCCGAGCACGTCGACTTGAAAGATCTTTTGTACTATCCCTCGGAAAGAAGGACAGACGAAAGAAAGACTGAGAAAGGATGGTGTGAGAAATGCAGGGAAAGCGGGAGAATCCCGGGAAAACCTGACGAGCGCGGATCAACGAAACCCACATGAGAACCGAACCCGGGACTCAGAGGTGAGAGGCCAGTGTCTTAGCGACATCGCCAACCGCGCGGCCTAAGATTTACTAACTTGATATAAAGACATTACGTCAGTTATTAAACAAATGGCAAAATTAAAAACAACCATTATCTAAATGTAACTAGTATTTGACATTACACTACTAAGAATGTTATATTTAATGAAATAGTTTGTTATCATTTCTTTAAACATAAGAATCTATCCTTTCCGGGGAGAAAATGTCATTAGAAAAAATACATAAACTTAAAAGACAAAGGCAAAGATGTCTGACTTTTTATTATTAGTAAAATCTGTCATATTAAAATTTATATCGATTTTTTTAAAGTCTAAACCAGGGGTGCACAATCTTAGAAAGTCTGAGGGTCAATATTTTTATAAAGTTCTGATGAAGGGGCTGCAGAACCCCCCACCCCAACCCTTACTATATCTTATTAATTAATAATTTGATAATGTCATTTATAATAATAATTATTAATAATACTTGTAATATACATAAATACCTTACTAATTAATAATTTGACGGTACCATTTACAATAATAATTAATAATTAATGTAATTTACATAAACTTCAAATACAACCAATAATTCTCTAGTTGTGTTCATACCTATATTCCAATAGTTAAGTCTGAGACAGTTGCTATTGCAAGTTATGACATTTTTCAATGTATCTGTTGGCAGCAATGGAAAGGCTCAAATTTAATTTTAAGTTTGACACTACCAGTCCGCAGCAAATATACCGGCATACGAGCGCCGCGGATTATGCATCCCTGGTCTAAATGATTTTTCGAAAATTGCTATATAAGAGTATTAAAATTAAAATTCCATAAGTTATAAAATTGAATTTTCATTTTCTATTAATGAGATTAATTAGCATTGAAATTGACATTTGAATCACTAGGTATAAACTCTACAAAGAAAATAAATCACGATGTGCAATGTTTGTCCAGTGGAGAAGAACATGAATCTTACTAAACAAAAAACGACGAGACTGTAGTAGATGCTGTAGCAACTGCCTTCCTCCACACTTCAATTGAATATTCTAGGGAAGGCAATATTTGTGCACTTAAATTTTAAAGAGTCTGACCTGTCATCCTGCTGAAGGGAGGATATGACCAGCCTCGCAGCTGCCCTTCTTCCTCCATCACATTAAGTGTAATGAATAATGCGCACGAGCTCTATCGGCAGACAAATGGAGACTTGTCAGAGGCCAAGCGTCTGTTTTGCTTTGCTTTCAGGCTGATTTGCAACAGGAGAAAAAGCCCATAAAAAAAACGAAAGAGCCCAAAACACTGCTACTAAACATTCCCCTGTTAGTGAAATGGACTTCGAACATAAGAAATTCTTATCTTTGTCTTAAATTTCGCTTAAGATATTAATTGAAACACTAAACATTTCATAAATAACTACATGTAATTTACAACATAAAAAGAATAGAACAATGTTATAATATTGACTGCTACAAATTTCTAACGTCGATATATTTGTTATCTTATTTATATCTAAATAAATAGAAGCAAAATTTGCTTTTATAAATTCAAATAGATCTGCTATGGATTTCTAAGGACATTTCTATTTATTACTTCACAGCTATTTTCAATCTTTTCCTTTCGAATGTTACTTTTAGGTTTTTGATTTTCTCTATTTGTTCTTTTTTTGGTAATAGACAGTGGAATTTAGTTCAACTGTGATATGTAAGATCAAGTTAAAATATACATTACGAATCAAACAGTTCGATGTTGTGTACAGGTCTTCAGGATGCAATAATTAGCAAAGCTAAATTAACATAAAAACGAAAATAAAATAAAATAAAATAAGAAAATTGAAAGGAATGAAAAACTGAAATTGAAAGTTCATGTGGTAGGGTGAATTTTATTCAGTTAAATTTTTATTTTTAATTTTTGTTATTTTCATATATTTTTACTGTCATAAGTATCTTCAGCTATTTTAATAGTAATATGAATGAATTCTTTAAAAAATCATTTCAACATCGTTTCTGCTGTAACAGCTACTGGAATAACAATTCTTGTTAACTGTTGTTAACAAACGTTCTGTTTTGTTTTTTTAAATAGGTAAATGTAAAACGTTCATATCTTTAAATGCATTTATTTAATTGGAATTTAAGAATCTCTAATCAACCGCAACCTTTCAAGCTACAGATGTCTTCAGAGTGAGTTAGTTAATCCACATTTCTTTTCTATGGAGCAACGTCACTTTGGTGTTCACTTTATTTTTTACCAAGTCAATTGAATAGAACAGAAAGATACATTAATTACTATTTTTAAAAAATTTCACAACAAAAAGAGTAGAGAAACTCATCATTGTATAAATATGTTCAAAAAGTAATACATAATTTATTCAAATATACATTATTCAATAACTTTATATCTGGAATGACTTCTACTGCAGTATTCATCCATATTTTTTTTACAACATTCCAGTTATAATATGCATGAAATCTTCGTTCTATAAATAGTGTTGGTATTGGTCTTCAAAATATAAATTTCGCATTTTTTTTCAAAATATCTCCTTTTTTTTTTGTTTAGTCCATAATATCAACTGCAAATAGTTTAATAATAAACGTAAATATCGAAAATATCTGCTGAATTTTTAATATCGAAATTAATTTTATCAATATACAATCTATGCAGCTCAAAGATTTGAGGCTAGTAGAGCTATTTTATAATAGCTGTGGTTCTAATTCTTAATCTTTCTTTCTTCAAAAGTTAAAATTTTGAGAAGTTGTCGAGAAGTCTAAATACTTAACTAAACTCTGAGCAAAAGTAACTTGCTCAGAAAGAAACATATAGTGCAATTGTCGAAGCTTATTAATCCTTAATGTCTAACAGATGGATGTTGACGATCCCGTATTTTCGTGATTTCACGTAATTTACGCGAGAATAGTCTCTATCCATGTCCTCTCACAAAATATTGAAACATTTAAATGAATGAATACGGGGAAATGCATGAGACTTTTACTACATTTTAATATAGTTTTGATAAATTGAAAACAGTCAATAAACAAACAATAAATTCATTATGTAGCATTTTCCTAGTGACAGACATTAAAAATACTAATTTCCTTGAGATCTGCTGCAGAGGCTAATGGCGAGATCTCGTGTTTTTCGTAATTCTCGCGCAAACGTGATCGTCAACATCCATCTGTTAGACATTATGTTATTGTGCCGCCATTATTGTGTTGTTACTTTATTTTTGCCGAAAGTCATCTGGCAATTAAGAGAAATAATATTTAAAATTAATGTACAATTTGAATTTATAAATAATTTCTAAACGTCAGAAACTTCTAACGAACAAATAATATGTAATTTTGCCCATTACTATTAGAAAGCAATGAAGAATTTGTTGGTTTAACAACTAATATTTAAGAATTTCAAACATTTTTGAATTTAGGTATTGACATTTATTTACTTACTGAATTGTTAAGGGATTCCAACATAAGGAGAAAGCTTTTTCTAAGCGCTACTGCTTTTTCTAAGCGTTACATGAAGGAGCTTTCAAAGATAAAATGCCTAAAGTAATGCATTCTTCTTAACTATTTCTCCACTTGAGACAGATTCTAGACAGTAATTTGCTACTTTTTGTGGTGGGCGTCTTGTTCGGTTTTTTTTTTTTTTTTATTTACTTTGTCGTTGTTCTGTTTCGATATTGCTCAGCTTATACTGAAAGTTTCTTAGATTATATCTTTTCTATTTGAATCCAATGTTATCTTTATTCTCCGCTGATGTTAAGATCGACAGATTTAGGTGAAGGGCCATTTTAAATCGGATATCCGGAGGCCATGAAAATGAAAAAGACTATTTTTTATATATAAAGCTGGAAACTTTATTGTGCCCAAATAATTTCCGTTCAAAAACTACTTTCTTTTGGCATTTCTTTATATTGTCCTAAACTTGCCAAAAGTAATCAATTTTGGTTCTTTTAGTCCATCAAGTATCCTTGAACATTTGGACAAAAGATTTCTCGTAGTGCAATAGTCTATGCATTTTGGCATAGATGCAACTTGAAATTTGGAATAGTCGTTTACTGATATAATAAGTTTCTAATACTAAGTTGACCATATATAACTGCTGGTACATAACTATGATTTCAATTTAATTGTAAATCAGTTATTTTAAAACAATAAAAATAACTCGTGTGTATCATTAAGCATAAGATTTTATGTGCCCTGTTCATGTCTCAAAGCAAAGATAAAGCCGGCACACCTGTTTAAATTTGGCAATACTTTAATTAAACTAAAATAAAAATTTCATGGCACGATCTGCTTTCGATTTCGTAAGAGAAATCTTTCTCGAGACACAACCTTGATCGTGCCATGGAAATTTTAGTTTAGTTTAATTAAATTATGGTCAAATTTAAACAGTTGTGCCGGCTTTACTCTTTGCTTTGAAACACTTATGTTTTGAAATGCTTTTCAGTATAACTCTTCATCAACTTAAAATATGTGCAAGAAGCAAAATATTAAATATATTTTATATTCTTGACATGGTGATAAAACGAATCATTGGATTCACGTCTCGGTTGTTCTCTCATGACGAACTTCGTCCTCTTTTGATTATTCTAAAGTAATTTTGTCTCGTCCTGCTTCCTTGCGCGTTATTATCATAAGTTATCCTTAGTTATGTTGCAGTGTACCATGAAAACTGTATTCTGCAAATATTTTCTATGTAACAGTACGAGTCAGTGAAAATTCCAACTAGTTTTTTTCTCTTTTTTTCTTATTTTTCAAGTGATGAAATGTCTAACTAAAAAATATTTGGTCTTTCGTGACTGAATAGTAAAAAAGCGCTAAAGACAACTACTGATATACAGGGTTTAAGATTACTTTGAGAGTTACTCAATTCATTCTGTTCAAAGTTTCTACCAATCTCCATTGTATTTGGAATATCCTGTACTAACTTTTAATTGCCGCTAACATCATCTATTAAATGAAACCAAGCTTCTCAGAAGATAATAATGGTTGTGCAATCTTGAAAGAATAAGGAACTTTTTACTTTCAAAATGTTTCATCATCTCTAAATATATATATATATATATATTTATTTTAGTGTAACAATACTTTATCTTTATCCAGTTTTATCAATCTTCATCTATGAAGGTTAAGAATCAAATTCTTACATTAACCTCTCTAATTGTGACTGTGAAAAAAAGAGCTTTCTTTGTTTTGCTATTACTAATTTATTTTTACTTACTTTTCAATTCCTCCCTTTTAATTAGTCATATTATTAACATTATTTATTATTATTAACGTATCCTAACACATATTATTATTAACATATTTATTATTAACATATCCTCACACCAAACAACATTAATATTGACAATATTAAATTGATGATTTTCAAAGCTCGATTTGTTTTTATGTTACATATTGTTAACCAAATTTTATGGAATATAACCTATTTTATTTACGATTATGGCTTGAAGAAGGAAAGACGCAAAATTCTTTAGGAAAATTCGCTTGCATTAAATATATGGTGTGAGGATATGTTAATACTAATTTACTTTACTTGGTTGGTGAAGTAGGGCCTCCGTAAGTTGAGTCTATTTCTACATAACAATCGGGTGATTCTTATTTCTTTGCCTCTTTTACTTCTTTAATCTTGCTGTTTTCTTGAGGAGTCATTATTAATATGGAGATGTTTCCTTGGGAATCACAAGTATCGTTATATTTCATGTTTATTTCCAGTGTTTTGATTTCTCCTAAATGTTTATTTTAGTCTCATTAATTTCTGTTTACTCACTAGAGAATTCCAATTTTTTCTGACTCTTGATTACTATTTTCTTAGAATGTCTTTCCAATTCTTTTCTATCTCCTCTTCTCCTAAAACAGTAATGAAGCCTTTGATGATTAGTATTTTATTAATTACATTCTTTAGCGTTTCAGAATTATCTAATTAATCCAATTTATATGCAGAGCCTTCAACCGTTTTGTCAAACTATATTTCTAATGTATCTACAATCTGGGTTCTTCTAATCCTAGAGAGGCACCGTTTCGGCGCCAATAGATGTCTGCAGCATACAAGATGAATCCAAGGTGATTCCAGAGGTAGTAGCCATACGTTTTAAATTCCATCTTACGAAACAAGTTCCTTGCAATAGGAATTTGTTTGAAGCTGGCAAACAACGGAAGGAAAATCCTATTTAACTCATAAAAATACTACGTATTAATGCATATTACTGTTTTTGGATAATTTCTAGACAGTTTATATTAACGAGTGAAGTACTTTTACTTTTAAATTAAAGTGTTATTATAAGAAAAATGTTTATGGAATGTTTTCAGTTTTCTTATAATTACCCTGAAGATTACGAAATGTTAACGAATATCAAAGAAACTCAAAAAAGAAAAAAGAAGATAAATATCAAATATAACAAATGAAACTTGTTGAACCCTCCCTCACTAGCGGTTGTCACTATGCTTTGTAAATTCTCACTATGCTCATTGTTTTTCTCATCTCTGCAATAGGAAAAATACGACGTTTCAAGTTGGAAGCCTTCCCTTGTTAGTGCCTTTTCATTTATTATATTTGAAACTTACGTTCTTTTGTTTTTTCTTTAGTTCTGTTTAGTTGCTTTGATATTCTTTTCAAAACTATCGTCATTGTGGTTAGTATGTTCTTGTTACTCTTTGTCGACCTTTAGCATTTGTAAAAGTTTAAGTTATGTGACATCGTTCATGGTTTTGTTAGAGTAATCAGTATCTTCCGTGGAAACTTATAAAAGGAAATAAATAATAATTACAATGGCTTTTATTCTCGAGATAGATGAAAGCAACTACCACGATGGTTGCTTAATACATTAACTACACTTTAAGAGTTCCTTTTAAGTCGTTGGAGTTTCGTTTAAAACAAAGGACAAAGAAAAATCTTTACAAACAAGAAAAGATGTAGGTAGCGTGCCAAGAATCTAATACTGTACAAGATATAACAATTTTCGAACCAAATTCCTAGGAAATATCTGATTACAGAAGGACAGACATTTGATTAAAACTTTAAAAGCACGAAGTAAAAAAAAATAAATACTTCGTCTTAATTTAGTGTGGACAATATTTTATAACATTAAACAAATATTAGAAATGATAAATAATTTCTACAGTAATTCTTGCAAAAATAACAAGTAGAAATTGTAGTGAACCTAAAGGCTATTGAATTCAATTTTTTCTAAATGCTGAAGAAAAAGCCTGTTTTCCTATTTTTATAATCTTACAAGTACAGTATTTTAATTTTTTCTAAATATCCTCTATTTGAATTCCCATTAATAAAGAAAACTTTTTCCAAGTAACTGTGTAACAAAAAGTCAATGAACAATTAAAACTCACGAATAAAAAGATCATTAAAAATATACTTAATATTTTTTAATCCGACAACATGTACAATAGTTAGATACTTTGCGTTCTGTTAGCCAGAGACTGATGAAAGTTAACAGACAGCAACGTATCTAACTATTGTAAATGACGAATTAAAATGAATTGTTTTATTCCGTGATTTTATTTATAATAATAAAGATTAAGATTTCTTCTCAAAGGAGAATTTTAATTTAGCACCTAGGGGGTGCTTGGCTTCCCTGCCACCCCCATTCACCACAATCAATCAATCAATCAAACGTTTAATAATTGTTATATGTAATTAATAATTAATATTATCATTTATTTCAAGTAAATAATAATTATTTACATGTAATAAATGAAAATAATATTTACTGTTACTGAAAATAATTATTAAATGATAATTAATTAATACATCCGGGAAGTACGATGTCAACTAAATAAATCATGTCTAGAATTATATAACTCCGAACGGACTAATAATTGAGACGAGTCGTAATAATAAAATATATCCTATTTAAGGACATCTTTCTGTAGTTATATATCTTATCACTATACAGGGTGGGGCAGCTTCCCAACATTTTTGCCCATTGTCCTTTTCCTCAGTAATGAAATCAAAGAAATAACTTTCAAATGGCGAAAAGTAGGATATTTTGTATTTGGTAAAGAAATGAATACTTAAAACTTTTACTAGCCTACAGTCAATATTTAGCTTTTAAGTAGTTAAGCCTTAACAGCATATTAAATAATAAGAGAAAAATCGATATTGTAAAGCGATCAGACATCACATTGAAGACCTGCCTCTTACACAGCCATTTGTATATAATATTCTGTCCTATACTTATTAAGCTATATCAAAAAGAAATCGTTGTTGCTGCTGTTTCTGTATGATAAATGACATTGATTTATTTCAGTTTTGGAAATTCTTTTGCTTTTAATTACGCTTAAAGAATATTAAGGTAATAATGACTTGAAGAAAATGCATGTTTCATTCAATCAACAGTTGGTCTGACATTATTTTTATTTAATCTATTTGGCGTTAACGTATAATAATAGAACGTAAATATAAAATATTAATATATATTTCTATTATTCGATCTGCTTTGCTGTGTGGTTATGGTTATAGCGGAAATAATCTAGTCAAATTGAGATCTTATTATAAATCTATTGTTGAACTTTTTATCCACGGTCTATACTTCCGAGTTTGTAATACAATTGGTAATTCTAAATCTTTTCTTATTAATTTATTGATTGTGTTCGTTATTATGTGTTATTTTTGCTTTTTTCCCATTCTTCCATTAGCTATTTCGAGCTAATCATTTGTTTAGTTGATTTCATGACTATTCTAACAATTGATTTCCTCAACAGAAGATAAATTATCATCCATACTGATAAATCCCTAATATACATTCGCATTTCACTTTCCATTGAATCGAAATGATCTGATTATTTAAATTCTTTCTGCATTGAACTAATTATTAATCGGGTAAATTCTCATCAAATTCAGGCAAGAGCATTGATTTTTGACAATGTAAACTTTAATGTTAATTTATTCTTCAGGAACTGTTCTTATTTGGAAAACTAAGTTAATTTTAAATTAGAAATATTCACAAGCTACAAGGAAACAGAGGTTTGACCTTTTCATTTCCATAAGCTGTTGTCCAAAGAACCATAGAACAGCTGTTTATACTTAATTACTACTAATCAGGTAATTGTTCAACGGATCATACAAAATGCTGTTTATATACAACACCACATTAAGTTGATTTGTAAATATCAAATAATCATTATTTATTTATTTTTAAAAGGGATAGTTAACTCTTTGTCTGAAGTTTCTCAACTTACGAACTTTGTCATTTCTTAATTTTTTTCTAAATCATTTCTCATATGAACATTATGCTACATCACAAACATTAGGGTACATTTGTATCGATGATCTTGCGCGAAATGCTATTTAAAAACCCCTATCCCAGGAGTAGTTATTTTTACTTTTACTATAAGTAAGAGATAGAATCATTAAAAATTTAAACGCTTTCCAATGAAACTTTCCTACAACCTTCCACAAATGCATATTCATACAAGTTATGTATGATAGGCACTTTTCCTGCCATATTTTGTTTAGTTCAATGTGAGTAAGTTTGCTATTCAATTAGGATATCCTATTAACTCCTGCAACTTACAGTTCAGTAGATTGTAGATTACAACGTTTTCAAAGAGCAATCTGGACTAGCAGGAGGTTTTATTACTGAAGGGGAATAAACCAGAAAGAACCCAGGGAGAATTCCTACACAGCTAGGAATCCGGCTTATAAACCTCTAGAGAAATATTACACCACGGAACCTAACGGAGTCGAACGATAAAAAAAAAAAAATTAGAATATTCACTGACATTCATAACTACGACTGAATGTTCTGAAAGATTTACAAAAATTTTTCAGTAGTTAATTAATTAATAATAACCTATTTATTAATTAATTAGAAAGGTTAATTTCTAATATGTATTAGAACTTCTTTATAATTGAAAGTGTTCGAAAATACTGAATTTTATTCAGAAATCACGTATATCTAGTCACAGACTGAATTCAGTTTACTGAATAATAAAGAAAGAGGATATACAAAAACAGAAATATCATCTTATCTTCTTTCCGTTTCATTTTCCTTTTTAAAGAATAGCATTTGAGCCCCCATAGAGTTGGGAGAGCTGATTTCTTCAAGTGGATAATTCCATTCGACGAAAATATCTTCGTAAGTCACTCGAAATTACTCCGAGTTGTTCGAAAACAACCGCAACCAAAGATAAGTTGACGGAAATAAGGACTCAGTTATTCCAAGCGAATTAAATGGCAGCCATTGTGATAAATAATAATCTAATAAGCTTTTATTATTTATAAGGATCATATTTTTAAAAGAAAAAAATCGTAAGTGACAGATCACAAAGCTTCAAATGAAATCTTGTATTAAATTATACAATTTATATCTAAAATATTGTAAAATTAATAAATTTAAATTTAGTTTAAAATATATCGTGCTATTTATAATATATTTATATATATACAGGTTTTTAATAATTTGAGAATAGGTCTACATTCGTCAAACTGTCATGTTTCAGCATGTAATGTAAATTTCAATCCTTCAGAATAAAATCCTTAACATTTACATTGCTATAGGAAACAAATTAACAAATTTATATATGAGATACATTATAGAAATCTACAATAATGATAATAACATTGTGGTACGAAGAGATATCAGTACAAATAAATACAAACATACAAAAACAGAAATCATAAGACAAAAAAAAATAAAAAAAAAAATATTTCTATTTTTGTGGTCAAATACCTTTTGAGGCAGCCGTAGTGCTGCCCAAGGTTTTGCATTCCACAATTTGTTCTTGTTTTTTATTTTCTTATTTTTAGTCTTTGAGGGGTTACTCTTTACATCTTGAAAGACTTATTCTTCCTCTCGTTCACCTTTTGAGTTTTGCACTGACCGAGTAGCCCTGGCTGAAGAGAGCTCAACAAGCTCGAAACGGTCGTCCCAGGGTCTCAGCTTGACTCAAAAGGCATCCTAATTTCAATTACAATTTCATTCATTTGAAAATGAACAGAAAAATATTGCCTTATTAAGAAATATTAATTAGTTAAATACATTTCAGAAAATGATTGGAATTCAGTACATCAATCTAAAAAGTAAAACAATACAGCATAATTTCACAGAACAATATTTAAATCTGCTCTGTGAAGTTATGCTTTATTGTTTTTACTTTTGAGATTCATGTTCTGAGGTCCAACCATTTTCTGATATTATTTAACTAATCTTAAATTTGAGTATTTGTTGTGTTCCTAAGCTAATTTCGATTAATAGGAAAACCTATTTGCAAATTGAAAATTGTATGGATTTAAAGCAAGATTAAGACTCACGGGTCTTTTGTAATTGAGAAACCAGTAGGCTATAATAAATTTTGAGAAAAACTTATGTACGGTATTTATTTTTGGATTTTACTACTTCATCATTTCAAACCTGCTTTAGTGTAACAGCTTTACTGAAATTTTTCTAATCTTCCACAACATTAACCTTGCTGCTATGCAGTTTGTATACACCCATAATGTTTTACTAACACTCGGATAAAGATTGATGGCGTATCTTTGTTGCGGAACCATTTGCATGGTTGATTTCAAGCATTGTTTTTGTCATTTCCTCTCCCCTAATGCACCCTATAATGCACAGAACAATGTGCATTATCTAGATCAGCAGACTAATATTCCCGTTTTATCTGTCCGTCTGTGAACAAGTATCATTAAAAATCTCATTAAATTATCATTAAAATCTCATTAAATTTTAACGATTAAATTGTTATGATTGCACAACAATCATAACAATCGCAACAATTGCGTCTTTTGCATTCGCAACAATCACATTTATAGTGATTGTTGTGATTGTCAAAAGGCGCAATTGTTGCGTTTATTGGAAATAAACACAAGAAAATTAAAGCAATATCAGAAGACGTTGCGAAGCATTTTCATTGGTTTACTAATCGCTTTCCCTACCTTGCTTTAAATGCAAAGATTAAGCTTCAATACTTCCAGCATTTTGTTGACTGAGAATGTAAAGTATATGGAGTCTTATTATTCCAATTTAACATTTTCTTCTTTGTTCTTATGAGCTTTGGCTGAAACGACTGGATGGATTTGTTTAAGTTGCTACGTTGTTTATTGATGATCCATCTTAACGGTACATTTCTTGCCTGAAAAGCCCCGAAAGCCTCCCACAACTGGCACAAAGCTTGATAAAACTGGAAAACAAAGGTAACAAAGAAACCACAAAGGAAACTTTCGATGTTGATAGAAAATTTTAAGATTATAAGATCAAACAAACTCTTGTTTTCAAGTTAAAGAATGAAAAGATTTTGTAAGTGTGATTATGAATCACAATATTTACATTGATTTATTCTAAACAAAGTTTCACGGCATGAAAGAGTATATAGATATTCTTGAATTTAACTCTATCTTAATGCACTGAAGTAACTGTGTTTGCTAATTTTTCCTTTCATCTCTCGAAATATTGCGAAGTCACGCTTTCTTGGTAGTTTTGCTTTAAAATCTGATGCAATGCCTCAAATCAGTCGATACCTGAAGTGTCTGTTTACCAATGATATTGAAGAACGTCTCTTTTCTTTATTTGTTCAAGAAAATCTTCGGTAAAAAAAAAAGTTTCTTTCAAAGCTAACTTGATTTTTTGTTAATTTTAAAAGAACCTTTTTCTTATGTATTATGGATAAGCGACCTAACATTTTATGGTAACTGAGTTTATTATTTAAAAATATTTCAAAGATTATAAAAGCATTAACAAAAAAAGAGTTGAATAAATAAAATGTATTTAAAGAACTAATCATTTATGGAGTGATCTAAAAGTCTCCTCAGGAGAAATAGAATATATTCAAGAGAAAAGAAACAGAAAATTATAATTATAATCCTAACTTTCAGAATCCAACATAGAAAGAGTCCGTATCAAACTCCTTTCCTTGAATTTACGAATAGTTAGAAAGCAATTCAATAGAATATTTCAAAAATTCTTCAAGATAAAGAAAAGAAGAATTATCTAAATCACAAGACTGATTTAGATAAGGAAAAAAAATCATTCACCTTGTTTTGAAACAATTTTAAGATTACCAACATAATTATCAATCCTGAAATGTTCTCATTCTTTTTTTTTGTTAATTATTTGATATCAGAAAGTTCTTGAAAGTATTTCCAGCTGATAAACAATTTGCATTTCAGAATTACAAGTAAAGTAAATTTATTATTTAATTTTAAACAATTATTGCTTAGACAACTTTTTTTCTTCCATTTTCTTCTTTTTCTGCACTGCACAGTTTAGGCAGTATATCTGTGTTCGAGTCATTTTATTTAGGTCTGTCTCAAGATCTTTTTTCTTTACGTTTCTATGTCTACATTTATTTTGGTAGTTGTGTCCTTGGCATTCTTTCTCCATGTTCTCGCCATTTCGCTTTGTAATCTTTTAATTTTTTTCATTTATGTCACAGATCTTCAACTTACATTTCTCATATCTTGGTTTCTTATATGTTCGAGTCTCATGCATCATTTTACCTGCACAAGATTTCATTTCTGAGACCTTGTATTCTATTTTCTTGTTTTCTCGTTGTTATCCACATTTCGCTTCCACTTAGTAACGCAGGAGCAACTGATACTTTACAAAAATTCATCATTGTCACCTTCTGTGTTTAATTTGCAAGTGTTCTGTTTCTATTCTATTAATCATCTGAAATCTGTGCAGCTTATTTTCAATATCCTAGTCTTGATCGTAGCTGACGTCATTATCAAGTTATGTAAATTGTCTAGCCTTTCTACACTTTTGTTGTTTACCACTACTTTCCCCCTTTTTTTCTGTTTATTTATGTGGATATTTACATGGATAACAACATTACTTATTTGCATCTTCGCTTCAAAAAAAAAAGAAAGAAAGAATCAGAGACTTCTCGCTCGGAATTACTCTCGGATCATAAAATTGTTTCAAAACTTATAAATGAATACAAGATAAAATAATGTAATTGAGTTTCTCCTACTTAAGTCAGTCAACTTATGATTTTTTTTGCGCAGAGAGGATTTTTACCTTTAGTAATATTCATAAAAACTCACAGAATAAAGTAACAAATGAATAAAGGGAAAAAAAAAAACTTTGTTTCAAAAAAGGAAAAACGACTTAAAACGTTATTTTAAAAAATATAAACGTCTTTAAATCAAAAAAGAAAACTAAAATAAAACTGAAAAGGACATTGTTGTAATGCGCCATCTGTCGGAGAACAGCAGAAATTGATAATTACAAATCCATTTCTAATTATGAATTATTTATTGATAATTTGAAAAGCTTTTGGAATTCAATAAAACACAATTCAGATATGAAATGATAAAAAGTACAACTTAAAACAATATTTTCATGCAAATCGAGCAAAGTTTTTTAATTATTATAATACTCAAAATTCAAATGCTTCTCAAAAGGAGTAAAAATTTAGAAGAGGTTGAAGACTTTCTCTGTATAAAAAGATTTACAATAAAAAAAATATTATTTCAATTTACTATATCATTTATTTCAAGATTTAGATTTAAAAGTTAATATAGTAGTGGGCGTTGAGAATTTTCATTTAATGAAAAGATTCGTTAATGAAATATCTTTAAAGTATGTCTATCGAATGGATAATTTGAAAATCGACTTCAGATTTACTTAATATTTAATTTAAAATGATTCAAATACTGTAGTTTTCTTACTTCCATTTTGTTCCTTTCCCTCAAAAGACATGTCTGGCTTTTCACTT
Source organism: Thereuonema tuberculata (assembly GCA_023159025.1). Lineage (NCBI taxonomy): Eukaryota > Metazoa > Arthropoda > Chilopoda > Scutigeromorpha > Scutigeridae > Thereuonema > Thereuonema tuberculata. The sequence continues at coordinate 110,821,008 of JAFIDM010012231.1, forward strand.
TTATTATTTTTTTTTCTTAATTCCACTTTTGTTAACTTTGGTTCTAATCGTTTTGATATAAACTTAGTTAAAACGAAGAAAGCTTTTCTATTTTTTTTTTCTTAACAGGATTTGTAACATCTGAAAAAAAAGAACGAATAAAGAAGGAAAGAATTGAAAGCCCAACTTTTTTTTGTTTTATCCCATTTGTTTTCACTTTTTTTGTCTGTTAGTTCATCTTCCAGTGCTCTTCAAATACTCTTGCATTCGACGTAATAAGCCAAAACTATTTATGACCTCTTATACTTAGAAGAAATTTCTCCCTTCTTTCCAAAATTTAGCATTATTCCCATTAGTCGAAATTTTGTTATTCAATACATATTTCAAAGAATTATATAGTGACTTTTTTAAAAAAAGAATTGAAAGATAGTGAAATTAATTGAACGTATTTAAACTGAGAAGGATTTCGGTATCTTACGGACGGCTTGAAAATGTACATTAGGTTAGGATAAGCAAATGATTATAATATCAGTGAAAATGCGCTAGCTGTTTCGGAGCTGCCCCTCAAAACTTCCAGGTCTTGGGTATAAATAGTGGCTCAAATGAGATGCTGCAATCACTAAAAAAGTCACATTATGAATACCAGACGGACTTTGTATGGGGAGGAATTATTGGAATGAGAGAAGCTGGATTTTCTTATCTCGAAATTGCCACTCTACAGAACGACAGTACTTGGACAGATGAGATTCGGACGCATAAAAATTCAGGAAAATCGCATGACTACCGCTTGGCATTGGCCAATCACAGAGCGACATTCGTGGTATTAGCACAGTAAAGGAGCACTGTCATTGGTCAGGCTTTGTGCTCCAGCACAGTTCGATGTCATCTGCTCGCAGCCCATTGCTGCAAATTCCTGTGACCGTCAACCACAGACGCCTCAGACTTGAATGGGGTCTCGAACACAGACATTGGCGTGGTGATTGGCAATACGACGTGTTTTCTGATGATTTCACGATTCAACTTGATATACCATGGATGGTCTCATACGTATTCGAAGACATCGTGAACGTCAGCGTTATACCGGCCCAATGCCAAGTGTCAAGAATTTGGATCAATTCGTGATCTCGCCTGAAACGAATTCACAGAACCTTCAACCGCCAGCGGTACATCATGGATGTTTTAGAGGCAGAGTTGTCCTCGCGAACTTTCTTCGGAATTGTACTGGCGCTATATTCCAGTAGACAATGCTCGCGCACATATGGCCCAGAATGTCCAAGACCTTTTCCATGAATGGCAGGTACAGCTTCTTCGCTGGCCTGCACGTTTGCCCGATATATCTCGATCGAAGTTATCTAGAACATGGTAGGTAAACAACTGGCCCTTCAAGCGCCTCCGTCATCCACCGCAAATGAACTCAAGAATAGCATAGAAACAGCCTGGTAGGCTATTCTCCATAACGATATCAAAAACCTCTTCCATTCATTGCCAAGCCGTATAGAATCTATTATTGCTCCTCGAGGTGTCTTCACATGATTCTGAATTTCTAGCAAATGTAATCAGTTATCTTATGTAACATGAGTACTCTGTGACATAAATTTCATTTCAATATCATGATTATGTTTTGCAGTTGCAATTTCCACAAATAGTAGCGTAGTAGTAGCATTTGCTTATATTCCAACTCCATTGGATTCAATGGGACTTAATCTAAGGGTAGCTTACGACCATTTGGAGAAACCTGATTTATTAGTAAATTTTGCTTATGTGATAAAATAACTATGAAAATAAATTTGATATTGTAAATACAAAAAAGGACGAGACGTGATTGTAAAATTCACACTGAAAAGAAAGAAAATGATGCTCATAAACATCCCGGCTTTAATGTGGAAAAATCGTAAGAAAAATGAGCAATACAATCGCAGGCTTTTGTAGTAAAAGATTTCTAAAAGTCTCCACAGACGAATTCATGATTAACGTAAGAATTTCAAAACAATATTGGGACCAAACCTAAACAAGGGATACGGCATCATATCAAAATGAAATGTCATTGGCATTAGCCCTACAACTTTCTTGGGTTACCACTTCAAACACTTCAGTTAATCAAAACAAAACAGTAAACATTTACCAGTAGTAGCTCATAGGTGAGATGTCCCGGATATATGTTTTATCTTCCTCTTCAAAGGAGATCGCGTTGGAATCACAGGAGCAGCCATGAGCAACAACAAAATAACATTTATTTTGATCATAAATATAGATCGGATTTTTATACAGGATTCTTGATGTCACACGACTAGGAATAAGAATTCTATAATTATCTCTTAAGTTAAAAAGACTGCTTTGGTAACAATGGGTGCTAATTGAAGTGCACATCACTCTAAATATATGCGTAATCCAAATAGTAGACTCTTTAGTCTATTTATTGACTTTCAGTTTATTTAGGAAAGATAAAATTCATCCTTAAAAATCTCGGATTGCCAACGATTTCACGAATGAATAATTGGAACATTAAATATAAATCTACATAATATATCATGCAAGTTTTAAGGAGGTACAATTTAGACTGTCGATCATTTTCCGAATTCTCTATGATGCGATCTACTAATGTTGAAAAAATGGCATTTATTGCTTTTGGAGTTCATAGTTCGAAGTGTAACTTGTGAGATTATGATGTAGACAATAACTGATGTAATGTGACATTTTTATTTTTGAGTTCCATGGTCTGATGGTCATGAATTCATAAACTGTGTTGTAGATTTATCATAAATAAAACATTTGTTACTGTTAGAATTCGAAGTATATACTTCTGGAAAAATATGAATTCCGTTATTTTGTCCTAAAATTCCGCAAGCAAAGTATGAAATCTCCGAATTCTTAAATACAACTCCCGTTGTAATTCAGCAATGTGGAAAAATAAGCTTACTATGGTGATCTTAACTTTAAATTTAAAAATAACTAAAATACTATAGGTATCTTAAATCGTAAATTTAACGTGCAATGAACAATATTAGCTCCTTAATCAGGTTTTGACTTGTTTTGATTCTTTACTATAAGTATTTCCAATATGAATCATCAAGAAATCCGGTTCCCATTTTAGATTGAATCCTGGAGCCCGTCTGTAGGAGAAATAACAAGGAAGAATCTCTGACCTCGCCCGGGATTTACTTCGCTGCTGAATACCTATTCCATTTTAAGAATATTAGTAAATAATAAATTGCATTCTTTTTTCATTTTTATTTATAAAAATAAATCTTTTTATTATAAAAGAGTACAAAAAGTTTTGTATTTCACATTTCGTCTCATAAACACCATTCCTAGTATTGTTAATTAGATCAAATTGCCGAAATATTGTATTGTATTTTAAATACATTTCTTACTTAACTAAGCCGTGCTGGCGTGGTCGCGCGGTCTCAGGTGTCGGTCTGCCGTGAGGCCAGTATGCCGGTACCCGGGTTCAAATCCCGGTTGCGAGCATGGATGTTTCAATTTCCTTTCCTTTGTTGTTAACCTCTTCTTAACTTTCGCTTCGGTCTGACGTCATTCCATAATGGCGTCCTGGAGAAGGCAACGGGAATTCACTCCAGTATCTGTTCCAAGAATAGTTACGGCTTCTCCTAGATGTCGCCCTTAGGGGGTCTCTAGGGTTCCGTGGACTCAAACCAATCTTCGGATTGTCTACCTTGGTAGTAGTACTTAACTAAAGCTTGTGTGATTTTTTTATTATCTGAATGGATTTTTACCTCTCACACGTTAAATTTATTAGACAATTGGAACTAAATTATTGTTCTGCGCAATAGTGCTATATAGCAACATGGTGTCGACCATTGAACCTAAATCATTGTTGTGGATAGTATCACATTTGCACCTGGTGACCGCGATGGGAACTACACTAATATTGCTGTGGAACTAAATACAATTGGAACTAAAATATTGCTGTGCATAATAGCTCCATAAAGCAACCTGGTGGTGACTATTGGAACCAAACTATTGTTGTGCATAATAGCGCCACATTCGCACCTGATGGTAACAATAGCAATTGCACAAATATTGTTGTGCAACAATTGGAATTAAAACATTGTTGTGCATAATAGCACACATATTAATTTGGTGGCGACATTATTGTTGTATATAATGCGATGGGGTTTTCGGCATAGATATAGATTTGTAATGATCAGATGATTTTTTTTTACGAACTGGGGAAGATTTGAAGTAATAGGGTTACGACGTTACAAAATTCGGACAACTACTACCGTAGTTTCAATATAACAAATGGTGTCTTAAGGTTTTTGTAATTCATGTGTTTAAAAATATGGAATTGTATTATGATCTTCTTCTTTTTCTTCTTCATTCCTGGATTAAGCCTTTGGCCTGTTCCGGCATCAAATTTATATCAATTTGTATTATGATATCAGTGTTATTCAAGCCATGAAAAACTTCTTCTCTCTAAAATAAGCCCTTATTTGTATAATTAACATTCAACCTTGTATATTCCTTAAAAGGAATCATAAATAAAAAAGAAAATTGATTGTAAATATTTATGGATTGAAAATATGATTCGACTTATCTACAATTCCAGCTAAAAATATAATAATAATAAAAAAGTGAAGAATAAAATAAAAAAAAATTTCGTCTTAACCTGACATTTTAATAAAATAACTTTCCATGTCTTTTTTTTCTTTTTTGAAGGTTTCAAATAAGTTTTTCGTTTAGAATAACTGATTGAATTTTGTGTAATTTCATCTAGGAGAAAAAGATCAATGAATTGTAACGATGATACTATGAGTTTAAGATTAAAATATTCAGTTTAAAATGACAAAACATCCTCTCTAATTGTAAAGTCAATTAAACCTAAGTGAGAAAGGATAATACCCAATTCTTTAGAATTTTCAGTCAAATTTTAATGATTTTTTTTTTCATTGCTGTGACTGCAGTCAAAATTCCAGAACTTTTATAAACAAATACTTAAAAATTAATATAAATTACAAATTTTCGTACAACTGTTAAATGTTGAGGGTTACATCAAAATTCAACTATGAAATCATTTAATATTTGATAAGTGGATAAACCGAACACAAAATGTAATTAAACTTTGAAACCTTCATTGAAAATGAACTCTTCTTAATGAACAAATTTCAGAACTAATAAGAAAGTTTGCTAATTTTCGAATTGGAAACAAAGTACCAGATAATTATATGTGTATACTATAATTTTTTTTAACAAATTTAGCTTCTTTCCTTCAAATGTTTTTCCTTTGAGGCACCACTGCTCTTCCAATGAACCAATTAATATTAATTGCTAAAAAAAATATCTATAGAAGACAATCCTTTGTTGAGGTCACAAATATGAATAATTTCTATGCATTAATATTTATTTAAATTATTAAAATTCTATACAAATATCCTAGCGAATATTAATAATTATTTTTTTTATTACTTATATAGTTTCAATGTTTTTTTAATATTAGCTGCCACAGCAAACTCTGTTATGATTGTGTCGAAGTAGATAATTCTATGAAGAATTTCACTTTGAGAATTTTAGCTATTGATAAGCAGTGACCTCTAGTGGCTATATTGTGATTCACTATAAATATACTGTCTTTTCTTACTGAAAATTATATTTGAATTGAAAAATCTTTAATAGAAAATTAAAAAGAATGTGACATAAAGGTAATTTTCATCGTGCTCTGTTTTTGTTTTTAATTGGCGGAGAGCTACATTATCAAAAAGAAACGTGGCGTGAACCATGATTAATTTTAAATAATAAATTTAAAAGCAAAAACGAAAAATGAATATTAAGTATCTGAAAATTTATTTTAAATTTCGTTTCTAAATGTAAGATATAAATTATTGAACTTTTAATAAAGATATAAATTATTGATAATAACAGAGGCGTCACTAGGGTTGGTGTCACCCAGTGCGGTAGCTCATAACCTTGTAAAAGTATCTGTTCAACCAAAAAAAAAAAAAACCGGTGCGGTCCGCACCCCCCGCACCCCCCTAGTGACGCCACTGGATAATAAGCTAATTCAAACTGATAATAACAGCTGGAAAATAATTGTTAATTGCTGCATACTGTTTTATTTTTTATTTTATATTCTCTAAATCACCGATTTCTAAAAATATTTAACTTAAATTAATAAAAATAAAACAACGAAATGAATGTCTGACTGCGTTAGGAACAAAAAATGCGAGTGGAAAATGCGTGACCGATGAAAAAAATCTTTTGTAGCTATTTCACTGGACAACGAATTTTGTAGGACGTTTTTTGCCGAAAGATTTGGATATTAAAGCATCATCGTTGCAAGGACCAAATAAAATGGACGTTCAGAGGTGTCATATGATGCGAAATTTCGAAGAGCTTTTTTCACTCCAGGATCCTTCAATTTTTCAGAATCCAATTTTCAAAACTAACAATAGTCCAGGTAAATTCTAATACATTGAATGAAAAGCTTTTAACTAAAGTATTTCCATATCAAAATATAATTTTGCCGTATTTATAGTAAATTTGTAATAACTCGTTATTCACTTGAATTGGAGCGAAAATTCAAAACCGACTTTTAATTATGAGATGATCGATTGACTAGTATTTTGAAATGTTTGCTCGAGTCTTCATGCCGAACGGCAGTAAGTACCACTTCCGTTTTCGATTGTGAACCTGACTTCCGCCGGAAGCTGCATTTAGAGGTTTTTGTTTTTATGAACCGACAGATTTCAGATTCCTTAATCGGACATGTTTCGTTAGCATTTTCGTTCCTGTGAAACGTGGCTTAGTGGTACGTAAAAGATTTGATTACAAAATAAAATTACAAGGATTCAGGAATCCTTGTCAAAGGATTCTCCTGAAAAATTCAAAATACCAGTCAGTGAACATCTGTAAAAGTAGGTAATTTTTTGTTAGTCAGTAAGTGGATTTACTAACAATCCACTAATAAAGAAAAGCATATTTAATTTATTGGAACAAAACAAAGATTATTTCTCAAAGATCATTAACCGAGGAACAAGATTTCTATTGGATTAAAATGGACAAAAATATTTCGTCTTTATTTTTTTTTTCTGTAAGAAATTTATAAAGTGTTTGTCAACACGTGCTGAACTGTATTTCACGTATTTCCTCCTCAGGTCCAATGGCGATTTATTTTCAAGGCCACTTCAGTTCGATTGTTAATTCTGTTTCTGGCCTCCAGGGTCAGGAGCTAATCGTTTTGAATGGTTAATGCGCTTGGAGAATCGCCGAAGGCAATCGTGACGTCACACTTATCTGCGTCTTTGGTAAACGATTTAACCCTGAGGCAACGCTGCGGATCCAAGCACCGGCCACATACAGTTCGCCGTTCCGCAATGCTGCTGTTCATTCGCTTTGAAAGGTGGAAGGAAGGTGCTTCCGAAATGTATCATTTTACGTCGAATAAGCAGTATTTGAAACTTAATAGCAATTTGAAATCTCACCTGGGATGAAAAGAAATCCATCGCTTTGTTTTATAGATATAAACAGATTCTATGAGAAGACTTAGGTTTAAATAGGAAAGGTTGTTTTTCTTTTTTAAAGTCATAGAAAAATAATAAAAAAAAAGCTGGATAGGTAATAGAATATCAATTAGTATTTTGAAGGTGTCTTAACCAATGTAAAATTGTTTTATTATAGTAATCCTTGTAATTATTATTTTCGCCAAAACAATTACGTCAGTTAATAATAGGTATATACACAAATTAAAAAGAAAAAAAAATATAAATTTAATCTATAAGTGGGAGCTGCTACACGAGCGATATTATTATATGTTAAATTTATATATTTATATATTAAAAATAAATATATAAATAAATAAATAAATACATAAAAATAAAATACATATAAATAAATATAAATAAATTTATATATTAAAATAATATCGCTGGTATAGGTTAAATATTACATATATAAACATATATTTATGTCTTGTATATTGATAAATTTTTAAATGAGTTTTATACGATCAATGTTTTTTAATAGAATCTTAATAACTAATCCCTAACAGACTGTTAAAAGTCATGTTTTTAACAAACTAAACTCAACTCTTTTTTTTTATTAAATCCAATTATACAAATTAAACAGAAACGATTTAATTCAGCTCTTTATTGTTATGGAACCTGGCCTAGAACGTACAGGCATATACGGAAAAGATTTGGCCAAACGAAGATAGGTGCAGGTCAAAATGCTGATCTCGCAATTACTGTAACGAAAGCATTGTATCCTGCTTAACCTAAGGATATAAGTACTAAATACTTACATAATACTACTTACTACATCTTTCTGTAGAAATAATAACCATAAAAAAAAAAGTATTCTTCAATCCCGAGATGGAGCCATATCTTCCGAATAATCCACAAGCACCTTTACAACTGAAACAACTGTTATTGAAACGCAAATGAAATGTAGAGGCTGTAATGATTGACTCTTCAGAACAAATCATTATTTTTTACGTGAATATCCAAATGACGGAAAACTAGCTGAGGGGAATAACATCATTTCCTTATTGTTCAAAACCGATGATGTCAGCTATTTATTTCGTAGTTGACTTATCTTAAGTAATGGTAGCTATTGGAAGAAATGACCGAATAGATCTTACTTAGTCGCATTTCAAAATCTGCCATTTCTTTTAGATTAAAACGAGTGGAATTGATTTAGTTATTAGGCCTAATTATCTTATTGCAGTTGACGTTAACTGAAGTGTTTCAATATAAAAGCAAAGTTAGACAATAGATTCTTTTATTTTTTGTCTAAATCTACTTTTCTTTCTCAGAATTGTGGTGAAAAATGCCTGTGAAGAAACTTCACAGGAAGAAACTATGAAATTTTACTCATTTTTTTAAGCTATTTGTTGGCATTGTTAAGATCTTCAAACATCGCTTTCCAAGAAATGATTCAAAAATTATTTGTTTTTAAATTCCATTTTAAGTAAAAATCGAGGTTGATTGAAGTTTTTTTTTTTTTCTAGCAATCTAAATCTTTAAAATTAGGAATAATCTGTAAACATCATATCTATTTACAATATTTTTTTTAATGTATTTATGAAGAGAATACAAACTTTAAAAGAAATAAGCCCTATTAACTGTTTTTTTTTTTTTTTATACTTAATATCATATACAGGGTGATTTTAAATTCATAGGACAAACTTAAGGGGTGGTAGGGCACACTAAAACAAATATTTTTTGTCGAACTATGTATGTCCGCAACTGTCGCGTTTACGTTCTACGACAGGTTGAGGAACGTCCCGACACAAGCACCTATTCCACTTAGAGAGAATACACGCATTGAAAGCTGATGATTATCCTCGGCGCGTAGAATTCTGCCGCTGGTTTACGTAGCAGAGTGCAGTGCAGTCGGATTTTCCAACACATGTTCTCATCCCAGATAAGCATTGAGGGAGTGTTTAATGTGCACAATGCTCATGTGTGGGCAAACGCAACTCCACACGCTCACAAGCTCACTAGCAACGAATTTATCTCAATCTTTGGGCGGATATCGTCAACTACCAAACACAACTGTAAATGCGACAGTTGGGAAAATACATTGTTTGAGAAAAAATGTTTGTTTTAGTATGCCCTACCACCCCTCAAAGTTTATCCTATGAATTTAGAATCACCCTGTATACTCAAGCTGTAGACTTTGTTGCTTAATTGTAATAAACCCTTGGTTTACTTTGTTTTAGAAACTCTTACTGGATTATCTTGTATATATATTTTTAGTGATCTACCAGCTTCTTCAGTGTAGATAATTTGCTAAATATACAACAATTATTTATTAATATATTATTTCGAAACAATGCAGTGTGGTTTTGTCATATTCAATGTAACTTTGGTCATAGGCGGATCCAGGAGGGGGCTAGTGGGGGCTATAGCCCCTCCCTTCAGCTGTGAATATAGACTGGATAAAATGGGGTTTACAAAGGCTGCTGCCTGATAAACATTACAATTGCCACGATGACGATTTCAATTGCTAATAAAACGCTGGCTACTAGCGTGCACTTCAGACTCACAAATATAGTCAGCCCTTCAGAAAAGTTAGCCCCCCCCTTTGAAAAATCCTGGATCCGCCAGTGACTTAGGTTGTCATGCAATTGCCCGAAATTTCTGATTTTATATTTTGAGTTTGAGAAGAATTTACGAACTCATTTAATTCTTAGAATAGACAATGATATAGTTCTTTCCGCATAAATATATATATAAAAAAAATAGAATTTCATCAATTTCATTTGGGCCTGTTTTGAAATTTATTTTGAGTTTGTTTTTTTTTACTTAATTCATTTACAATTTAATTAAATATAAGTTAATTCGAAAAATTAAAAACAACCTTCTTCTTTCTTTCAATGTGTTGCTCAGCACTTTCCAACAAATAGTAAAAATACCAAAGAAATAATTTATTCTTTAAACAACGTTAATTCGTTATTAGGCCTATTATACACCGAACTAGTGAACTGAATATGTTTAAAACTTGTTTGTAAAGCAAAAAAAATAATAAAAAATAATAATAATAAAATAAATAAAAATAAAAATTAAAATTAAAAAAAAAAAAATCTTTCAAACCGACAAAATTTGAATCTTTTATCGTTCTGCGTTCTTGCATTTCACAGTTGGTTCATTTTTTTTTCCATTCTTTGCTAATAAAGTTATTCATTTGAAAGCGAATGTTCAATTCAATCACGATGATTTAGAGCATGAACGCTTAATTGTTTTCAATCAAGGAGTCTGAATTAGGATGTAATAAAGTGCTCACATATTATCAGCATAAAAATTCTGATTTCTATTAATCTTCGGAGTTTTTTTTTTTTTTTTCTTTATTCTTTTTGTTGTACAAATTTAAGTTATGAATCTCTAAAAGAACAAGAAAAACCTGAAAAAAAAATCTATTTAGTAATTTTTATTTCGTGGAGTTCACATAATAGCTAAAATTATTAACAAAAAAACACTTCAAGAGATTTCAAATTTAAAAGTTTGATCATCTCTCGTCCTTAAATATGCATATAAAGTTTAAAGAAGATCATCCAACTGTTGAAAAGGAGATTTACACACAGACTGACTAAGTCTCACTTCCTAGGAAAGTAGACTACTAATCAACAATGTTGGGGATTACTTCTTGAGGATAAATGTTTCTCTTACGAAGTACCGTTGAGGAGAAACAGAAATAAGAATAGATCGGTATAAAATAATAATAGTTGAGAATCTCTTTTATCCACATCTTCACTAACTGAACTTGCCTTTTTGTTTTTTGTTTAGTTATAAGCTGAAATTATTATAAACTCACACTGTAGTAATTGCTAGAGTACTATTTGCTTTAATTAATTAGTGAAAGCTTATCGTTTCCTTTTGCTCCTAATTGGCATTCCAGTATTTCTTCATTTCGCTTTTAGTTGCTGTTTTTGAACTTTACTACAACAATGTAAAAATTTAGATTAAATGGGTATTTAGATTAAAAGGGCTCAAAAATGTAAAAGACTAATCGTGTCATTAGAGAAGAAATTAGAAGCAATCAACAAAATTAAGAAGCCTGAACTTTGGGAGGAAAAAAAAAATCATCAAAATGAGATCTGCTTATAAAACAAGATTTATATATAGTATTGTAGTTTATCATACCTTGTGTTGTTATTGATATTAATTATTTCTTGCATCTCTACTATCCTCTATGCTCCCAAAAAACAAAACAAAAACAAAACCAAAAGCAACATCTGCTATTTTCGCCTGCTTTCTTAAATCCAATAAATTGCAACTTAAACGAAAGAAACATCCTGTAGAATTTCTACGATGTGCTGCTTGAAAACTTCATGCAAAGTAAACAGCATCCCATGAACTTTAGGACATAAGAGAGATGAATCTATAAAAAAATTCTTATTTACAATGAATTCTTGCAATCTAGTATATTTAATTAGTTATTGTCAGTAATTTTTACTTTAATTGGAAATTGCATTATTAATTGTTCGGATTTTTTATAATATATTAATAGTTTGTATGTATGTATGTATGTATGTATGTATGTATGTATGTATGTATGTATGTATGTATGTATGTAATGAAGGTGGGTGGCAGAAGCCAAGCACTGCGACCAGAGGTCTATTGTACTATCCCACGGAAATATGGACAGATGGAGAGAAAGACTGAGAAAGTATGGTGGGAGAAATGCAGGGGAAACGGTAGAACCCCGAGAAAACCTGCCCAGCGTTACTATGTTATTTCAAAACTGCTAGAGAAAGAACGTTGAAATTCAAGCAAATTTGCTAAGTAAATAACTTAGCTGGATTAAGAACAAAAGAATAGCTTTTGAGAGATGGGACTAGAAAAGAATGTTTTCTATAAATTCAAATTCTATCTTCTTTTTGTACAATTGTATGATTTAAATCTCATTTATTTCGCTAACACTTTTCTTAGTGCAGAAAATCTCTAGGAAACATCGATGTCAGTTTATGTTAATGGCCTATTTATGATACAATTTCCGGGTTTCCGCGGAAATCTTTCTCTTATTCCAATTTCTTGGTATTCTGTAGTTATAATTAACAAGGGTAATCGAAGATCCACTACAACACAATGCTAAATAAGTTATTTAATCGAATAATAGCAATGAAGCTTTTAAGAAAAAGACTCCTACAAAATATCAAGCTTTTTCTATAACTGATCAAAATTACAACAAAGCTTGTTTTTCTTTTATCTAGATTTATGGTAGTCTTTAGCCTTACATTATTCCATGATAAGCTTTAATGGTAATGTTCCTGGCACTCTTCTTGTTAAAGATTCCGTTCTCTGACCTGAGATCCTGAAATAACCCAGCAAAATGGAAGGAATCACGAATTCCAGAGCAGCCTTTCTCTGGTCAACGACATCGATATTCGCTGAGCAGAAAATCATGAAAAAGGGATTTCTTGTTCTTTTAAAAATCAGAAGCTGACATTTAATCGAAGGCAAATAAAAGAAAGCAAAAACCATTTCTTGTTTTTTATCTATTGTTGATGCCCAGTTTAAATATTTGAAGAACAATGGACTCTCTGGATCTGTTTATCATTTACGGACTTGTAAAGTATAGGTTCTTTCAAAATAGAAGAACCTTCTGAAAGAAAATCTTGGAAATGTTCCAGAGATTTTGATGAACAGTGAAAATATAAAGACGACTGCACAGGACAATTACATACAACTGGAACAGATCATTCCATTTAGCTGATTTTTTTTTCTTTTTTGGAAAGAAATGTTTTGTACAAAAAATGTTAAAGCAGCTTGGGTTTAATTTAAAGTTCACTTGATGGTTGGAGTAATGATCCTCTCCTTTATCTCTTTTCTAGATATGCCACTTAAGTATTTAAAATAAAAGAATATAACATTCTAGAGACAGCAACCAGAAATCATATTGAAGTAAACACTTAATTTACTTTCTGATTGGAATGGTATTCTATTGTTTAAAAATAAATAATTTTGACAATTAGAAATTTAATTCTGACTTTTTTAGATAATTAGTGTTTTTGCTTTTGAATGACATTTATTCATTTAACTTGAGCAAATAGAATTTAATGATTTCGTAATTTTTTTTCCAACAAACTTTTAATGAGTTCATTGAGAGGCTACGTATCAATTAAAATCAAAATTAATAAAATAAGTTTATTAGATTAACTAAAAATTTATAATGAATCATAAATAAAATTTATCAAGATAGATTATTTAGAACTAGCAGCAAAGCCTGTCGGCTGATAGGCATAAAAAAATCTGAAAAATCATTTTATTATCAACTATCAAATATAACGTAAATGTAATCTAAATACTGTGCTAACTTGTGAACGAAGCTTCTACGGCAAAAATGGTTTTGAGTTTCGAAATCAGCGTAAACAACTGAGTAAGTATGCCAAATTTCATTGAAATGGATGCAGTGGTAGCAAAATTATTTGGTTTTGAACGTATGTTTTGTTAGAATTTCAGTTGTCGAAGTCAGTTCCAAGAATAAATTTTCATGGAAACAATATGGAATGACACAATGAACTAATATTTTCATCCAATTTCAGTATTCTTGATTCAATGGTACCTTGGAGAACCGTTGGATCTATCTTAGTAGGTTAATTATATCGAGTTACAGACAGACAGACGAACTTAGCCAATCAAATATATAATATTTGATTCGATTGATGATTTGATTTGAATTTTTTTTTTTTTTTAATGTTTATCAGACCTATTTAGGTGTACTTCTTACCTGTACACCTGTAATATAGGTTCTGAGAGTTTAATCTAAAGGATCATTTTCCACCAAAAAAGAAAAACGAAATACCAACCATAACGAAAACCATATCTAAAGTTTAATTTATCTAAAGAATACTTATTATTTTTGACTCATAACGCCGAAAGGCATTGAAATCTCACCTTTGTATAATCTAAATACTGCACTAACTTGTGAACGAAGCTTCTACGGCAAAAATGGTTTTGGGTTTCAAAATCAGCGTAAAAAACTGAGTAAGTATGCCAAATTTCATTAAAATCGGTGCAGTGGTAACAAAATTATTTGGTTTTGAACGTATGTTTTATTAGAATTTCAGGTAAAATTTCATGGAACCAACATGGAATGACAAAATGAACCAATATTTTATCCAATTTGAGTACCCTTGATTCAATGGTACCATTGAGAACCTTGGATCTATCTTAATAGCTTAATTATATCGAGTTGCAGACAGACGGACAGACAGACGAACTTGGCCAATTATTGATTTGTTAGGGATAAAAGTTGATTTGTTAGCGATAAAAATAGCTTAAAGTTTTTATAAAGTTTTTATTTATTATCTAATGTATTGTTATGAAGGTTATTTCGACCGATTTAAAAAAGCAAAATAAAAAACAAGTAAATTAAATTAAAAAAAAAAAAAAAATCTTCAAAATTTTCTTCACCAAGGATTAAATTTAAAACCAAAACTTACTAAATAACTTATTTTATCTTGTACGACGATATTTTTTCTTAAAATGAAAAATCAAAACAAGTAATTCTTCAGGTTTAATTTCATCAAGATTTGTAAACACAATTGAAATTTCATTTGTTAAGTTACAATGAGTAACAGTTTAGGGAAGAAAGTTCATTAAAACAAAATGAAAATATTTGCTGAAATGGAGATTACTTCATAACAAATCTATACTGATAATCTATGTTTTACCATTCGTTATTAAATATGCTCTCAACTTTCGTGAATCTATAATATTACTAAAATCTTTCATTTCTCTGTTTGTCTTGTCCGGCGCAATTGTTAATTTCCTGTGAAAAAATTACTATAATAAAACGTTTGCGACGGGAATCAAACCTGCAACCTTTTGATCCGAAGTCATATCCATTAGGCCACGGAAACTACACTCAAAATATTGTTTCTTATCATTCCCTTTGTGTGTGGCGCAATGAGAGAAGAGCCAGAGAAAAAATAAAATAGCTCATTAATTTTAGCCTACTAGATAAAAAAGTAAATTTCAATGAACATTTTTTAGCTTATCTCAACTAAAAGCCGTTTACTTTATCTCAACTAAAAGCCGTCACATTGTTATCCCGTCATTGTTGACGGGATGTATATGTAAATATGCATTAATTGGCATTAAACGGAAGTAAGAACAGATATCATATCCATAATTAAATAATCCCTTAGTAATAATGTAGTTAAGAAACTGTAACTATGATTGTTGCTTCGTGTTTTATCTATCTTCAAGAGATATTCTGCTTCTTCAGGTTTTTGACTGAATTTACTAGCTGGTTATATTCTTGAAGTAAAATTATATTTGATCCTCTGATCAAGTCTTCCACCTCAAAATCTATTTTTCCAGTTTGTTAGAAGTCATTTTCTAACATTCCACGACTAATTGATCTATCTTCGGTATAAATTTATTACACTGACATTACATGCTAACGACCAAAGTTTAAAATCGAAAGTTCATTTTATGACTTGTTTTTATCAAAATACTTAAAAATTGGCAATAACTGGAAAGTTGGTTTTACTCATCCCTAAAACTAACACTAATCACCACTCAATAATTAAATATTACTAATAAAAATAAATCCTAATGTTGTTATCCAATTTTCGAAACTTAGTTGATAAAGTTCATCCTAAAATTCAATTCCAAATCTGCAATCAGACTTAGGTGATACTTAAAACACATCTTCCTTCTCCGAACCTGTGACTTAAAGGGAGTTTTCGTTGTAGGATTCAAGCATTTACAAAAAACTTTCGTTTTCTTTCTAGATAGGATTGTGGTTTATTTCTGCAAACTTTTGATATGTTTTTTATAAATTTCGATGAGATCTTTTGCTAACAGTCCATTTCCGATGTTAGTTCAGATCGTGGATATACCATCAGTCGTTTCTCTTTAAATAATTCCGAATTCTCCCGCATCATCCCTTTGACATTTCACATACAACGCCTTTCATAAGGTTTTGAGAATATTCTATTCGGTCCTAAAGGGTTAAGAGGTTAATGCTCAGTAAATTATTTGCATATTTTGATTTAATGCGAAGTATTTCTACGACGTTAAATCAAGACTTTCTAACTGAACAACTAACTTTTATCTGTTTAATTTTGATGTTGCTTCAAAATATTATTTCGTCCTCCTGTAGTACGAGAATAAAATAAAAACAACCGATTTCCAGCAAGAAATTAAAGTTTAATTAATTTTATAGAATTCGGAAAGAGAAGTCACCTTTCAAAAGCGTAATCTAGCATTCCAGATTAACTTTTGAATCGAAATTTTTTATTCTGTTTTTCACACAGCAATTGCACTAATCAATACTTTTACCTGTCCAAAGCACAGTTATTTTTCCATGAGATCATTTATACTTTGGTCTCCTTTTAAAGTTAATTCATTTAAAAGCTTTTGTGAACTTAATTACCAGGAATAATCGTTTTTTTTGTACTTCTCGTTAATTTTTGAGCGTAACGTGCTTTGTAGACAGCGGAAGCAGAATTAGAAAAAATTGCTGATTAGTGAAGCGCCAAGTGGTCGATTTACAACCTGCAAATTTCAATGCGCAATTATTTAGATTTATATTAAGTGGTTGATGCAAAGTCCACAAAGCTTAAGACGATAAAGGAGAAAGAGTTGTAATCGATGGCATTAAGAGAGAAATGGATTTCCTACATCTTGCATTCTATGCCTTCGTGTTAACAACAACAAGGCTTAAATGCATCAACTCGTGGCCTTGTGCCAGCCATCGATGTTCTTGGCTGGACGACTGTTCTCGGCCCCTGCAACTGGCGCGTGCCTAACCTCTATTTGTCGTGCTGGGAAATGGAAGTGGCGTCATCACTTTAGCAAAATTAACAAACCCCGCAAACCTTTGAGTCATGTGATTTTCTTCACACCTACCCACACAAGGCTAAGTCACCAACGTCCTGCCTCCTGTGATTCTCTCTCTCTATTCACGTATTTTATTTTGGTGGGGAGGGAAAATGAAATTACCTTCATTTCCAGATAGAGTTCAGATGGAAACTCTCACGTGAGTGACGAGAAAATTCTCTCGATCAATGTGTTGTAAAAGAGTACAAATTACATATTCCATCAACTAGTGCAGTCGTCTGACGTCATTCAGGAGATGGGACTGGTTTATAGATTCAGCGAAATGTTAAGAACAAGAATGGGATGCATGATTTTGCTTATTTTGAATTAAATCAACTTAAAACGATTTGAGAATAACCTTACGGTGCTATTAACAATTCAGATTAACAAATTTCAAGGCTTTAAACTGCTTTTCGATTGATAATAATACAAACTTCAAAATATATAAAACTTAACAAATTTTCAAAACAACTAACAATATTCATTATTCAAGAAATATTCAACAATTTTTTTCTCTTGAATTTTCAAGAGAATTTATAAAGTGATTATAGGCAATAAATCCAAACATTCAAAAACAAAATCAAACTATTAGCTAAGGAGCTAACATTACTTTTTCTCGAGATTCTTTAATTGCTTAAAGATCTTTTACTAACTATCTTTTCATAAATTTATCATTCCATTAATCTCTTCAATTCAATTTTCAATTTTTTTCAAAATCTTTTTACAATTGTTTTGATACCAATGTAAAATTGTGTTCATTATGCAAATTAAAGAGTTAGAAAATAAGATTAGCTTCAAATTGCAGATCAGCAAAGTAAATATCTAAAAATGAAGTTGGATTATAAAAATTCATCATCAAAAAAGATTGATAGTTGCACATGTAAAATTTAAACAGAATTTGCTCAAAATTTTAGATGTCTAAGAAT
The DNA here is from genome assembly GCA_023159025.1 of Thereuonema tuberculata. NCBI lineage: Eukaryota > Metazoa > Arthropoda > Chilopoda > Scutigeromorpha > Scutigeridae > Thereuonema > Thereuonema tuberculata. The sequence goes on from JAFIDM010012231.1 coordinate 110,839,204, forward strand.
TTCGGGAAATTGGTTAACACGTGCATGTCTCCCAAGAAACAATAATTGCAGATATTTTTACAACATTACGTGATAATTAATATCGCTGAATTACCATATCATTGTCATATACGATTATTAAATGTGTATCCACAGCATCAATATAAAGCGTGGAGATCCCACATTTCATCGAATATCTTCAAATGTTAACCGAATCCATTAAAACTTCTTGTAATTAAGCTACTAAAATCAAAAGCGATTCTTCGGACGACGATAAATAATCACGTTTACATTAGGAGTTTATTCTTCGAAGAACCGTTTTCATAATTACCACAAAGAGCATGTTATCCAAATTCATCAATCCATTCAGTAAATAGAGACAAGAGTCATGTCTTTCTACAGCTAGAAACGGTCTGAAACCAAAGGATGCAATGTTACTTCTTCTGATAAACTAATCGAGCGAGATTTTCAGAAGTTATAATCTCACGATGTAGCACAACAATGAATGTATCACTTCATTTTGTTTATTTGGAATTGTATCCGTAGTCGTGAGATAATAGAATGGATATTAACGATTTCTCACTTCCAAAAATTTTATGACTGGCCTCCAATCTTTAAAACTTTCCACAATTTTGAGTCTTCTAAATCTTTATCCTTCGAATCATACCTCAGCAAAGGAAGCAATTTGTATTGTAGAGAAAAATCAAGATTTATAAGCGTATGGCTAAGAGCAAATCAGTATCATATATTATGTATGCACATTAATTAAATAATTAAATATACAAATAAGCTTAATGATTCGTAATTAACTTTTTATTCATGTTTAAGTAATCCATGTTAAAATTTGACATTGTCCAATGGAATTCAGATAAATATGGACTAAATTCTTCAATATATATCAAGTTTTTTTTTCATTAATTTTGAAAAGCAATTTTGGTAAGTCGATTTTGTAAGTTTAACTTAATCATGCCATAACCGATTATTAGCCTACATTTCATGTGGATTTAACTTAGGAACAGTGGTGAAAAGTTTATCAAGATGGGCTGAGAAAGTAAGCATATGTATCAATGTCAGTTACACTTTAGCGTGGGGACCGGATTAAACCCAATTAAGTTTCGAATATCAGAATTTTAAGTCCTTTTAAAAGCAGTAATTTCTCAAATGAAGACCGATTTTGGATAAATTATAATATTTGAATATAACGTGATTTCGTTTTCTATTTTTAAAAATTAACATAGAACGAATTTGAGAATTTGGATATGTAGGGAAAAAGATAAAGAAAAGCTTGTTTTAAATAAACAGTAATTCAGTAAATAACTTGAAAATATTCAAAACAAGTTATTTTATTAACATAATTAAGTAGAAATCGAAATAATCACATTCTAAGAAAATTCAATAATTAAAATTAATGTTTCAGTGTCGTTACCGCTTTATTTATTTATTTATTTATTTCAAATTGCTTTTACTTGGAAGTCTTTTAAGCGGTAGCGTCTTATTTATGAGATATTTTGTAATAAAATAATATGGATATTATAATAAAACTTTATAATAAACCTAGCACAAGTGCAACATCATTTCAACTTATATTCGTAAGAAGTTGCAAATACAGTACCTATATTATGGCTCATCACGGCTAGATGTAAATCTCTTAAGTATTTCTTTTGTTAGTAATATTATATGATATATTAAATAAAGAAAGTTAATGTAATAAAAATATAATAATTTTAGTGGGTCATATATTACTATTATTATTATTTTATTGTTTTATTAAAAATAAAAATATCGGAACTTTTTAATACTATTGTAACTTTTAATTTATTATACTCATAACTACTGTTTAGTATCAAGTAATATCAAACGGCCCCCAAAATCACTACAAAACAATGATTATTTTTTCCCCAATTCTTACCAATTCAACAATATGAACTTCAACTAACAAATTAATATCATCATCCATACAGATAAACCTATATATCCATGTATAGCGATTACGATACAATTCACAAAGCCACAAAGAAAATATCAATCCATCTACCACACAATCAGAATTTATAAATGATGTTAAAACACAAACATATCTGTATACTGTATAATAGGTGTTCATAATTACAGTTCACATTTCGAAAGGTTCTAACTGGAGAACCAATCAGCGGAACGACTTAAAGACATCCATTTCGATGGAATTTTGATTAGCGCAAAAAAAAAATAATAATAATAATAATACTTCCGAAGGTGGCCGCTAGGGCCATATTCAGCGCTGCAATATTGTTGTGGATGATGCAAATGACAAACACAAATGACAAATGATGATTGGAAACAGCAGACGGGTGAGGAATGGGTCACTTCATTGCGTAATGACAATGTTACCAAAGGATCACGCTCTCCTTGCGAAATTATTTTATCAAAATAACAGCTGTGCCTTAACAGCATTGCGAAAGTTAAGGACAGTAAAGAGAGTTAAAAACTGGCCCTACAAGAGCAAATGGTATTCGAAAAACGATCCAGAAATTTGAAGACACAGGTTCCTTACAGGTGAACCCTGGCGGAGAACGGAAAATCGTCGACCAGCAAATATTTGAGGATGTAGCCATATAGGTAGAAGAAGAAAAGATGACAAATGTCGTGGGAAGCAGCAGCGTACGGCATGTTGCACGGCAATTACACAAACCCGTAAGCACTGTTTACAAAGTTCTACTACAGATTTTGCGCTGATATCCCTACAAGATCTGCTATGTTCAGTAATTACTGCCTCCCGACAAAGGTGCTTGTGAAACATTTTAGAGACTGGAACGGCCTTTTCGTCCTTTTTGTGGACTCGTCAGCCAGACCCATTCACCAGACGCACTCACAAAAGGGACGAAACGGCCCGTCCTAGACTCTCACCGATGAAATCTCAGATATTTTTCATTTCTGTGTCATTTCTTTAGGCTTTTACACAGAATTATAAGAACTCAAATTTGAAAATCATATAAATCTTCGATTAGAATAGAAAAAAAAAAAACAACTGCTTTCTAGAGTTTTAGATTGATATTATTTCAATTTCAGTTTAATCCATTCTAAAGATTCCTGTATTTTATATTAAAAGTCCGTCAATTATATTACTGTATGAATTTTTTCCAATAGTTGTAAGTTGCAGGATTTTTTTTACGCATGTAATTTTGAAATTTTTTTTCATATAATAACATTTCAAAGCTGTCTTATAAATATTCATTCTTTTCATCTTCGTCAGCAAAAGCTCAATTTGAAATAATTAAAAAGAATTAAAGTTTGATAATGTTCGTGATGTTCCACCTGTCCTTGTATTTGTTTTCTGACGTCAATACGAAAAGGATAATCAGAATGATTATTGCCAATTAGACTCGGTTCCTGCGCTTGTTTCCCGTTCCGGTCTCCAATTCCGCTGTTTTTACCTATTTCGATACTTAGGGGAAAGTGAGTCATTTTATCGGCCTGAATTCTTTTCCGCGTGCAATGCTTGGTTCTCAGGAAAGAGGAGTGTTACGAAGGCGTTAAAACTAATTGATTGTTTTTGATTCAATATCGTAACACTTCACAGATCACGATGATTGTCAGCCAAGGCCAATTCAGAGGCTAAGCAATACCAGCAAATATTGGTGAATATCGTTGAATAGAATACAAAAGAACACTTGAAATTTAATAAATTCAATATCATATATTAAATTATAAATTATTATTTTTCATTGAAAAATATTTTTTAATAAAACGCAATGATATGGTTTTAAGAGGGTTGCATTGCTTGTCATTTTAATAAAAGTTAGTAAAGATTTAGATGAATAAAATTGAGTATTTATTTTATTTAAAAGAAAAAATTAGGCTACTGTCTAAGAAAATGGAGCCTCCAATCTATTTCATTGGAACATACAAATGTCGTGTATGTATGTTCCTTGGCCTTCTTATCTAAAACCTACAAGAATGGAGCTTCTAGAAACTTATTATTGTATTTATAGGATAGCTACCATCCAATTTTTTATTTTTATTTTTATCGTGAGGGTCTCTATTGAGAAATATGCACTTGAAGGTGACGAAAATTACTATAGAGAAGCATTAAAACAAAACAAAGAATTTCTTTCGATGTCTAACAATTCCTAGAAATGAATCCTTTTAGTAATCCACTGATTAACGTGATAAATAATATGAATTTACTTAAGAAAATACAAAGAAATTATTAGTATTCAGCAATTATTATTCTTTATAAATATGAGGAGGCTTTTCCTTTAATATCAAAACTTTAAAAAGAAAAAAAAAAGACATTTTAATGAAAATAATGCTTAACGTTCTTTCACGAACTTCTTATAAAAGATCTCGAGAAGTTTCTAGTTCATTCGTTCGCTGATGTGTCATTTGCTTCTAAATATCAATGTCTATGAACGCTATTCACTCCGAAATAAAAGCATTGTAATATGATTATTTAAATATTGGAATTTTTTATTACAGTACTGCTGTTAACTGATATTCTATTTAATTTTGGTATTTCTTCGATAATCGTAAAACAAAATAAAAGTTACGTCTGTTCAAGAAATTTGAATTATCAAAATTCAGATAAACAGGTTTCTATTGTAGTTTACAAAAAAAAAAAAAAAAAATATGGCAAGCGTTCCAAATTTAAAATGTGTTTACTTTTTTATTTATAATTACTTTAACTAATAAAAGAAATATCGTAATTTAAAAGGCATTGGAGATATCATTCTCTTTTTGAGAAACTTCAAAGATAACTTTGGTAAGACACTGACAAATCACATTTATGCAGTATTGAGAAATTGGAGTAGAATTTGCTTAAAACTCGTAGACATATCATAAAACTGAAACTATACAGAGTGATTCAGAATTCCCTGTACAAACTTTAAAAGTAGGTCAGAATATAAAAACAAACCGTATTTATAGTGAACCGTATGTCCGCAAATGCCACCCGAAAGTGCTAGAAGGCGCTGTTTAGCAGAACATTAGTTGGACAGTGTGATCCATCGTTATTTGAGCCGTTGACTTTTACGAGTAGGATATACCACTTCACTATTGCCGAGAGGGCAGATATGTAACTAGCCTATGGGGCAGCGAACGAAAACGAACGAGTTGTTGTATAATTGCATCATGAATGGTTCCCCAACAGATGTGTGCCCAATCATCAAACGTTTTCACCAGAGATTATGTGAAACTGGATCTTTCGACGGAAACAGGCATGATTGTGTACACATATTGTAAACAGGGCTAATAGACATGTTTCTACTTCATTTGTTGTCTTTTATTTCTGAACCTTGGTTTACCTTCTAGCACGTTCGGATGGCGTTTGCGGACATGCGTTCCACTATGAATACGGTTTGCTTTTGTATTCCTGACCTATCTTTGTACAGGGAATTTTGAATTACTCTGAATATGATAATCAAATACAGAAAAGCTAAATTTCTGACAATCTTATTATTTGAATCATTTACTAAAATACCTTTAAATTATTACTAAATAAACGTTGACTATCCAAAAGACAACAACTGTCATTTCTACGAATCATGGCCGGCCACTCTCTTCTTTGGAGTTGATAGTAATCAATATCAGGAATAAAAAATCAACTTCTAAGTTAATTATTTTTTTACAGATTTTCTTATTTCAAACTAAAGTAGTAGTAACCTTGTAATTATATTATATTATATTATATTATATTATATTATATTATAAAATACGTTACTTTAGTTACTGTAAGTTCCATATTTCCTAATTCTCAAGAGTCACCTAATGTAGCTAGTAATCTCTTGCCTTCCAACTTAGCTTCCCCCGTCGTCTCTTATTTCTGACAAAGTCCATTACCATCGGAAGCATCAGTTGTCGTGAGTTGTAGACAATGTCTTGTATTTTAGAAGATGCAGACAAAGTAGATTATATACTGAAGACTAATAATCATATATTTATACGTATATTGAAGAAGATCTGTTAACGTCTGCTTTGCTTCACCTATCGCATTACAATAACGAAGTAAAAATACAATTAGGCTATTTGTAACTGATTAAGATGGCATAAATATTAAAATGGCATCTTTTACTTAACGAAAGGTTACAATTCTCCGTTTCTAACATACATTTCTAACATAACATTTCTAAGATAATTTCTCATCCAATGTCAATTGAAGAATATTTTATTTTACTATAACCGAATGGACTTAAGATGAGGAGTTATTGAAATCTAGTCACTCCTTCAGTACAGTCAACTGTCTTTTAATGTACAAGGTATGTTCTCCAAATTCTATACTGGATTAATATTCAGATTATTTAAATCAAGTATTACATTTTAAATTAGAGAATGATTATTTTGGTTTATAAATTCATCAGCTAATAAAACACATATCAAACTAAGAATAGTTGTTTTAAAATTTTCAAAAAAAGTCATTTTTTTCAAGCAAAGTCATATTCTATATCTGGGGGTTTCTATGTTTTACATCATTAAAACAGAAAAAGAAAACATAAAAACGAAAGAAAAATATCAGTAAGATTTTTGCTATTAGCCAAACAAACAATGTCGATAATGATAAAATCCAGATTAAGAAAAACCAGCCAAACACTTTGTCTTCATTCAACCTTGTTTGCTAAAATTTTGTTTGCTTTACTTGTGAGTTTACTGAATTTTCTTTTGTGTGGTACCGCCATCTTTTATCTTAAGCATCTATAAACGTAAAGCATTTTGAATTTTATTTTCAACTTTTTTTTTGTTTTTGGAAAGCTCATCAAAAATTGATCAGAAAATGGAAGGAGTCAAGAAGATAGGACACAGTTCCTTTATTTCCGAAAAGAGATGGTTTTTCGGAGAATTTAACCATGTTCTAAGGCCAAGGGTTTTTTACCCTTAGAATCCGTAAGCCATAAACAGCATCGTATTTGCTTATTTATATATATATGTAACGGTCCAAAAGATTTTTAGCCATCTCATATTTTCATGCCTTGAGGAAGCATCAATTTATTAATAACAAAACAGATTTCTGAATAGTTCTATTAGAATCTCGTATGTAATATGGCACTACATTTTCAGTCCTTTGGGAGTTGAACTATTCTAAAAAATCGTAACAGCATCGTTATCTTATCTATAGCTAATTTTTTCCTATAATGAACTTTTTATGAAGAGAAATATAGGGATGTCAATCAATCATCTCTTTATCCCCAAACACATATCAATCAAGTATTCATTGCCTCATTGGGCAAGAACTCTGAACCATGAAAAATTCGGCTTGAATATTCAGTTTTGAGTTTTGGAATAAACCAATCCGCTAATATGGCACATTATGAACATAAATTGACAGTACTACTATAGAGATAACGGCAATTTAACTGCTTACAAAAAGACTACTGCTCAGATTATTATAATAGTTCCTAAATTGGAACTAATATCCAGATATGTTTACTTCGATCCAGAATTTATAAGAAGATGTCAAAGATAAGAGTAGCGACTGGTAAGAATTTGGCGTCCAAATGTGTTAACAAAGGGAATATTTTGTTATATTAAAAAAAAAATAACTTTTGAAATTGTTTTTCTGCAAACTGTAGATTATGATTATGAATATTATGATTTCCAAGATGAAATTATCCTAAAAAAGAAATAGTTTTATCAGTTTTCTAAACGTATTCTCATTAATAAAACTAGTTTTCTTATTCGATGAGAATTCGACATTTATTCACTTAATTCACAAAAATAACAAGATGCTGTTATTTACTACGAAGAACTCAAAATTTCGATCACAAAATTTGTTTTAATCTCAATATTTCGATTATTGAAGTTCTTTATTTTTTTCTATTGTGATTGTTTTCTTAGATTTTCTTAGTCTCTCTGATTTTCGTAGATTTGTATTTTAAATCTGGTCTAGACTCTATGAATAGTGAATATAAATATTAGATTGGTAACTAAGGACTAGCGTTTCAAGATAATAATCTCTCATCATCTAGGAATCGCTGCTGGCTTTGGAATGTAATTAGTTGAGAATTTCCTAGTAAAAATACTAGTCGTAAAACAGTGGTTATCCATTACAAAATTGTAAAAAAAAAATATTGATATTTTGATTAGTCTTAATTGAATGGATAAGATAAAAGCATCATTTAACACTTGTATTTGTATAAAGTTGTAATTTCCATAATTTCCGATGTTTGTTTTGAGTTTGTAGCATTACAGAAAAGAAAAACATGTTTAAAAGTCTATAGATTTTTTTGAACGTTTGCCGCCATTATGCTTCTTTGGTTGAACTATCTATTTAATATTTTTCTTTTGCTACTGTGGGACCATTGACGTATCCCACCACCAATTGCATCCGAAAATGGAAAAAAATCTAGAATTTTGGACTTATTTATTTGGTTGGGAAACTCATCGATTTGTTTGCAATTCCCCCCCCCCCCCAAGGACGGTTGAACGCCATCATAACCCCTCCCATTCCAAAATCCTGGGTATGCCTGTGAATGATGCGAAAGACAGCAGACATTGAAATAAGATCAGAAATTAGAAAAATAAGAAGGATTTTTAAGTCTCTCCATTTCAAGAAAATAGGAAGCGTAGGGTACAAGAAATACAAAATCCTGCTGAGGAATCGAATCTTGGAAAACTCCTGACTTTATTTATCAGACAAGGGCAGTAAATATTCGGTTATCTAAAAAGACATTAAGCTACACACTCCACTCCACTAAGTGCGATCCCCGATCCGGAGGTACGTGGTCGATGGATCTCTAGTGAACAACGTCTAACCCCTAGAAGAAGCCATAAACGGACTAAGGAAAGATACTGGGGTGGTTTCCCGTTGCCTGCCCCAGGTCGCCATTAAGGAATGACGTCAGCCCCGAAGAGAAAGTGAAGAAGAGAAAGTGACAAACACAGGAAAGGAAATTGAAACAGCCAAGCCACGACCGCGAATCGAAACCAGGTGCCGACCCAACGGCCACACGGCAGACCGCCGCTCTGACCTCTCGGCCATGCCGGCACGGCCAAGGTATACACAATGACAATAAAATAAATGACCAAACACTAGATTATTGCTTCTGAATAAGAAAAAGCAATAAAAACGAAGATATGGTTTTCATTTTTAAACACAACTAATTCTAAAAACTTAATGTGAATTTATTTTTTTCTTAAGTTTTCTTATTGCACATTAAACTATTTTAATCTATTTCAAATAGACTACTCAAATAATGAAATAAAAAATATTTTAATTCATTTTTTGTATATTTTTAGTGAGTCATTTTTATGATCTAAAGAGTTTCATTATTCTTAATTTATAAATCAATATAAATTGCCATCATTATTTTTAATATGTCAATAACTTCGCATTTGAACAGGTTTCAAATAACCAGAATTTTTCTGTAAATGCCTCATTTTAGCTGCTCCATGTTTTCTAAAGCTTTAATGCAATACCAGCGCCGAACTAACTCCATTTGGTAAGTTTTGACTGCACCTCTTTTTCTTTTTATTGATGTTAGGGACATGTAATACATATCAAAATCTGTATAAATAAAAAATAAAATACGTATTGTTTTGTAAGAATTACTTTCTTAAATAAACAGAAAATTGTTCAACTTAGAAAAGTTTACAGAAATAATATCTCGACAATGCTTCCATTGATACGGCGCCTGGTGAAGTGACCACTCGCACCGCCCTGACTGTGGCGCTGTGCTTATTCCAGCTCATTTCTCAATCGGCAGGAATAAGCTGCTAAATGATAAGCTATGAAAATTAAAAATTGATAAATATTAAAAACGGGTAAAACATTTCGATGATGAACAATGAATGATATTAATAAACTTTTCCAAATAAAACCAATAGCGCCAGCCGTTGTGATTGATTGGATTCTGATGCTAAACTGAAATTGAAATTATAATCGCTTGGTAGAAACACCATCTCAGTATTTTTCATTATTACAAAGTCTTTTGTATTCTACTCGATTGTTTACCAAATTGCTAGTATAAGCAAAAGAATCGATCTCGTGCTAACGTGACTAGATTCGCCGCCTTGATTGAGAGCCATCCTGTTGATCATAGACAGATAGATGCACAAAGTGTCGATTATAAGCGCCTAGTGGACATATTCTTTAGTCTGCAGTGACAGGGTCAATTTCCTCAGCGACAAAGATTAAACGAAACCATAGACTGAATTGTCACACACCTCGTTATCAGTTTAGAAAGTTTGACGACGACTTTTTCCCTTTGAAGGAGTTTGCGGTTCGTAATCTTTAGGAGCATATTTTTAAAGCACAGAAATATCAATCAAGCAAAAAATTTAAAGCATAAAAACATCAGTCGAATTTTTTAAAAAAATCCTAGGATCATGACCCCTTTTTTTTTTTAAACTTACTGACATGATTCACATTAGATTAAAATGTACGCAAGCATTACTTTAGTAAATTTTCACAAGAAGTTTAACGACATTTTGTTAATCACTTTCTAAAAATCATTTTTATGCTTGGTATTTTATTAGGAATGCTTTTTTTTAAGTATATTTATTCTGAAGATTTCCTGAACTTCGGAAGTGATCTTAAAAAAAAAGGTGATTAAGACATTCAATCCTTATTCAAATCCTTATTTTAAAATTTTTATATAGTTATGAGCCAGTAATGGCTAGTTAAATAAAAAAATAGAACGTTATTTACGAAAAATGAGTGCCATAACAAAAGTAGTTTGATGTTTGTTTTTCGCCACGAACTTAGAACTCTGTAAATTAAACTATTTATTTCGAACTTTCTTTCTAATATTTTCCTTAATTTCAATTTTATAGCCTTTGTCAAAACTTCGAAATAAAAAATTAGCAATATGAAAACTATTTAGTATAACTTTTTGATTCAAATACTGAAAGAATAGTTTAGTTCAATTTTAGCTTCTCGAAAAAGCGTTAATAGAGTGCTTAGACCTTGAAACCTTATTAATCAAAAGTAATTTCTTTTTACTTTTTAAAACAATTGCAAAATATAAAAACTTAACAGTCTTGGAAGAGACAATCATCTTCATAATTGGAAAAAAAACCTCTACTTAAAACCTTTAATTTTAAAATATAAAACATTATACATAAAATTTCTCTAACTCTCATGACTAAAAGCGATATTTTCGCAGGATATAATTATCCTGCTTCCTCAGGTTCTTTCTTCAAAATTACCATTACTATTACTGTGGAATACAATAATAACCTTCTTCTATAACAATAGTTATTGCTTGCTTTTGCCTTTGCAATACATTGTGTTCCCTTTTGCATTTACAATAAATAACAATAATCTTCCTATTTATCCAATAAATATTGTTTGTTCCTACATTTACAATAACCTTCCTATGTATTCAAAACAGATACAACAAAGATTAACGCAATATTATGCTATATATGTATTGAGTTACATTAACAATAGAGCTTATTTTCAATAACTTAATAATAATAATAATAATAATAATAATAATAATATCCTTGCTTGAATTTATTATCTTCTTTCATCATATTTATTTTTAAAAAAGCCTACGTTATTATCTTCTATTTGCTGTATAAAGTTGAATATTTTAATTATCTTCCAAGTGTTTTGAAGTTTTATGAACTGTTAATTTTTTTAATTTAAAATGTGAAAAAAGATCTTCCACAAACACACATTAAAATTATGTTAAAAATTTCTTTATAACGTACATTTATAATAAAGAAATTTTTAACATAATTATAATGAGTGTTTGTGGAAGATCTTTTTTCACATTTTAAATTAATATTAGCCTATATTACAGCACATGTAGTCTAAAAGTCACTTATTAATTTTTTTAACAATTTTTTTAAGTTTGTTTGACCTATTCGTCATTACAATGGATTCCGAAACTGTATGTTAAAAACGAAGTAATTCCTTTGTAATTTTAGTTGAGGATTCCATACTTTTTAGATTTACTTAAATTAAAATCAATCTCAAAGCATTGCAGAAAAAAAGCAGTTGAAGTTCTTTCTCTCTCGTCTTTCTCTTTTGAAAAAGGAGAAAAAGTTTTGTTTTCTATGAAGTATTTGGCGATTTCAATCACTTAACAATTTTATATATTTTTTTTTTATTTATCGTTGCAGAATATTAATTTTGATTTCTCAATATTAAACGCTGCTTATTAAAAAAAATCAGGTCAGTGCTAATTATAAATAATATTTCAGTGTTCAGTTTTCTTCTAAACACTAAAAATATAGTAATTTTGTTATTTTAAATTTGTTTGGTAAGATTCTCTATCCGAAAAGTTCAGAAGTAGTTGGAACCCATAAACTGAGCTTTTATTTCTATGGTTAAAGTTTAAAATTGAACCTTCACATAACATATCTGCTTGTGTAATTTTGGAGTAGTTACAAATGGGAAGATATAAAAAGTAGAAAAATCGAAGGATCCATGACCGACTTAAGGCGAAGAGAGGAAAAAAAAATCAAGGTTTAGTATGATGTTACTTTTGCGAATAGCAGAGGACCGATCGTCACTTCACCAAATAAGATCTTATGATCGAAAATTCGGACGAGGTCTCCTCCGTGGGAGGTAGAAGATGGCACCAATCCAAATTTAGAATTAATTAAGAAATTCAAGCAAAATTATGCCAAGAAAAAAAAAATCATTTACAGAAGAAACCAAAACATAAAAAATTAAGAATGCTTGAAATTCTAAACCAAATATCTGTCTGAGCATTGCCTGATAAAACTCCTCTCCAGAAGCTTTGTTTCTCAATGCGATTAACATGGAGAAAATGAAAACAAAGAGAGATACAGGAATAGTAAGAATGGAACCAACAATGAAACATGTAGGCTAATGAATTACTAAACATTACACACACACACACAAACACACACACATATATATATATATATATATATATAATCCAACACACAAAACTTGAAGCTGGTGGTTATAAATATTTAAATTTAGGATAAAGTTTCAGGTATTTTTGAAAATAAATGTTTTCAATTTGCTTTCGATCTCTTTAAAAAAAAAAAAAAAATCAACAAATGAGAAAGTGATACAGTAAAAAAAAAAAGCTTTCCAAGAACATTTCTAAAATCACATCAAATTTAAATGTAAAGACTACATTTAAAATGACAAAGCAAATTTTCGAAAAGATTACACGTCTTACATTTAAATTTGGTGTGAGGTTAGAAATATTTAATAGTAGAAGAATTAGGAGAAGAGATCTCTAAAAAAATATGGGAACTCTCCAAGAACATGTCTTTTAAATCCATTTACTACATTTAATGGGAAGTTATGGTTGAAGGGCATTTTTTGAAGATTATTGATTTTCTAAATCTATAAATAAACGTACTTTTAAAGTAGCTGACAGATACTAATTTTAACTAATTTTAAGATTATGGTTGTTTAAATTCATGAACCTATGTATACAATTTTAGATAGTAACATTTCGTACCACAGTTTAACACACATAACAGTCTATTTTGCTTTTTTTGTCTTTTGAAAAAATAAAAAGAATGTTATTTGATTAGAACGAAACGTTGCGTTGAGTGGAAGCCTCTACAGTTGAACTGATGAGTTAATGAGAGATAGAAGTTCAAACTGTTCTGTGAGATTCCATTAATGTAAAAGTCAACACACACTCTACTATGTCGATAGTTTGTTGATTGATAGGTCTAAGAGGCTTTTGCCTCTATCCTTGTTTTAAATATATTTAAAACTTGATTCGTATCCATGGTCAATGGTTTATACTTATGTAACCATTAATTCTTCGAATTTCTCATCCAAAGTCCGATCAACATAATTATTAGATGAAGTGAATAGTCTATCACTTAACTACGTTTTAAAATCGGCTTAAAAACACACCAATAGGAAGTGAAAATTTAGAGAATCTCCAAAACATTGGCAAATATATGCTTAGACCTATTGAATTAAAAACGATTCAATAACTTGTGAAGGAGAATTCTAAAAGTTTTGTTAAGATATTATGTAAGTGGAAATAGATAAGCTAATTTCTTGAAATTTGCCTTTTAAGTATAATATTTTAACGATTGCTTTTATAATGATAAAAGTATTTATTAAGAATAAAATAAATTTCTTCTTTTTTAAGTTTTTATGTTTTTTTTATTCCCTCTTCAGAAGAACGAAGCTAATCTAACAATTTTGAATAAGACTTGCCAATGCTTAAATGCAATATATAAAAAAAAGACAACTGTTATTACAACTTATGGTTCTTAGTATATAATCTTAAGTGTTTTATTATTTTCTTTGTTTTTTTTTTATTTTTAATCGGCTTTTTTGTTTTTATTTCTTCGCATACTTCCCGAGTTTCGATGAATTTAAATTTCTATTCAAATGTGTATTTATTAGATGTTCAAACTGCCAATCCTCTGTTCTAATACACTTTCTTAAAAATATGTTAAGAAATTTATGTTAAGAAAATTTTATGTTATTCTTTGTTAATATTTATGTTAATAATTGTTTGTAGATATTCATTTTAACTTAAAAACGTTAAAGTGAATTTCTACCACCAAATAGAATCATGGATCGGTTCATCAATAGGGATAACGAAAAAAGTTCTGAATTAGAAATATTCAATCTATTTTCTTAATCTGAAGACTTACATCAAGGCCATATTTTTTAAGATGGAACTGTTCAAAATCCAATTTTTTTGTTTTTAGTTATTTTTTTTACACGGATATTATTTCATAGCAAATAGGTACAGCTACACTATAGCAGCAGTAAAACTAATGGAATTCATAGGATGCTGTATCGTCTTCTATTGTAACAAATATATGTTGAACAGATTAGATTGAATTTAGATTATCGTCTTTCCCTGACCCCTTGACAATAAATTTTCTGATAATTTATAAAGATACTTCTAAACTATTAAATATTCAGATCATTACAACGATATTTTTTGGTTCACCTTAGATTTGAATTAGATAACTATTTAATTGTTCGTCATCCCCAAAAATATCTAATTGCAACATTTTTGGCATCTAAAGATATTTTTGTCTTTGATTCCACTATGTAGGCCAATTTGAAAACCATCAGGTTTTACGACAAGCCTAAAGAAAATTCAGTTGTTGCTTGCGTTGAAGTCTGTTTCCTCGGACCTTTATCCGTAGTAATATAAAGATAAATTTCCTCTCTGACGATCGCTGCAAGAAAAAATTCTTAAACTATTACAGAAGAAAAAGAAAAGAAAAGCAGGAGAAAGAAATTGGATTACCCATGGGAGTTAAGAACAATATATAAATGTATATTTATTACAGAAATAGACATTTTGTGAATATTTAAAAAAGATTACTCAGTTACTTTTTCTTCTGTCCCTCTAGCGGAGAAGAGGGACAACTATGAGCAATTGCTGGCAATTCCTGTTTAATTCAACGAGTAGGGTTTAATCCGGGAATTCGAGGGGATACGAACTCGACTCCACCCCTTCAAGAACAAAAAAAAAAAAAAAAAAGCTGAACAACGTTTCTGAATTTATGGGAAGCAAGCGACCCTAATAGGAGTTGATTTCGATGTTTGCCTTGAGCCAAGAAGAGACCTTTGTGATGGAGTAGGACATTTCTCAGTCTCATCATCTCCCACTGCTTCTTGGTCACTTCTCCGTTCAAAGCAGAACCTTCGCAGAATCGAAATGTCCCTCGGAAACTCTTTTGTTACTGGCATCAGTATTGGGTTACTCCTCTGGTGAATTGGATGTTGTCAAAAGTGTCACATGGTGTTCTCTGAAATGACGTAATAAGAATTTGACTTAGACTATCTGCGAGATTAGGAGACCATGGACAAAGAATGAAAGGTTTTGAAAACGAAACTGTTTTTAAAAAAAGACAGATTTTAAGTTTTTGATTTTTTTTTTTGATCGCTTCTTTTCCTTCAAAATTTTTTTAAATCGATGCATTAGATCAGAAATTTTAAACTTTTCCAGCTTGCATCCTCATCTTTCCCCTCCTTTCCCCATAAATTTTCAACGTTCTTAGAATATTTTACTAATTTGCATATAAGTAGAAAGCTAATTTAAATACTTGTATTTGATATTGTGACAAAATGAATTTGCCTTAATTCGGAGAATTCCTACTTCTCAAATTTTGTGACAAATTAAATACAGCCTTTGCTTTGGTAAGTATTTTACCGAAAGCCTAAAGAAAAGCTGACACTGATCTCAGTTACTCCCACTCATTCAATCCACTCATTCAATCGACTATCATCAGAAAATTGTAATCTTTCTTAATATTTTTTAGATATTCTTTGTAATCTAGATCTGGGTAAGAGAATGTGTCTTGTTTAACCATATTATTTGCCCATTTAAGCTTTTGCTAACGACGAATCTCTTGCTCAATTGAAAGCATCCCTTGATCAGTGCTTTTAATAAACCCTCAGATATGAGATTTTTATAGTCTTTTGATGACGATTTCGAAATAAATATTTGATCTGCAGAGTTGTTCAAAAATATCGATCTACATAATACAACCGAGAGACTTTGAGAAAAATATAAACTTAATTCCATCCTAAGCTGACTTTTGTGCATTATGAATATTATAAGTATTAACGTGGTAACAAATCTTAAGGTCGTCCTTCTCTGCTGAATCTTGTCTTTCTGTCCAAACCAATTAGAAGTCACCCACTCGACCTTATCAACGCTCGCGAGGATTATCGCCGCCTTTGAAATGGCCCATCATCGCCAATCGATTAAAACAGGAATCGGATGCCAGCACAACTTCAGACACTCATTACACAGTCGAAATTAGGTCTCTGTCTCTTAAACTGCCAAGATTCTCTGCTTTGTTTTGATGTCCTTCTCTTCCAAGGATTTTTCAGCCAAAGAGTTTGTCCAAAGTTTCCAAACATTGAATGTCCTGCAATGGTCTCAATCTTGATGAGTGAATTTTAATTTAAATTTTAATAAATCGAATAGTAATAATTTTCTAAACAAATTTACTAACAGAATACAGTAGATCAGCAGCACTTTTATTATTCCTTAAAGCAAATTTTACAAATACGATTTGACGTCAATCATTTTAACAAGCAAACATTCAATAACTGTTTCAATTCCTGTATTTGAATACAAGTCAGACAAAGAACTTAGTAATTCAAAACTGTCACCGTTATGGAATATTTATTAAATGTATGTTAACTTTAGTACAAGTTATAATCACACGATTAAATGAAATTTCATCTATTCGAAATAATTAGCGTTTTTTACCCTTTAATATCTTCGTCAGCAATAAAGTAATCGAATTTCTTGGTCTTTATTTTTCGATACATCTTTTCACGAAAACATTGAATGGTTATGATTCAGAATCGTGTGGAGAGAATTTGATCAGCGAAAACTAAGACACATGTAACCATTAATGCTTTATTCAACTATTTGAATAACAGGATGTAATCTTAGCCCAACTCGAAGAATTAATTGATTTCATACCACTTATATATAATTCAAGGACGCTTGTGTTGTTTTCCCTTGATCTGTTTGCTTGACTGTCTTTTGTTAGTAAATCACGACGTCATCGATTCATCAAATCTCTGAAAGTACTTGAAGGATGTTAGTGACAGGGAAACAACATACGTGATTGCGCCAACCAGTTTGACCTACAAAAGTGAGGATTTTTGTCTTTAAGCAGTAAGGTATTAGTATTATATTTGACAGCTTTAATTTAATGAAGGAAATGTGTATCAAACAAATTCATGGTTTTAAGTAAATAGCTAAATTCAACACTTTATTAAAGGACAGGGTGTGGTAAGCAATTCAAATTTACTTAACGGAAGAGTCCTAAACTTCAGATGTTTGAGAGCTGCAAAAAATCAAGACCAAATATTACCCACAAGCTTTTACTGTTACATGCACATTTTGTTATAAATTTTCTTATATAAATATTAGGAAATACATGCCCGCAAAATTTCTTTATTCATATATGTAGTTTTTAAACTGTTAATTTGTATTAGTTTCAATAATCACAAAGTGCGCATATTTATAGGTGTATACACCAAATGCTTTCAAAATCCTAATTATTGTTTTAACTATGATAATTAAGTCTTAATTAAACTCTTTAACTGCGGAAACATCTAAGAAAAATATTCAAAGTTGTATTTTCATTTACATTAAATGAAATTAAATTTCTCGGTTTACACCCAGTAAAAAAATTATAAAGCTTGAAATTTTATATTTACTTTTTATATTAATTGTGATATAAAAAATGAGCGCAGTCAATATATTTCCGCGATCCAAACCATTACAAACTCGTGTGGCTCGCGAGCTGTGCTTTGGTCACCTCTGGTATAGGTTATTACCATTTTATTTATTCCTCATTTTTAAATCAGATTAAGGATGTAAAATTACAGATAATTAACCATTTAAGTGAATATGCAAAAATAACTGTACACAAAGAAATGGTTGATACTGTTTTTTGAATACTAAATAAATGATGCTATGAATTGAATAGCTGTAAGGCTTACAGAAAAGCTGAACTGAAGTTCTTAACTTATTAAACCGTTCTACTATGATCTGTAAATAAAATAATAAAAAAAAATGTATTTATTATTCAATAAATTTTTCTGCCATGTCTGTCATATCTTTACAGGAAGACATTAATTTGAAGCCCGGTAAGTTGTGGATTAATACAAATGGCAAAGGGTTTAGTGTTCAATAAGCTTTTCATTCGTCAATTTAGCATTTTAAAATGCAAAGGTTTTACTGAATAATTACAGACAACAAATTTAAAAAGAGACTAGGATTTTTTTTCTCCGTTATTAAAGATGGGTGAGCTTTCGACGGGAAACCCAGTCTCAGCTGACGAGTGGTGAGCTGTTTGGGGAGACCGAAGGGTTCATGATCGCAATACAGGACCAAGTCATCTCCACACGCAACTACAAGAAACACATTCTACACGATGCAAACACACATGACGACAAATGCAGGAAATGCCATACTACGCATGAGACGATCGACCACGTAGTATCAGGCTGTCCCTTCTCTCTCAAACAGACTACCTCCACCGACACAATCAGGTAGCGTCGATCGTTCATCAACAACTAGCACACAAACATTCACTTATTAAGAGCACGGTCCCGTACTATAAGTACATACCACAAAGCGTATTAGAGTCACCCTCATATAAACTATACTGGGACCGCCCCATTCACACAGACAAAACCATACATCACAACAGATCAGACATCACACTTGTTGATAAGGTCAACAAACAGACCTATCTCATTGATATTGCAGTGCCTATCAGCAAGAACATGCAGAAAACTCACGCAGACAAGATCAGTAAATACACTGATCTAGCACACGAGCTCCAGAAGCAGTGGAGGCAGGATCGAGTACGTGTTGTACCCATCGTTCTGTCTGCCACTGGTCTGGTGCCTCACACATTGCACCACAGTCTCAGCACACTAGGACTTCACAAAAACACTTATGCAAAAATGCAGAAGGCTGTAATACTCAACACAACACGCATAGTTAGGAAATTTATGGACACAACCACACATCCCTAATCATTCTTGCACACGTCTTTACTTGCAAGACGTCTTGCACACGTCTTGGCAGTATGTGCTTTGGTCCTTGACCCGCCATATTGTTTTTGCTGGGGAAACCCAAGGTTTGAAACATACAAACATAATAATAATCAGAAGCAGTAGAGGCAGGACCGAGTTCGTATTGTACCCATCGTCGCCACTGGTCTGGTGCCTCACACATTGCTTCGACACATTAGGACTTCATAAAAACACTTATGCGTAACTCCAGAAGTCTGTGGTACTCAACACAACACTCATAGTTAAAAAAATTTATGGACACACCACACATCCCAAACTATTCTTGCACACTCTACACTACTACTTGACAGTACACTCGTTTAGCCGGCCTCGTTGATCCGGATCTCCGGATAATCCGGATCAGATTTGTAGACTTTTTTTTTTTTATTTAATGTTCACGTAGATACGAATTTTAACTATGATAATAAGAACATAACTATAAGTATGCCAAACATTCGCTTTTTATTGTGATTAAATGTACAGTTCCTGCATAGATTATACAATAAATTATGGTTCTAAAATGTTTTTGTCGAGTTTAAGAAAGTTTTACTAGAGTAATTTTATTACAAAACATAGTTTTTTATAATAAACGGTAAGTCTGCTTATTTAAGGATTTGTCTTGCTTATTACCCATATAACCCGGATTTTTGATTTTCCGGATTGTCTTTGGTCCCAGTTAGTCCGGATAAACGAGGTTATAGAGTACGTGCTTTGTTCCTTGACCCGCCATTTTGTCTTTCCTGGGGAAACCCAAGGTCTGAATCTTTTACATAATAATAATAATAATATTATTACTACTACTACTACTACTACTACTACTACTAACAATAATAATAATAATAATAAAACACTTCAATTTTGTAGATTTCTATTATTACTCTCATTATTATTTCACTGTATTTCTATTTATATCTCTATGTGTTGGAAAATAATTACATAAAAATGTTAAGTGGAACTATGATGTATTAACATTCATCATGTTGCATAACAATTAAATTCGCCTAATTAATAATAGTGTATTCAGAAAGTTATGATAAGTTAAATAAAATATTAAATATTCATATAATTCTATTTATTATACTTAATTATATTTAGATATTAAATTAATTAAAATGATTGCTTGAAATAAGAAACTAATTTCGTTAAATTTTAAAGTAAATTATAATTGGTGTGAGATGAAGAAACAACGAAAAAAAAATTACATACAAACTGTTATAATATGAATATATTCTGGATAATTCAAGTATATATTAAGTTCTGATCGCTTTGCAATCCATTTTCTCTGTGAAGTTATTACTGAACTTTTATATACATTGGCTTTTTATTACTAGGGTATTGTAAGCGTACGTGCATAAATGCAATATGTATTCTAATATTCTGGTACATATAAATCTCTATTACATATCTCCAATATATAAAAGATCAGCAGTAATTGGACTATAAAATCGTTTTTTTAAAAATTGTTGCTTCTCAACACAATTCAATATCAATAAAATAACAGGTCGTTTGTAAAATAATAAAATGAATGCAGGTTTAGCAGATTAAAATGACATTATTTTCCCTGCAATACTTTGGTAGGGAAGATAATATGTAAACACTAGATCCAGCTTAGATCCACAAAGTAAGATCGCGCCACTCATTAATTCCACAAGATTAAGTTTTGTTGTGTGTGTCACTTGATGTCTAGGGATAGTCTAAGATAGAAAGTTGCATTGAATTAGTAGCCTTAGAATCAAATATTATTTTAAAAAATAAATGTAAAAAAAAATAATTAATATAAGTTTTATAATAAGAAATCTTATATTTCATATTGCAGTTCGGAATGTCGCCATCAACATCTTACGAAAGCATCACATAAATAATTGTTGGATGTATATTATATATGGATAGGTGGCTAGTTGGATCGGTTAATAGACAATGGATTAAAAAAATCGATAATTTAGGACAATGGATTAAAAATCGTTTACTACAGTAAACTCCCCATTATCCGCGGACCTCTCCTGTTTGGCGCAGCTTAGCCGCAGCTGCTTTTGCGCCATAAAACACCAACCAACCAACCAACCAACCCCTCCTGTTTCCATTTTTTTTACTGTAAAATAAAGTTCGGAATTAAAAAAAGATTAAATCTAGAATAAGGTAAACAGAAAAGAGGCTAACAAGTAAGTGAAGACAATTATAGACAAACAATTTAAAGAACTTTGGGCGGAGCTTAGGCCGGCAAGTTACACTAAATTAAAAATAAAATAATTGTTTATAAAATTTAGTTATGTACTACAACTGTATGTATTGCCATTTTAATGTAAATAAAACATGTTAAAAGCATTTTTGTGTTGATTTTCGTCCTTTTTCGTTCTACTTTCGGATTATCCGCGGAATTCGTTTATCCGCGGTTGCCGCGCCATCCAATTCCGCGGATAATCGAGAATTAGTGTACTTTTAAAAATACTTTTAAATATGAAAAGCCAATAAATTGCAAAACTAAAAATCTTAATAAAAATCAGTATATCGGAAAGAAGTGAAAAAAATAGAGATAAGTATTTAGAAATAAGTTTTCTCAAAGCCTATCAGTGAGTCATATCATTTTCTCTACTGACCGATTACAATTACATTACTAAAATCAGACCTAAGTATCTGCTCATCACCGTCGTACTAATTTTTTTTCCAACGATATTCAGAGATATATCGTTTGTGCTAAAGTAAGCAAATCAAGTTTTAGAAGATATTTTCAAAGTTCTTATGGACAATCCTACACAATTCACTCACATCAGGCAGCTGGAAAGGGCTTAATATCAGACCAAGTTAGAGATGCGGCTATTAAAAAAAACAAAAAACAAAAAACAAACCAACGTTTGGGGAGGGGGGGGGGGGAAGGTCCCTCAATCGATTTAGCCGGACAATTAAACAATGGGACCACTATCTACATAGCAGGTTTCCGGTCGCAAAAACAAAACACAATAGACAAACATAGAAAAAAAAAATCACAATTCGTATTATCTTAGTCAACAGTTTAAGTAACAAATATAAAACATACTAAAGGTTTCAGGCTATCCTCAAGGAAGGATAGGGTAGCCTGAAACCTTTAGTATGTATTATATTTGTTACTTATCCGGTTGGGAGGGACCCACCCCCTTAAGCTTAAACGTCCTATCCATGGAGCCAGGTACAGTTCGGGACTCAACCTCCTCATTGACCTCACTAAGTGGACAGCACAAAAAGAAAGACATTATATCTCATTCCTAAAATAATATATCAAACAGCAACAAGAAAAACAAAACAAAAAAAAAGCAGAGCCAAATCAAACCAAAGTGTCCCAATTGCAAAAGGTCTTCACTGCCTGTAAACCGGCCTCAACCGGCTATCCAATCAAAAAAAAATCCAAAGAAAAAAAAACCCAATAGGCCTATTATAAACATTTTGAGATTCGGGGAAAAAGGCGGCCAAGAACTCTCATCCCTCCCCTCCCGATCGTCCCTCTATGTATCACCTTTAACCCACATTCGGGCTCAGTCTAACCTTATCAGTTTTAGGTTTTTTCCTCCGTTCAACCTTAGGATAGGCCTTATAATGATATTTTCAGAAGACGACATCTGAAGGCAAAAAGGTCGTCCTGGCGACTATAGTTTTTTTTTTTTTACGTTAATTGCAACAACAAAAACAAAAGAAACAAAGTAAACCTGGGGTGATCTGAAGAATCAGCTCCTGTGATAATCCATCTCCCCTAGTTTTGCTACAAGATATTTTGATAGCATGCCTGCACGCTGGTAACATTCTGCAGCCAATTGTATTGCTTACGCTGTCACGCCTTTCAGTTTCTGTTTACCAGCATGATAACGCCAGCCCTCTCTCAACACTGCCTCCGTGAAGTTCATAGCCTCCCATCGTAGTCAGCTAGATCTCCAGACCTCTCGCCAAATGAACATGTTTGGGATCTGCTGGGAAGGCAGTTGCTGCCATTACGAGATGTGACCTAAGTAGCCCAACAATTGAAGAGCAATTTAGCAATTTAGCAGAATCTACTACAGCAGAATCTACGTTACACTATTATTTGGCTCCTTAATGTATCGTATACGCTCGTATCGTCTCCAGCGGATTTACTCTGTGTGAGTTATGATGCCACTGTAATAAAAAAAATCCTTTTGCAATGAAAACGTAATCATTTCTTTATCTTTACATATTCTATCGAACAGAATGAATATTAATATTTTCTTCGAGATGGGGCCTTTTTTTTTTTTTGAGTGTATAAGACTACTACTGCATTTGAAGATTGCGGCTTTATACGTGTTTAATTCAAATGCAGTGAAATGAATACATGATCGGTTGGTTTCATTTAATAAAATGACATTTACCTTTGAAGATGATCTTATCTGCGTTCTTGAAGCTCTGCCAAAATTGGAAATAAATTAAAATAATAATGAGTTCCTCAAGATATTATCATTATTTATTAATCAACATCAGGAGGGTGCGCACTGTTATCTTGGAAGATCTTTGCAAATTATTTCTAAATTCTTTTTCTCTAAAGGTGGGTATCAAAATTAAATGAATGCATTAAATAAATATTTACATTTTAATCAGAACTTAATTAATAGTTAATATTCAGTTCTTTAAAGGTCAAACTTCTTAATTCTTTTCTTGTTTTTTTGTTGTTTTTTTTCTAATATTTATTCGGTGAATTATTAAAGATTTCGAAAACTTAAGAAAACTGTTTTAAGAAAATAAAAGTAAACTTTAGATGTTGTAAATAAGTATTTTTTTAATAGAATTATGCTTTTTAAAAACAAAAAACTTTAATAATTGGCTAAAGAATTAATGTAATTGCAAAGAAGTGCATGAAAAAATCTTCATGTAAACGGCGGTTTTCTATTATTGAGGTTTCATGCCTATTAATGTAATTTTCAATAGACTTACATTGGATAAGAATCTACTTAACTGTCAAATTTCAGGTTTCTAAGGTAAATAGCGCTTTCTTTGTTTCGTTAGCTTTAGTTTCAATTTGAAATCGTGATTGAGATACATATGATCTATATGTAAGTAACATAATATTACTTTAGTCCTAATTCTTTAATTTTGAATCGAAATTCTATTTATTTATTATAGAGTAATGGAAACCAATCAGAAAGAAAAGTAATTGTTAACTATCATGATTGTTGTGTCGGTTGTTTTGATCATAATTCTTACCAAGGTTAAATCAGTAGGGTTTATGGCATAAGAAAAGTTTTGAATTGAAGTGAAAAAAGGGATATCCCTCATCTTGCCCAAAAATTGGTAAGCTGTGTACTGTCTGTTTTTCGCAGTATCATATTGTGGGATAGTCTCTTTTTTAAATTTAGCATGAAATATAAATATCTCTTAATAGAGATTTATTTATAATCTCTTAAAAGAGATTTATAAATGCTTATTGGCAGAAGGAGGCTACCCCACATTTCTTTAAAAACTTCGATTCTGATTGGCCACTGTATTCCCAATTGACCAATAGGAGAACAGCTTTCTTTTATAACTTTTTCAAGCAATACGGAGACCTGTCTTTGAAGTAAATACAGTGCCTACAATTGACGAAAATGAAGAAATTTAGATAAATAAAAGCAAAAAGAAGAAAAGAAATCCCGAGAAATGGAAGGATAACAGCAGGAAGAAGGCATATAACAGAGAATACATGAACATTATGATGCTTAGAGTGCCTTATGATTTATAAATTTAAAAGTTACTTTTTCCTTCTGTTGTAAAATGTTACAAGTTGTAAGATTAGTAAAATTATCTAACAATGAAAATAAACAAAATACGCCCAACATTTGTAGAACGTTACTTCAATATCTAATCAATACTTTAATGTTTAATATTTTATGTATTGATATACAGTAAATCTAACAAAACACTAAATATCTCAGAAACATGAGGGATACCCCTTTTTTCCACTAAACCCTTCACTTATCTTAACCTCGGAGAACCTTATTTAAGTTCCAATTAAGATCCAATGATCTTTCGCTGAGATTGGTGTCGTAATATTTATTAAGTACCTAGACTTACAAAATTCAAATTACCTTGATGCTTAATGGAATTTCATTACAAATTTCTACATTTTTTCAACAGACAATGGTGCATTCAATGACACATGAAAATTGGATTATATTTTTAGGAGGGACAGATGAATATAAAAAACCTTCTCGTTTGTTAAATGTTTTGTATAAGTAGTTTTGCAGAGTATGTAGCAGAGTAAGTAGTTTTGCATCTTTGTTAATCCGTTTTCTATTCGCTAATAGTGGAAGTTTCTGGTACTTATTTGATTAGTTTGTCAACTTTTTAACATATAACAGACATCAACTTTTAACTCTGCACCAGATTGACAAATACAGTACAGCATGAGAAGCATGTTAATTTTATTTTCCTGAGAAGTTCGGATTTGTCATTGATTTTTGGTGTTTTAACCATTAAAAGCTATTGAGATTTTCGTTTTCGATTATCGTTCACAACACATTTACCATTTCCTATTGCGATTCAATAATCAAATGGGTACATCAGTATGATGTCAGAGAAACAATGTGGAAAAAATTCAGTGTTGCAAACATTTATTTTATCTTTATAAAATAGTATCTTTTTTTCATACTGAATACCAGCATATTCCTTAGGCCTAAACTTCTTTCAACTTCATTTCCAAAGCCAGAAGTGATTTTTCGACCATTTTCCTTCATATATATATAGAATAAGGATTGAAATGTATATATGCAAATACATGATTTCTCTCATGTATGGTTTACCCACTATGTGCTTATCCTTAGCTACAAAGAAATCAGTGATATCAACAACATTGAAATTAGGAAGTATCATTGCTACGTCCAAAGGAAAGAGAGATTGACTAACAACTGACAGATTCTTTTTAACTGATCTATTAGTGGAGCTGTGCAATAAATTTATTACAAACAACATAAATATCTATTTATTTTCACTTGTAAGAAATTAGCACTCTGTACGAAAACAAGGTATTTCAGTAAATCTGAAATGCTCTAACTAAAAAGTGTATTTTTTAAGCCGCTCATTATGTTTTTCAGAATATACTTACTGAAATACAAATGAGTAACCCTAACATCTGATATTTATTAATTTTTTTATATTGGCAGAATAAAACATCAAAAATTTCATTTTCTATTGAGAAACATTAAGGTGATTTGTAAGTAAAATATTTTTAATAAAGTAATTGTCAGGATAATTTGATGCACTGGTGTAGATCCAAAGAGTCATCACTTAGATAGGTTGACAATAGACCTCTGGCCGCAGTGCTTGGCTTCTCTGCCACCCACATGCACTACATAACATAACATAACATAACATAACATAACATAACATAGCATAACATAACATAGGTAGGTTGACGAATATAAGACAATAAGAAGTCAATAAGCCTGGGATAACCCAGTTTATTTGAATTTAAGTAACAAATTTGAAGGTATTTTCGTAAAAGTAAAGTAAAAAGAAAAAGAATCGTAATTTTCTTATTTTGATTCTTTTTCTTAAATAATGTTTTTTTTTTTTTCTTTTTGCAATTTTTATACCTTTTACTTAAATGTTCCATGATTTTTAATCTATAAAGATAGCCTTCGTGGACCCGTTGAAAATTGTACTGTCTGCTTCGTCAATATAGGCTACTATTGTCCTCCAAATGAGAGATGGCCGCCCTGTTTTTGTGAAATCTGCGCATGTATGATCGATTAGTCTGGTCAGGCACTTCCGTCTGATTTTATGACTGGACGCCGCCATTACGGTAATCGCTTGTTACTTTGCAAAAGAGCATTGTATTAATAAATAATTTATATTTATTTATTTATATAAATACTTATTGTTAGCAACTGGTATTGAAATAACGCTAAATAGTCGAGAGAAGTTTTAATTTGGCGTTATCAACATTTCTTTCTCACTTGTCAGTAAAAACAGACGCCATCGTCCATTGTGACAGGAAAACATAATTGATCAGCTACCGGAAGGGCTGCGCAGTTCAAACTTCCGCCGGCCAACTTTCATTTGGAGGACAATAATAATATTGGCCTCCTGGATATTTTACTATTCCTTTTATTTTTTGAATATCAGCTAAATCCTCTACTAATTATAGAATTTATTACTGTTTTATATTAATAAATGTGTTAAATATTATTATCATATATTTATTAATAATGTACTTTTAGTTCTATTCATGGTATGTTTTGACTACATTTAACTGGTTCTTTTATTGCTTCATTCCGTTTTTTATTTTTATCTTCAGTTTACATGAATTGAAGTTGCAGAAAGTTTGCTCTATAATAGCTAAGTAAAATGAAATGTTACTTTAACGAACTCACAGGTTACGTCCTTTTGTTTTGGGCATTCCAGAATTCGGATAAGAGATAAAATCCTATGAAATTGGAAGGATACCATTGATTGTCAGTTGCACTTTAATGACTTACTTTAAACAATACTTCAGTCACTTGTGAGTTGTTCCTGTCATGTCCGGTTAAATTTAAATATAGGCTTTATATTTAAATTTAGGAAAGCAAACTAACTTATCATTATTTAGATAAGAAATTACCTTAGCAAAGGATTACTTCATCTATTACAGAATTTTTAATAAAAAGCAACTTTAATGTTGTCCAATGAATGGCTTCTGTCAAGTTAAGAATGGGAAAGAAAAAAGAAAAGGAGTTGCTCGAAGGCACTCGGGGGCGCTGCAAATGAAATTGGATACAACACCTCTGACTTCCGAAACAATGATCCACGTGACACATTTTTTTTTATTGCTCTTTTCCTGTGGAACGCTTGCCTTGACTTTGGCCAAGCACTTTGTTTTGCCTATAGCATCCGTCTTCCTCACCGCCAACAAGATTTATGAACTAACTACAGAAACAAGCAGAAAATGGCGTAGGAAGGAAAAAAAGAAAGGTCGCGAAAAGAAGAACGAATGCGACCTAGTTTTCACAGCTGGCGATTACGAGACACAGCATTCACTAACTCACAACCATCGCCGGAAATAACCGAACGTTCGTTCGCCTACGATACTGATTCAAGGGAATTAAAGCGCGTATTTATTTCACCCTTGTTCAATTCTATATTTCCCAACACAATTTTAATTACTTTTTCCAATATTATCAATTCATTCTATGTTATTTTAGAAAACAGAAGCAGACTTAACGATGCAGAAAGTGACAAACATAACCTATGATTACGAAGACAAATACTCACATCATATATTTCACTCAGCAAAAACTTTCAAAGTTTTTATTCTTTACATAAAGTATTAAAAAAAATAACAAACTTCCTTCTCACATTACCTGTCAAGCAATTACATAATTACAATCTATTTTTGACCTTTTTTAATGGGACAATAGAACTCGGTCAGTTTTGTTGTGTGTCTGTGTGTGTGTGTGTGTGTTGTGTATATGTTTTCTTGGATGTTCATAGGCTTATGATAAAATGTAATGTCGGATGGGGGGGGGGGTTCATGACTTAAAAAAAGATAAGAAATCGCAGCTTAGAGAAGGAAAAGAGCTCTAGTAAAGAAAGATACTTTTGAAAATTTCATTCGGAAGAATAACATAATAATAGATAAACGAAATAAAAAAATTTTTTAAAAAAGAAATCTTTAATTTTAGACGTTCGCTGATACATTTCTCCAAATTCCTGCATTTCGCTCAATGTTCCCTCCCCTGATCCTACTGGAATATTGAACAGATTTTTATAATATCCAAAGTAGGATAAGTATGTTAAAGCTATTTTAAATTTTTAAATTTACATTTAAAATTGCAATTAAAATTAGAAATGTAAAAGAATAAATTAAAATATAAAAGTAGCTTCAGAATGGGCTGTAAGGTGATTGTAAGAATTATTATTTTTGTTATTACTATTAATTTTTGGAAACTTTTAATCTTTTAATTTTCTAAAAGCTGCAAATGGATTTTTTTTCGTTCAAAATTAATAATTGATGATAACATCAATGTAAATACTTGTTGATATTTCCTGATGATATAGTGAAGTTTTCGATAAGTTAAACTGTAGAAATGTACGGATGCTTAAATAATCAGTGTAGGATCTATAACTCAGTTTAGGGTGAAGAGGTTTTAATAGTTGTTTGAAGTTCTGTAAATTCGGGGTTTCGTAATTACAAACTGTCCATGAGCTTTTCAGATAAATCCCATTGTGTTTAAGCAAACTTTAAGCTGAGAGAACTTAATGCCGTATGTAATAAGAGAATCCAGGAGAATATTGTTTTAGTTTAATTGTTTTTTTCGTCTTTTATTCGAAGTTTTTCAAGAAAGTGATCCATAAACTGTATGAAATATCTGTAATTTGTGATAGTGGTCACAGAACACTTAATTTAAATTGTTAGAGATAGACAGGCTGCCCTCAAACAAAATCAATAAAGTTTCGATGCCAAAAAAAAAAAATAATAATAATAATATGGAAATGAAGCGAATAAGTATCATCTTGTTATTTTACAGTTTTGCATTCTCTTCTTTGTTTGATTGTCCTTTTAGCAAAATTAATGAAAAATGTCTTTTGAATTCTTATTCACAAAATTGGTAAGCAAATTTCATATGAGGAAATTGCAATTATAAAAAAAAAATCATTATGAAAGAAGAAACGTTCGTAAATTTTTCCTTCATTCAATGGGAATATACGAATAATGACACAGTTACTATCATCTTCTAGAATGTGTTAGTAGCAGTATTTACTGTCCAAATAATTTCGTAGCACATACTACGGCATTGAAATATTCCCAATGTAAATTCTTCTTATAGCATGGTCTTACATTATCGTTAGTAATTATTGATGTTTAATGTCCTATTTAGTGTATTAGTATTGTACTTGATAAAAGTCTGTACAACTGTTTTATTGATTTCAGGTTAATTACCAATTTTCATATTTTTTTTAAGAAACTATGTGATGAAAATTACTCCCTTTTTTTTTTTTTTTAACGTCTTCTTAAAGTATTATTTTAATGGCAAACACACGAAAGAAAGTAAATATCCAAGCCTATGCCGCGATTCGAACCCTGGTGCCGACGAATCCACTAAACCACGCCGGCACATCGTCTTCTTAAAGTAATGCCTTACTTAAAACAAGGTTGAGCAAATTTATTTCATATTTGTTTTCGGATGGTAACTATATAATTATTTAACTTCACAATATTGGAATCAGCTTTTTTTTATTTATTTTTTTCTCAAAATTAATTTCGAAGATTTTTCTTTTCTTCTAGCTCAAGCTCTTCTCACTTGCTTTTAAATGGTTGAGATAAAGTGTTTTAAAGTGAATTAGGTTCAACATCTTAATTAATCGTTAAGTAATTAATATTATCAACTGACGTCTCTTTTAATTTGCCACTTCACCGCTATTATAACTAATCTTTAAGACAGTGCGTGCTGCTTCATCGTTGAACATTTGTTCCAAAGATTATTTCATTTCTTTCACTTCCGTGGTTTGTGGATAAAAGAAGAAGCTCAATCATTTTATTGAGACCATGATTAAGATTTTATTTTCACTAATAAAACTTTTCCTAGAAAAAGACAAACAGATATCAACTTAGGAAATCTCTGCGCCAAACGAAACAGCCAATAGTTTTGAACTAAGTATCAATCTGCAAACTTCGAAATGTTCTTTAGAAAATAAACTGGACCATATGGTGCAGTGCTACAAAAACTGGAGCAAGGTTTTTCTTTAAAGAAAAATTCTCCGAGGATTTCCTGAGTTGTCTAAAAATATCTCGATCTACTAAAAGTCTTAGGGATCGATGGCATCAAATAGGAAGAAGAAGAAATTACAAAATCAAGTCTACAGTCGTAGAAGTTCATTATCTTCAAATTTAAACAATGTAAGAACAAAAAGTAATAAAGTTCAATTAACTGACAACAAACTCTTCTATTCCTTTCCGTATTTTTTCTTGAGAGTTGACCTTTTTCATCAGTAAAAACGTAATCTAAGCGGTCAAAATAGTATCGTATCGTCCTTGCTTTTACTTCTAAAATATCTGACGTAAACATTACCTTAGAAGTGTATTCAATTTTTTTTTCAAATTATATAAAGTCAAATTATATAGCATTAATTCTTCTTTGTCTGCTTTTGTGTTTGTCTGTTCGTACAATTTCGGAATTTCTGAATTCCTGTTCGTACAAAATTGTCTTGAATAGTCTTCAAAATTGACCTCTCCTCGTCACTTGCTCCGTTTTAACAAAGCGATGAATAGCCGAGCTTCGTTTAAAATATTTATTTCAATCACAATTTTAATCTTAATTTCTAGCTAAACCTTTTATGTGTTACACTACATTGAGTATGATCACTTGAAATGGTGAACTGTAAATGTAACATTCAGTCTGAACGTTGTCCCCACAATGGAAATATGAAAGGGATGTAAATATTACTGGTCTGACAACATAGTTGAGAGCTTTGTGTCTTACGGATGACAACAGGATCTTATGGATGATTACTGAAGGGGAAAAAGAAAGAACCGAAGACCGAAAAGTGATTCGGTGAGTCTGAAGCAGTGACACATCCTACTTCATGATAAGACGTTTGGAAAAAAGGAAAACAATCTTCAGGAAGAAGATAAAGTCTAGAAAGAAAGACAAATATAAAGAAACACAAGAATAGCATGTCTAAGAAAGCATTAAGTTTGCTTAGAAGAGCCAAGCAAATTTAATACTTTCTAAGTTTACTTTCAAAAAAGTAATTGACTGGGCATAAGAATCTTACTGTTCATTTTTTTCCTTCTCTGTGTCATTTGTCTGGTTCAAAACAAAGCATCACTCTAAAACAATTGGATGGATATCCTTAAAATTAGGATCAAACTTAAGAGTTAGGATCAAACTTAACATATAAGTAAGTCTCCACTCCTGCTATCCTCTAAAATGATTCCCGAAATCGCTTCCTTTAATGGCAGGATTTCTGTAAAATTTAGTTCAACTTAAATTATGAGCGCGATGATTTTGGTCTCCATCCTCCCAAATCCTTAAAATTACCCCTCCCCAAATCGCTGCCTATTCAATCCTCACTGTGTGATGGTTAGTTGAGCCTAGTTGGTATCAGACTTTGTCAGTAGCGTTGTCATTTCTATAGCAAGAATAATAATTACGTTTGTTTCCGAATCTACCAATAGAAGTTTTTCGATTCCTATGATGTCATTTTTTTACATTAAAAACAGTTTTTTTAAGTAGATATACTCAGCAGTCTATCGGATGGAGAGAGGACTGAGGGGCAATTTTTGAGGATTATGGGTGGAGAAGGGTGAGATGAGATAGCTCTGAATCATATTGTTAAAACAGACAAACAAAGGAGGAAAAAGTTCAAGTGGAATAGCTTCAGCCAAAAAAAGCGACCTGAATGTAGTTGTAATCTGATATTAAATTTTTCATCCATTCTTATTCTAACTAAATCAAAGCATAAGAAACCGTCTTGAAAGAGTTCCAATTCAATATTTTGTGATGGGTAGAGCTACTCAATAAATTACGGTTACTTAAAGAAAGAAAGATAAACATAATAAAAGGCAAACGAAATTATAAAATGAAACATTAAGAAAAAAAAAAGCTAACAACTTTAAGAAAATTTCCGAAAGCAGTTGTTAAGTGCATAAAGTCGTTCGAGAATTTAGGAATTCTCTATCTTCCAGTATCTATGAGCTCAAAAGTGGTAATATTAGTTATTTATTTTTCGACATCGGATAAAGGAAAAATAGATCATCTTAAATTTAATTTTATGAAATTTTTCTTGATGAATTAAAAACTACACTTTTTTATATCAAGCTTCTCTTTTTTCTTTGCACTTCATTGTCAATTTCCATAAGACTTTACATTAAGGAGTGTTATTTCATTTTCATAGGTACTGAGGTTTCCCGAGGAATTTTTTTTCAATAATTTACGAATACGTTTCGATGTGGCATTTTCCATTTTCTTTAATGTCTCTTAAGAACTCTTCTTTATTTCAGTGTTATCTATCTGTGACATTACAGCAACACAAAAAAAGAACGAAAAAAAAACCCTTTATTAGCTCGAATTCTACTTTTAAACAAAGTAGGCCTATTTAATATTCAAGACTTAACTTCATTATTGAAAAATTTTGTATTCAAAACACGCGTCTCAAAATAAATAATTCATGGCTTACATTTTTAGGGGTTTTAGTTGCTTTATCAGCTGGTGTTTATTCAATATAATCAATCAAAAGCTCTTTTTTAAAAAAACACTTCATTGTTTACAACCTCGAATATTCAATTTATAGCAACTGGTTTGACGCTGAATAGCTACTAAATTTTGCATGGTATAAGATTCTAATCGTGCTGATAAAAAAAAAAAAAGACATGATGAGGATATTGAAAATATTTACAATGTATTTTTTGAAAGTATTATTAAAATATAGAAATTAGGAAGGAAAAGCGAGTGAAGTAATAATGTTTCGCTTGAAGTAATAATGCTTTTTAAAGACCATGAGTCAGGTGATCAGTAGAGTAGAAGGGGTTTGGAGAAGTCGGGTTCAGCATCCTGCGGAGATCATGAATTTTTCTTCTCTGGACCGACCATATGGTTCACCCGCCCTTCACCCGAAATCCTTGGTTTCTTTCCAAGGTTTTAAAGCAGGGAGCATTGGATTGGTATCAATTCCCACTAATCCCGATGGTCACTGAAACTTCGGAGCCTGTAGCTACAGCGTTCCTATCAGCCAGTGGACTTCTTACACAAGAAATACCTATAAGTTGGCTGATACTGCCATTAGCTGCAAGAAATATCATTTACTCGATGTGTTCGTTTCGTGATTTTATCCTGAGTATTTTTAACATATTTTTACTTCTTTGTAATAGTATCAATCTCTCTATTTTTTTCTTGATTGTTTATAAAGATAATATTTCAAACTCTCATAAAAAAAGATAGCATAAATCACAACTTCATTGTCAATGATATTGAAACTCAAACACTTGATTTGAATGATAAGTGAAATTGCTTAATTTGATTAGTTCATAATATATTAACTCTCTGAATGCAATTAAAATTAAATTTGATAAAATTTATATTTTTAAACAAGAATGTATTTTAGATTCAAAGAGTTTAACTACAGCTTGAATATTCTTTAATTACAATACTCGTTTGAAAAATATTATACATTTTTAATTTTGTTTCCAGATAATGTAAACACAATCTTAAGTTTCAGTATTGATTGCAAAAAAAAAAAAAAAAAAAAAAAATACCTTTAGTAATTAATAGTCTAACCTAAATCTGTTTAATTTCCGGTTCTGTGGATTTTCAAAACTTTATTTTCTAATACGGGATTATAATTATTATTTTTCTTGATATATGCTTCATATAAATTTAGAATTGAGAAGGAAGTGCAGCTTTAAAAAACAAAACAAATAAACTTAAGTGCAGCACGAGAAATTGATTTTACCGATATGATTTCGTACAAGTTATTCCTTATATAAGAATTGAAAGTGGAATACTCATAAGGATATGTGTGTATTTAATTTATAGGGATTTGTAAGGTAATTTTGAGAACATGGACAACTCACTGTAAATCGTGCGAGCGATCTAAACTGGATATTAAATTAACAAAATTACTTAAATGTTGATAGGACTGCTATTGTTGCTTTGTTTCAAAACATTATTTTTATGATTAAACTTGTTTTTTGTTTCCAGCAGGAGAAAAAAAAATCTATAAAAGAAAAAGAAAACAATAGAAAGCAAGTTTAACGTCCGTAATCATTCATAAATGGAGAGAAAATCGCCAACCGGACAATGAATATGCTTTCGCCCATTGAGCCAACATCAACGAGAATTCTGTACAATTGTTTCATCCTTATTATGGAATCATCAGCAGAATATACTCGTTGATGTTGAAGACAATTTTCGTATAATTTTCCATTTTAACTGTTTTAAAATAAATAAATGAATTAACATATTTAAAATAATTTAATATATATGAAATAACGAATTAATATGTATGAAATATGAATTAACATACATAAAATAATTTAACCCCGTTTCCAAAATATTTCACTGAACCCCATATTCCAAAATGATAACTATGCCTGACAAGCCTTAAAGGGGCTATTTTTTTATTTCATATTATTTGTGTTTAGTCTTTGGATAGTTTACTTTTGATTTCATTGACTTTATTCCAGGGTTTAAGGTTACAGGAATTTGTCCTTCCTATGCTATTTCTGACATTGAAAGTTCTGATACATCTGAATCTCAGTATGACTAAAAAGATTTATCCTTACTCTTGTTTGTCTGTTGCAACTACCACGCAGAAAACCCAGACTCACATCAAATACTAAGTCACAATCCAAGCTTTTTAATAATGCACAAGCCTTCTGTCAACAAAGTTAGTGAATGATATTTCATCTGTTCCATCGATACATATCCAATTTCTTTGATATCACCTGGAAACAAACAAAGTGACGCATAGCAGTTTAGAAAAGGAAATTACGTCAGAAAATTCAGGAAAAAGAGCGAGAGATTCAAAATGAGTCTAGCGAAGTTGATAATGAACGTGCTAAATGTAGCTAGGAATAGATAGCATAGGTAAATGATTATTGTTCCCAACCTGGGGTCCGCGGATCCCTGGGGGTCCACGATGCCGATTGCCGGGGTCCATAATACCGTTTAATGATTTTAAAGTGGATTTAGGAAAAAATTTATAAGTATTAAGTCCATATTTCCTTCTAATCTCCTCTCTTCTAGTCATCATATTATTATTAAAAATAACCACATCTTCACAACAATTAAATATATTCAATAAAATACATTTATTCAATATATTAAATCACAGCACATTTTCGGAAAGAAAATCTTCCTTCCTTTTTCAAGCCTATTCAACACTAAAAAGGAAGGAAGATATTCTTTCCGAAAATTTGCTGTGATTTAATATATTGAATAAATGTATTTTATTGAATATATTTTATTGGTGTGAAGATGTGGTTATTTTTAAGAATAAATTTATTTTACTCAAATTTTTTTGTTTTTGTACGTCTGACTTTTAGAATGATTTTACAACGATATAATTCTATCTCCAGCCTTAATTTAGTTGATGAAAGCAGCAAACAACGAGGCTGTATCACGATTATGACAGAGTCCGGCAGAGCGCAGGTACGGTTGTCCTCGGGTCGCACGTGCATGTGTTAGCTTCCCTTTGCTGTACCATGGAATAAGTACTGTAAATAGAAAGGGAAGCTTTCTATGTACTCTGTTGTATATAATATCAGTCCACAGTGGTGCACTCTTCAGACTGGTTGGACTCTATTCTAAGTCAAGTGTCTTTACGATAGATGAACTACAAATTAGTGAATAATGAAGAAGTTAATAAATGTAATTATAATTGAACTATTAAATTTCAAATTTTAATAATGAATATACTTTTTTTCTATTTGTCGTTTACATTACTCCGTTAATATTTTTAAACCTATTAAAAACTAAGTTCTTATACGTAGTTATGCAACACATGCTTATGTTTAAATTTTATTTCTCCAATTTTTTTTTTTGGAGGGGCTGCAAAAGCATAGCAAGAGAGTTAAAGGCCTCGACTTGATAAAGGTTGGGAACCGCTGGATTGTGAAATTAACTTTGTTGTCATTTTGATCATAATGTATTCAGTAATTTAAATTTCTTAATATTCCATAATAATATATGTGGCATTACAAAAGATAGAGCCAAAATCTTTGTTTTCTAACTTGGAAAAAGTTTGCCCTAATTTAAATTATTAACCATCTGAATTCTAAACGAATCTCATTTTAAATTTAAATAGCAAAGATCACGAATAAAATAAATCAGTTGCATTTTTTTTCTATTCCCATAAACTACGGTAGTTTGTCCAAGAGTTACCTTACAGAACGACACATCTGCTTTTGTTTTTTTTTTGTTTTTTTGAGAAGTATAAAATGGACCTTAGATATCACTTTTTATCGACGTAACAGCCTTTGTTTCAATGCAAAGGCTTTTTAAATATTTTATAGAGATTTTGTTATGACATTATTATTGCTGCTCTACCATTATAATGCCTACACAAATTAGGGAACATTTTAGTTGCAAATTTAATTTTTGAGCGCCATTTTTCAACAAACATAACTTAGAAAGCTGTTCTTAAATTAAAGTTATCTTTGTTGAAAACTGGCGCTCAAAAATTAGAATATGTAAGTAGAAATTCAATTAGACATAGCTAAACTATTTTTCCTCATTCTATTTGTTTCAATTATAATTTTTCTTGCCAATTTAAAGTTTGGATTAAAGAATTTAATTCCTTACCCTTCTTTTTTACTGTCGAAAGAGTGCCTACAGATAGTTGGTTTATTGTGTAAGATAGTGATTTTTATAGAATTCATGTCCCATTCTTCAGATTAAATATTCGATAATAATATATGTAGAATATAGCTCAATAATTTTTCAAAGGTTACAATAAAATAACGGTTATCGCATCTTATAGAAAATCCTGTGATGACCACTTATCGATTTTTTTTATAATCCTTTATATTAGAAATTCAAAGGTATACTAACTTTAAATTATACATTACTTGATATGTAGCCTATAATTTTTAGCGTAGATTATTGGAATATAATCATTGCGTTATTATAGGTTACAAGAGGATTGCTTATAGATTATTGTTTCTTTCACCTTTGTTAAATTGTTAAATTTTTGTCTTTTTTATTGTAATTTTGAAATCTCAGAATGGATTTTCGTTTTTCTTCTACCAAATCACATCATGCTTCATTTACTGATCAATTGACTGTTAGTAGATCTCGAAAATGAAAGACGTTTTAAAAAATTTATACTTTTTTTCCGGAGGGCAGTAATAGTAAAAGAATTTTATTTTAAATTTATTTTAATTATATTTTATATTTGTTGAAAAGAATGAAATTAACCATTTAAATAAAATAGAAGAGTCAATCTTTACATACATTAATGCAAAATTACTATTATAAATAAGTTCGACTTCCTTAAAAATTTATGGTTCTGGTGACTCAAAGAAAAAAGTTTTTCATCTTTGAGCCACAAGAAACGAATCAGCCGGCATCTTTGATCTTCAACTAGTGAATATATTTCTCAACTAAAAAAATTACGTAAAATTATTACTCTTCCTTCTCTTTATAATGTAGTTCTTCAATTTGACTGCTTAAGTTCTGCATTTCAAACAAAAAGCACGAAAATCGTCGTGAATTTCTTGTACTTAAAGAGAAATCAAAGATTGTGAAGCTTGTGGAGCTTCAGCAACTCAAGATTAAATTATGCAAAAAACACTTCGACGAACTTTGGTCGACAAAGGAAATGGTAGGCAAAAGCTGACTTTTTCAAAGAACTATTAAATTAGTTTCTTTAATCCTATCTTTAAGGAAGTGCATTTTAACTTATTATTACTATGTGACTCTCGAATATCTATTTAAAGGCGGAATATTGGTCCATGCGTCCGACTTTACATTCAATCTTCAAAATGGCCACCGTAGACGAATATCAAATATTAAAAACAATGTCCGGGTTTATGAGAAAATTCCAGGAAAAACTTTTAATTTTTAAAGCATATCGAGTTGTTGTTCTATTCTGTCTTCCTGATTTCTCTTTCAGATGGCTCATTGTAACACAAACTCTTATGTCAAAAAATGTCCATCTTTAAGATATAATTGCAAGAAAATGTTTTTTACTGACTCTAATATCATGGAATGACATTTAACATCATTTGTAAGCAAATTAGTGCTTGAAATCAAAGATTATTTTGCTGTATAACGTGTTATTGTCTAAAGGCTTGAGGTTCTATCTATTACAAACATAGTTTAAATCGTTCTATTTAATTTTGACTCATTTTTTTTAAAGTTTTTTCTTCATTTATTAATGTCAGGATATTCCCAGTATAAATATTGAAAGATAGTAAACTTATGTCTCATTTCTTTTTCTAACTTCTTGCAATTGCACCTGACTCTTGGGAAGACACTGTAACTTGTTGTCCTAACTGTACAATTTAAACTTTCACAATACGATACAACACATCCTACTTATACACAATATTACAGTGGTCAATAGCGTGATAAAAAGAAGCCTGAATTTTCGTCAAACGTTTGGTAAAAAAGAGATAAAAGCAGCATTGTTCTCTGCATATCTGAAGAAATGTTAACTCAAATGGTAGAAAAGTTCATCAACGGCAATAAGTTAGTAAGTAAATCTTAGATTTTGTGAAATGTTTTATTGATAATTTAACTTTTTCCTTTGAGTAGTATTCTAGTTTTAACATATTAAGCTGAAATTAAATACACTGTACATACAATGTTGGCCCCTTCGGGGAGTTGAAATTAGAGGCCCCAAAAAATAAGTTCTAGGGCCATCGGGATTACGTTGGGGTTCGGAAGATCCGTCCGATGCCTCGCATATTTCAATCCCGGTTAAGAAATCCGATCCTCATTTTACAGAAGGCAGGGCAAACCCTAGGATACGTCTGGAGAAAAAACACAATGAGAAAAATCCAAACTTCCTCCGGGAATTGAACGCTGCTTCTCAAGCCCAGAAAACTATACCACTGGATCTCCGCGCCATAAAGTACATATGTGCTTGTAAATAATTAAAATTGTATCTCTTTAATGAAAGTTCTGCTTTAACAGAAAATGTTTCAGAGTTTTCGTTCCCTTAAGGTAATATGCAAACTTTTCAGCCTCGAGCATGTTTTGATGCTGGAGGAATAAACAATTTTGTAGATGTATGTAATAAAAACAACAGACATCTTATAATTCCCTTAAAATTCCCTCACATCCCCAGTTAAAAATGTTTAAGGTGTATCGTCCTTCAATTCTCCTTAGCTGAATGATTAACTGAAATGACTAAAAAGGAAAAAAGAAATTCCCGTCAATCACCATAACAACTAAATCCAAGATCTCTATACACGTAACTGAGTAATCGCCGAAGAATAATAATATTATTGACAAATCAAAACGATTAATTAACGTGTACCTTGCTGAAATTAGTTATTCTGTTAATTGCTTTGTGAAATATCTAACATGATTAAAAAAGTTCAATATTCCACAAATAAAAGAAATTCATATTTAAATAACGAAGTTGTACAACTGACATTACTAAATAAGAAAAACTAATATTTCTAATTTTCTTTCTAAGATTACAATGTTTCTTCAGGCCAAAACAAAATCACTCACTATTATTTTATTATTGTAATCTGAATTATGAAGAAAAAGTATAATGTCAAAGCAATAGTCAGTAATAATGAATTTACGTTCTAATTTGTTCTTACTTTTGTAATTAAGAGAATAATTATTATACCATACCTTAAATAACGGAACCCCCTGTAAATGAAAGCCCAAAGTCGAAGGTCATTTTGGGGACATCCAAACCTTCAATCCAATGACTCTTGAAACATATTTTAAAATATAATAATATATTTCCAAATAACATACTTCAATATTTTGTATACATTGAGATATATAAAAAGTATAAAAAGCTATCTGATACGGATTCAACTAATTGGTCTATAGATTTTTTGAGAGTTCCTATTTTTCTATTTTTTATCGTTGACTTATTTTTACCGTTCATGTTTAAGATGATTTTTTCACCTCTCATGTCTTCCATATTTATTTTTTGACTGAAGGAAGGGAATTCTATAGTTCTTGAATTGAATCAATAGCGGAGTCGATTAGTAGAACAGCGCTGATAAACCTGGAATAAAATAACCATAGTGTACAACAGCTTCTGCTCCGTCCATAGGCTCAGAGAATCCACTGCAAATCGACCGAATTATTCAAGCACAAGCCAAGGACAAATATAGGTAAAAGAGAAAAAAATGAAGAAATACATATATTTATCAAACCAATCGACATAAATAAAATGGACTAATACCTGGATTTTTTAAAATGCATCTTTAGGTTTAGTTTAGGTCTTATTCAAAAATTATTGTTACATGTTAAATGCCTATTAAAACAGATAAATTATTGAACTAGAAATGTCTAAATGTGTTATTTCTTTGGAAAATACTATTCTATAAGAAAACAAATAAAGATTTCTCACTAAAAGATAACTTTTAAAATCCTTACTTAAACCTTTTACCTCCTTTTTCTTTTTAATTTGACAGAAAGTTCAACAATTTGATTAGAACTTAAGACTGAGGCATTTTTAAAAGTGAACAGAAGTTCCACAAATTCAGAGTCAGATATAGCAATTGGACAAGTGAATTTTCTCACTGTTTCTTTTGTAGGAATGGTAAAACACACAAACATTCACAGCCTGGGCCTTGGAGACATTTATATCTGAGTTACTTTAGCTGAGAATTGATTTTATCTAGATTGTAATTATTGTTATTATAGGCCTACTTCGATCAAATGTAAGTCATTACAAATTGAAACTCAACAGTTGACCCTATTGCCCTTAAAACCTTTGTTTCCCAAAAATGTATTTAGCCATCAGCTTAATAATGTATCCGTTCATTGGATTTTCTTTGCTTTTTTTTTTTCTTTTCTTGGGGGATATCAGAGAATTTCTTTTTAATTTTAATTTCCCAGAAGCATTATGCTTGAAGAAATGAATTCATGTTACTTGGATGAGGGAATGTAGTACAGGTGCGTCCTTTTCGGGTTAACGCTCCCCAATGCAGTCTATAATAGAGCAGAGCAGTCATCTCTTGTCTAACATTACAGAGTAACAAGGTTGAGTACATGTTGCCTCGTTTCTACAAGTACCATGTTTACGCCTATTTGCTGAAATTTGTTGGTAGTGTCTCCAACAACGACTGCGAAATGTTCGTCTTTGATGTTTCCATTCTCTGATGTTAACAACTTTACAAGTG
>JAFIDM010012231.1:110888778-111027797 GCA_023159025.1 Thereuonema tuberculata
AGAATCATGTCAATCAGGCTTTGGTTTTAGTAGTTTCAGTTAAGAGTGGAAGTTTTCGACTTATATATATTTTATCAAATCCTTTTACATTTTAAACGTATTTAAAAACTTTCATTTGAAACTTTAATAACAATTTTCTTCATTCTTCTGAAATATATTGAAGAAGTTTCTGCAATTAACAACCATGAAAACCATCCACTCGTCCGAGTGCGACTATTTTTGTAGTTTTATAAGCTACTGCGATTGTAGTTAATGGAATGGGGATCACAGTAGTGACTGAGAAGTAAAAGGAACAGCCTGAATCTCGGTCAGATGAAAGTGGGTGAACTGTACGATTTTCCTGCAAAACGAATCTCCTCCTCCTGATAGTAGATGAGTCCCTTTCTTTAGAATCTACTTCATTCAAAATTTTATTTTATTTTATTTTTAATGATATTTGAAAGCTTCTCAAGGATACACTTAATAATTACTAAATTCTTACTTATTCATTATTACTGCTGCAAAGGCTAAATATATTGTAGAGCTAAATAAATAGGTTCGGAAGCAAATAATCCAAAGTTACCTCTGTTTCTGTGCATCCGAAAAAAAAATAAACATATATCAAAATGATTTTACTTCATTTTAAAAATCTCGTCGACTACTCCAATTTTTAAACACATTGGTATACATAGATTTACGATAACTAAGTGATAAAGCACTTGACTGCGACTGAAGGAGCCCGAATCTGTCCCGGCTAAGATTTCAGTAAGAAATTTTTCTAGATGAACTATCCTCCAGACAGCTACCAAGGACCACCGAGCTCTATGTAGGATGAGGGTAACCGGTTCCGACCCGGATTCAACTTAGTTGCGGATCAAGAAACATCATTGTCTCCATCATGGGTTTCTATGGGATATAAAGACACGTTAAATCGTTAATAACTACGAGTAAACTTTCCTTTACATTGCTTTGTGATGCAATGCCTCCATCATGGGTTTCTATGGGATATAAAGACAAGTTAAATCGTTAATAACTACGAGTAAACTTTCCTTTACATTGCATCACAAAGCCTTATTACAATATCATATATTACTTTATCATATATTAAATCGCAATGCTTTATAGATAATATTGTGGTAATGTACCACATGTATTATCATGTTAACACCAATAAAACTAAATATTACTGCATTATTAAAGAATTAACCATTGTTTAGAAATATCGGAACTAAATATTTAGAAGTCCTTAAAGAATTTCGATATTGCATTAATCACTTACTGTAAAAGTCAGACGACAATTAAAAAAAAAAGAAACTTATTGATTTCTTTTGCCTGGTATTTCTCAATTAAGCAATTTTTCAACGGTTGAAGACTAAAAGATCCGTTAGAAATACCAGCAAATAAGTGAATTTCACAGGTGATGTTTCGGATGTTGTTAAGCAGACAAAACACTGTGCAATTTCCATTGAGTTTTGCTTATTTCATTAAACAGGAAAGATTTAATCTCGTTTGTGTAAGTGCGTTTTGGAGGTGGCAAAAAACTCGTAGAAGTCTGCGAAAGAAGGAAAGAATTCTTTGGTTGGTCTAGTTGAAAATTTCCACGCGAGATTCTGACGTCGATACAGTGACATTGAAGCGCCCTCTGCGCCTGTCGCTTTAGACCCATCAACCTCCATTCCACGGCATTCGGATTCCGACAGGAATTCGCAGAACATTTTACTAGAGACTCAACTGCAAAAATACCAGTTTATTTTTGAAGATTGGAAAAAAAAAATATGAGAGAGATTCCATAAAGAAAATTTATTAATAATAGCACAAATCTGTAAATTCAAATAATTATTGCTGGAATGTTTT
This sequence comes from Thereuonema tuberculata, assembly GCA_023159025.1. Classification (NCBI taxonomy): domain Eukaryota; kingdom Metazoa; phylum Arthropoda; class Chilopoda; order Scutigeromorpha; family Scutigeridae; genus Thereuonema; species Thereuonema tuberculata. The sequence continues at coordinate 110,890,612 of JAFIDM010012231.1, forward strand.
TTTTTACTTATTTATGAAATAATTCCAACATTAATTTTTTTCTATTATTATTACTTTTTTTATCCTCTTTTCCTCAAAACTGGATACACCGTAAAGATTATCCTAACAAAGTGAATTTCTATCCCAGTAAGTCATTTTGACTGAAAATGGGTCATTGAGCAATGTAGGCTACTCTAAAAGACACAGACTAGTTTTTGGAAGAGCAGTTACTTCAGCGCCTTTTAGAAACCCATATTTTTAGGAAATCGCTGATGTTGTTTTTTTCAGTAGCATTTTTTATAAGTCTTGATTTCAGTAATGTTGATTTAGGAAAAGATGTTGTATGAATATTGAATAGGAGTAATCAATCATTACATAGTAAGTATTTCTGGATTGTAAATATATTCTGGGAAACGTTAAATAACGAATATGCAGCTTTCGTAGGACCTTAGTTCAAGTCATTGACGGTCTAATTGGATTACAGCGAATTACATTGCTTCAACAGCAATTTTTGTAATTATTTTTAATAATTTTGTTGCTATTAAGTCCAGTTTTTTAAGTTAGTATATATATATATATATATATATAGTAAAACCTCTCAAATCCGGCCTAATATGGCGCCCAGTAAGCCGGATCACAGAAAAGCCGGACTACCGAGAGTGTTCTTAAAATAACTCAATAGCTCAATTTTTGTGAAGACATAATGCCAGTTGAATTAATTTAACCCCATTTTCATAATTTTGCACTCAAATGTTTATTAAAAATAATACAAATGTGCTTTTTCCGACACCAAGCTCTAGTGATATATGTTTTGCGGATTCCCCTGCAACCAATCTCCTTAACGCATTAAGCTTCTGTTCCATAGTGACAAAGTATTTCTTTCTTTTTTTACTCATAATGAATACGCGCGGATAGGGAAACAAAATAGGGAAACGAATTTAGTTACACAAAAAAAAATTTTACTCAGGACCAGGCCGGATTACCGTGGGGCGAGGGCCGGTTTTACTGTATTTATAATCGAACAGGCAAAACTCAAAGCATACCCTTCGAGTTTCGCAAAGGAAAGATTTCAATCAATCATTTGAAATTTAGAAAATTTAGAAAGTATAGAATATAAGAATAAATTATTTTTTTTCAATAAGTCTTGAAAAATTGCGTTTTTGTTTTCTAAATTGTTTCTAAATTTGCCGCTGATGACTTGAGGATAAATTTGGCTATATCTTTACAGAAATAGTGATATGATCTTTGTATTGGCGTTTTTCAAATTTCACATCACTGTCCGGCTTTATGTAGGATATACATTATGCATTCCCATAAAATTGTCAGTTTTTCTTGTCTTGGAAAATAAAGATATCCTATTTCTTCAGATCACTATTTTTATAATAAAACATTTAAGAATTTAAACAATGCATATTTATAAATTTAAATACAATTATTGTCTTAATTTCAGAAAATTCAGTAAATAGAGTTCAGAGAAAAAAAAAAAAAAACCCTGTAAGTTTAATGAGATTAATTGATCCCATTTAATTGATTAATTGACAGATTAACGGGATTATTTTCCAATTAAATGAGAGAATCGATTTTCTTGAATTTTTATCTGTATTTTGTCGGATAAATAAAACCGAAGCCTACTTGTCTTTGACCTTTACTGAAACTACTCAGTTGCATGGTAACCGACACTGTTTCAAAAATATTACCATAATTATTTACCTTTTCAACTAATTTATTTACAGGTTTGTTGTTGGAGCACTTAGTTTCCATAAAAATTGAAAAAGGTCTTTGTTTAGAAAGCGTTGGGAATTCCTATTACCTTGCAGTTATAGCGATAACATTAAAAGTCTAACTTTTTTTTTTTCCTTTGATATTCACAGTTTGGGATATAAATTAAATGAATTCGATAATAAAGCAATGTCTGCTTGAGGGCGCTTTGACCAGCGAAAAGAAAAGAAATGCGAATGAATAACCGCCATGCCTTAGCCTTAATCCAGTCATTTGACTCCCTCAAGGAAGTATTGCATTTGAAAGTGGAAAGCGTCGCAATTTAATAAAATCCACAAACACGTTGCATTCCACTCCACTCCAATTTCAGTTTTCCTCCCCGTTTTGGGCGGAATGGATCGGTCTTCGAAGCTGAATGTCGTCCAGGTTCGTTGCCGATTTCAACCACAAGCCGTTCTTTGATTCTGAGGCATTGATCAGAACGTCAGGGAAAAAAAATAAAAAAAAAAAAGCTTCCATCAGAGAAAAGCAGCTGAGGATCTCCTACTGACGTTTGTAATCATACACTGTTCATTTTTCTTTTTAAAACTCGCGGATGAGTCTTGAAAGCCAAGCAGTTCTTGCCGTTCTTTTTATTCTACCGTCTTCAAGACCAGCCATCAGTACATTGAACTACACAGATTAGAAAATAAAAACAGAATTGTGCATCTTTGTAATGGAGCCAGACGTTCTTTAACAGGATAAATACATTTCAATATTCTTTAGACTTGATCTTTAATATTTGGATTAAAAAAACCTCCAGACATATTCTATCAATTAGATATAATAGTTTACTTAATGTTGTGATAATTAACAAAAGAGAAAAATATTAAGTTTTGTAACAAAAGCTTTTTTAAAGCTCATTTATTAAAAGCTTAAAGTAAATATTGAACATAATTTTAAATGTAACTTTAAGAAAAGTAATCTAAATATCTAATGAGACATTAAATGTCATTTGCCAACTTGAACATCCCGAAATAATTATTTCTTTAGAGTATTTATTTAAACATTATTAATTATAAATGTATATTAAGAAAACAGTAACACAAAGAGAAACAGTAGAAGATAACTTTGGATAACTAATTGAAGTTAATCTTAAAGAGAAGAATGTAATTTTCATATTATAAATTTCTGTATAAGAAATATAATAAAATATAATTTAGATGTATTGTAAAGTTAAAATGGGAATAAATATTTCTTCCTCTTTAAGATTAACTTCAATAAGTTATCCAACATTATCTTTCTATTTTTTTTTATGTAGAATGGATAAATGTCTATGTATCAAAGTCCTTAAACGGAGTCCTCAGTATTTTAATAAAAAAGCTTCAACTTCAACTTATTAAGATACAAATTAATATATTAAATTTCAATGGAAATAGCCATCTCCTAACTGTTAAAAGAAATGACGAAAATTTCCTGAACAATGTTTTTTTTCTCGAACTTCGGATTGCTCAAATACATTATTGTAAAACTCAAAATGTAATCTTTTAATGTAAAGAACATTGCTGTATTTGGATAGCACTGAATATATATATAATATGTATAACAGATAATAGAAAGCATACAGTTATACACTAGTAAGAATGACTTTATTTTATGATTTGTTTATTTATGATAATTTATCTGATAATTATAAACAGAAACAAAATGCATCATAAATAAAACTAAGGGTTCATATTGCAGAATTGAGTGGGAATATTCTGGTAAATAGACAAAATAAGTTTAAAAATAATAACAAAATAATTTACTTTGGTTGCATGAGCTAGAATGTTTTAAAATTACGAAATATTTTTTCTGTTCAAGACAAGCTAAAATGTTTGTATAAAAAATTACAGTGAATTCGTACTCTTCCGTAAATACATACTTTTCATTGTAACGCTTTAATCCCGTCGACCACTGGAGCACGCTTTATAGATGCTATTAAGAGCATTTCTCATAATATTTCTCGAAAGTTTGATCTAAGCAGCAGAAAGCCGAGACATTTTTCTTTTTGTTTTCTCTATAGATTTAACAGAAAATTTACAAATAATTTCTGCAAAATCGATCAGGCGACTTCTCTTGAGCTGTTTTTGGAAAGTTATGCTGGGAATACAGTATAGTCCTGTTTCAGCTTTCCAAAATCACATCAGTTAGATTCGTCCAGTATCCTCAGCTCAGCGAAGAATTACATAACAAAGACAAATAGACAAATCAATGACCCTTTACAGAAGAAAATATCAAAACAAAATTAAAGATAAAAGGATTAGTTATTACAATCCTACTGACTATGCGTCAATTATTATTTGATATTTAATTATAAAAAAACACATTGGGCGAATCCAAAAGGAAACCCGAAAAAAGGCTTATTTCGAATTCCCAAATCTCATTTCCAAAAAAACCTCAGTGAATCTAAGTATTAATGGTTGTTGCTAGTCTGTTTTATTTGTAATTGTTATTGTACTCACATCAAAAATTTATTAATTACTGATAATTAAGACATTAAGTGAGATTTTAAAAATAATAAATTTAAAGCATTAACCAAAAATCTTTTAAAAATTTAATAGTCCCTGCGCAGATCATATTAAATCCGCTTAAGAAACAGTATAGAACAGTAATGACAATAATAATTTGAAACCAATAAAAAAGATGACGTGATTTCAGGGAGAAAAAGGAATGAAATAGAAACTCGGCAAATCCTATTCTGTTGGTGGAATGTATTCAAATTAAAATGGAGTAACTGTTACGTTGTTGTTATGAATTTATCACGGGTCAAGTGATAGGTTATAAAAATATATAATATTTCCTATTTCATTATTATTTATTAATAGCTATTGAGTCTTTATATTAGTCGTAAAAGGGAAGAAAAACTACTACACATCTTTTATGTATAAAACTATCACCTATACATAAATGATGTATAGTAAGTAACTTGGAATCTCAAGAGTAACGTTACTGACTCAGGATTACGTTAATCCTCAGAAGATAAAAAATGGAAAAGAGATTGAAGTTAAGGAAGAACTAGAATTCCCTCCGAAACGAACTTAATTTCTGATGTATGAAACGAAATCCTATGAAAAACTTATAATTTAGGATTTCGATATTCGGTAGTTCATGATAACAGTAGAATGTATCTTATGCTGATTACATACTGATGTATTTCTATTTTCATTCCATTTTCTAATTTTTTTCCATTTCTTGATTTTTATTGGTATTGTTTTAATTTTAGGAAATGTTTTTATTTCAAAGACACAATAGGAGCATTTTGAAAAAAACCTAGATTTCTTTACTCTAATAAGATAAAAGATTTATTTCGAATTTTAAGTAAGTTATTTATTTTTGCTTTAATGGTTTGTACGACTTAGAGTAATAAATAAGAATTTTTCTAGATTTATCTTAAAAACTTCTTATTATTGATCGTATTTGTTATCGTTTATTTTTGTTGGTTGCGATTTTGTTTTCGGCGATAATATGTATTATAAAAGATTTTATTAATTTGAGAATGATTTTCGCCTATAATAAAATTTATCCTTTCCTAATCTTTCCTCTTCGACCTTTGGGGAAATGAAATGAGAATATTTCATTTTTAAATTTCTTAGCAAATAATGAACAAACATTTGAAGGTGGATACTGTATTTATAGAAATCAGTTTTGATTATGTTGAAACTCTAACGACAGTGTTGAACTATTATTATGAGAACTCTAATTGAATGAAATTTCTTAGATGACTTTCGACTGTTGATTTGATTCATTCGAAACTTACCAATTGGATTTACAAGAGAATAAACTATATGCTCTTTTACGCCATTTTTTTCTTTTTTTTGGTTTCCTTTCCAGATGATTTCAGCAAATTATCAGGACGGCATTATTAAAGTACTGAGGTAAAGAACGCCTTTTAAGAAACATTTCATCCATGTTTGTAAGTATTGTACAAGAAAACGTCAGTAGAAAACTCTTTCGTGGAAAACTTTACAAGAACTACTATTCAATCTGATCTTACCAGACAAAGAAAAATCTGTAAGCATATGCTGGGATAAAAAATGTTTAAAGCAATTCAATGGCTAGCGATAGCGACAAAAGTGTTTTTGACAATTTTTAACTTCGTTGCATACAAAACGTAGAGCATAGCCTTCAGATTAGCCGCAGTGTTAGCTAACTTCAAGGATTCTCAGCAGTAATAAAAAAGGGCTATATAGTACAAATGAGACAATTGCCTAGTTAAAATTATAACAGTAAAATAAAGTTCGAACCCAGAACCCCTACAACTTATAACGATGAAATTTACAATTAAGAAGAAATAACAATAACCATACAAATTAATTAACAAGATAAATAGTACTTGGTTACTATTCTGATATGAGTACTGGTAGGCAAATGATAGGAAGAGTAGGAATAATTTCGAACAACACATTACATTTTTGTTTAATTCACGAAAAGTATAAAAGATTTCCATTATTCCCCAGCAGGTGTCGCTCAGGAACCTGGAGCAAACATTCTATTACTCAGTTTTGCTAACTGTCTATATTCTCTCGTGGGTAGAAGAAAATAGCAGAAATAACGAACAAAATTATTTGTTGATTTTTAAAAGAAAATCCTGTTTGGAAATTAATTATATATTCAAATGCACATTTCATGACAATTTCTTCTTTTTTTATTGAAGAATTACTATAATGTTTGGGCTCTTTGTAAAGCGGAGGTAACTTGCAATTCTTTCTGTATTATCATTCTGTATAATGCCGAATTAATTAACTCTCCGAAATGTAATTAATTAAGATGACTTGTTAGATCAACAAACAAACAACTGAAACAACATAATTCAATAAAGCAGCTGAGGTTTTCTCGTGATAGTAGCGATATTTCAAGGCTTTTTAAATATGAATACGATTATCCTTGTCAAGATCAAAGACTCAGCAAATGAAAAGAGTAAATTAATGGGATAAATCAATAAGCATAATTTATCATAAGCAATAATTTTAAGACTTATGTATTTTCAAAAAAGAAGGGTTTGCCGTATATGGTCATTACGTAGCGATCGATTTTGTCTGGAACAAACGTCACCAGTCCTGACGTCATCAACTTGAACTCCGAGCAGTCAGTCCAAGATGCCGTCGTTTTGTGATCGCATACGCGTGACCAAGAAAGGATAAACTTTGCATAGCCAAGCAAGGGGAAGAGTGTGGAACGTTTTTAATTCTTTCAATTTTAATTATTATTACATATTCGTAACTGTAGAAAATACAAAACCAGAATGTTGTCGTAATGTTTGTAAGATTCAGTTACGGTTTTTGGCGATAGATGGTGCTGTTACGTCCTGGAAACATCAATCTATAAAGAAATTACGTCATCAAAATCTTTTCTTTCATGAACTGAACTGTAGGTGTGTTTCACAGCCATCGAAAAACCGAACGAAACATGTCCGGCCAATGAAAATATCGAAAACCTGAAATCTTTATGCCGGTTCCTAAAAATACTCAAAATGCAGCTTCAAGAAAATACTAACTCCACTTGAAGTTAGTATCACAGAAGCAGTACGATACTTATAATCGTTGGGCATGAAAACTTTAACAAACATCAAAATCGTACTAGTCCATCGATCTATCGTCGTAATCGATCATCTCAAAATTAAACATTGTGGTTTTAAATTTTCCCTCCGGTTTTGAATTTTCGAATTTTTGAATTTTCCCTCCACTTTAAGTGAATGACGAGTTTTACAAATTTACTATAATTGCAGTAAAATCTGTTATCTAAAAACTTTTCATTTATTGCATTAGAAGTTGCCAGGGAATATTGTTATTTTTGAAAATTGGATTTTTATTGTCGTCGATATGTGTCGCGAAGGATTCTGGGTGAGGAAAAAGCTCTTTCAAGTGCCGCATCTTGTGACATTGTTGAGCGTCCATTCGATTTGAACCTTGAAAATCTTTAGGCGAAAAACGTTGCAGAGAAATTCCTTGTCCTGTGAAACAGCTACAAAAGATTATTTTTTCATCGGGCGGGAATTTTTGCTCCTATGAAACACGCCATAGGCATTCATTTCGTTCAGTGCCTGTTTTATTAATTTATTTATTTTAATTTTTATTAATTAATTAATTTATAATTTTTCTAAGTTATTTCTTTATTATTTTTATTAATTCATTTATTTATTTATTTATTTTTGTGGTTCTTCGGACGAAATGGAAATTTCTGTTTTTTGTTTTTCTTTGTTGAACAACTGAATTCCATAAAATATAGCAAATCTCTAGGGTATTAAGCAGCACAATGGAGGTTTTTTATGAGCCGGCAGAGGGATTTCAGGTTTTCGATATTCTCATTAGTCGGAAATGTTTCATTCGGTTTTTCGTTGAACAACTGTGAAATACGCCTTAGTCTGCAAAACAGTTTTTGCATAGTCTTAAGTTTATTCTTAAAATTTGCTGTGTGGTTAATTTGACATATTTCTGTGAATCGTAAGAAAAACATGAACTAATAAAGTCTTAAAAGGTCAAATCACAGTTTTGTACAATTTTAATAGCGTACAATTTGCAATCTATCAAACTCTTGAGTTGTTAAAGTAATGATTGACTCACAAACTTCATTTATTCAAACCACTGTAATTCAAGAATGAAGTAAAGTTTAATCGGTGCTCGCATTGAGTTCATTTAGAATGTCAATACTCCCACTTTGCACGATTCGGGCGCCTTTGAGAAAGTGGCCAGCTGCCATCTTAAACCGGAAGTGGCTACCTTCGGTCGAGGTGTCACATTCTTTCTCGGTTCTCTTTAGTTTTGTTTCTTTAGTAATAACAAAGTGCAGTAGGACGTCGATTATTATACAATAGAACTGGCCTCAAGATTGGCTTATGTGAATCGAATATATCAGATAATGTTATACCCAGTTGAAACAAAGTGTAATTACGTCGACAAATATTGTAAGCAAGGCAATAGATTGTATTTCGAAATCTGAGATATTATAAACAATAGTTGAGTTAGAAAAAAGATTTTTAACTTCTGTAAGAACAAATCAAGGCTATTTATCTGCTGCACTTCACTTACCTTCGAATTCGGTGATAGTTAGGATAATCGCTGTCCGAGATTGTACTGTAATTATTCTCCTTTCGTTGAAATTACCAAATAAAAATTGTTAAGAAATAAATCTTATTTAAATGTCGATTTTTGAAAATGGATTCTTAACAATAGCTAATAGGATTAATATTTTTTTTTCTTTATAAACCGAAACAAAGATGTTATTCAATTCTTAAGGTGCCCTGTATTTTCGTCGTAGAAAATTAATTTCCATCAAAAATCACAAAGTCTAAAGAGAATGAATAGTCTTAATTTTTATATATTGAATAGCATTGCAGAAAAGACCGAAAACCAGAAACAGAAGTAAAGTAGCCCGTTATTTAAAGAAGGATCTATATGAATGTATCTCGTGAATTAATGAGCTGTTTACAGACACGAGACCTTTGAGAAGCACAAGGTCAGCTCGTGTTTCGTTTGGAAACGCTCTTCTTCCTGTAATTCCAATGACAATGGTTCGACAGGACAGTCATAAAGCCAGTTCTGCTTAAAAAGAAACAAGGCAAAGATTACGTAACAAAACGGTTCTAACCTCCGCCCTTTCGCTCTGCCATTTAAACAATGTTTATCCACTATTTGCTGCTGAGCTGACATCGTATTTAAGCGGATGTGATAGTGTGATATGTGGGCATAACTTTAATGGAGCGAATGAAAAAAATAGAAAGGCCAGTGGTACAAGATTCAAGTAGACAGCTTTATAACCGGGAAAATAAACAAAGCGACTGTTTACATTTGGAAGAGATATCTTTGGTGGGAAAGAACGGAAATTAACGTTCTGGAAATAAATGAAATTGATTCAAAGTGCTGAATTTTATTCAACTTTTCAACAAATTTTCATACAACTAAATAAAGGAAATGATAGAATGATTTTTTTTTAAATAATATTTAAGCTCATTACAAAAGCACATTCAATGTTTTTAAAGAAAAAAAAAAGACAAACAAAAATAGAGAAAAGCTACTTGTTGTCTTCCGAGGCATTTCAAGCCTTGGAACTGGATTTCCATTAATTAAAATAACAATAAATTCTTGAAAGACTTTTGAAACCTATTTCCTTATAATATTATGTCTAAATTTATATTTTCATTTTACTTGTTCAAGTCCTGAAAATCGAACTAACAAACTCCTACATTTACTTTTAAATTATGAACACAAACAATAGTTATTCTCTATTTTCTGAAAAAAAATTAAAACCGCATTAATTTGCGTAAATCTCATCCCTTTTAATTAAAAGCAATTAGTGGATCACTGAATGATTATTATGCATTTTAGACATTATTTGATTGGAAATTTTGCAATCTTCACGCTTTGGTTTCTCGAAAAGGATTCACAGAGAATAAAAAATCAAATATATTAAAAATTAGAGCGTCTCTTGTTCGTAAAGTACCGGGTGATTAGAGTTAAACTGACAGTACTTAGAACGATAACAAAACATTGGTCGGTACCTTAATAAGAACATTGGGAGAGAATTTGCAAAAAAAAAAAAAAAAAAAATAGTTGCCACCAAGTGGCGTTGGTGCCAAGAAATAAGAAAATACCAAGTTGAACAAACAAATATTAAGATACTCAATATGTGAATCATTCGTATGCAAAATGTGCTGGAAACGTAATACAACATAGTTCACAATTGCATGGCTCGGAGATTGGCTGCAACATGTTGTGTTATTCTTGCCTTAGTTTTTTGTAATCGATTCAACATTGCCCAGTAAACTTGGCTTTTTAAACCAATAATACCTTAAACCGAAAACCGCATAGGTTGATGTCGAGGAATCATGGTGGCCAAGCATTGGAAAATGATCGAGCAATTAATGTGTCTCAACAAATGCGGTACGCAACAATTGCGTAGCCGAATGTAAAATATGGGGTGGCTTCTCCTTCTGCATGAAGCTTATGGAGTCTATGCAATTACATTCTTGCAAAACCGGAATAATCTTCGTTAATCTACGATGCTGAAATGTTGGGGCTCAGGAAGCACAGCATTCGGACAGTTGTGCGAACTCATTGTAAGGAAAAATGCGCCTCATCGGTTGAAGACTTTCGAAGATCATATGTTCTCGAGTTGTATCCTCGCCATAAATCGCAAAGCGAAGTCGGTGTCTGTTCAGGATCACGTGGTTGCAGTTCCTAATCCTCTGAATTTTATAAGGATGCTATTTCACCATGGACATTAAAATTTTACGGACATCTGACCCCGGAACTTGCAGTTGTCGAGATACATGTCTGGCACTAACTACTGGTATGTTCCGAATGTGACTGGATTTCTGCAACGGTAAGACATCTTTCACATCTTCTGTAATAGGCCGCTGGGTCTCTATAAGGAGCTACATCCAATTCGCCTGTTTCTTCGAATTTCTTTATCATATTCTTAAGTCCATTTAGCGACAAAGGGTCCTTTCCTTATTTCTTTCAAACGACGATATTGGAGATATTGCAGCGGCGACATTACTGTTTTGGTAAAAGTTTCACTAGCAGAGCTCGATTCTTCTTGCAGATACGATTGTTATTTCTAGGGATTACAAGAAGACATCATCTCATGACACAGCTGCAATCTCATGAGAAATTAGCATGTTCTAACACGTTTTTGTGCACTACCGCCACCTGCTGGCACTCAAAATAACTATTTTTTTTTTAATCCCAAATTTTCTTTCCCGTATTCTTATTAAGGTACCACCAATTTTCTTTGTCGAGTAGATCCTTCTCTACATCGCTCTGAGTGCTATCAGTTAAAATTTAACCACCAGATACATGTTAAGTTTCGAGAAGATGCATTCAGAAGTTGGGAGTCGCACCCTTATAAATTGATTATAAAAGAATCCCCAACCTATTAATTGGCTAGATTTTTGTGTTATCCACAGCAAGAGATCCACTCTAAGAGTCTAATTTATTCACTCAGTCAATAAATCAATCAATACATAAATATTAAACAAGATTAGTATTTTTATTCTCACTTATTGATGAGTCACTGAAATTAATTAATCAACATTTTAAATTTAAAAGTGAAATTAAAATCCCGTCAGAGATTTAACAATTAATAAATTAATTAATTTTTTTAAATTTTAACTTATCAGAGAGGAATAACTTTTAGAATTGGTTTTCTCTGAAACTAAGGCACCAATTATGTTCAATCTTTGCTCAAAGTAATGCAGACATGGATGATGGTTTTAGTGAAATTTTAGTAATTGTATCTTTAAGATGGAACGACCGATTAGAGTAACTTTACCGTAAAAGCGTCTTGAAGCGAAGTTTTCTTCTCTGAAACGTAAAACCGATTTCGAGTTGTTGGGGTTCTTTTTTCCTTATGATTGGAGCTCGTTATTATAGTAGTGTTAGAACGATTGTCTTATTAACTTTGAAACGTGAGGTTGGAGATTCAAGAAATATTCGATTTCATTAAAATTTTGTGTCCTTCTTCTCATTTATTGGCTTTATTAATTAGTAGCTGTTTACTAACTAAACCAGTCAGAGATTCGTTTGTCTCCAGACGGTTCTCCTTCATTTGGGTTTCTAACCTGGACGCCAAAATCAGGCGGATGTCGCGCTGATCGACTGACCTCAACTCATCCATTCGCAGGAGCCTTACCTCCTGCAGTATCCTCTATTGAGCTTAAAGGCATGATGTTTTAACCATTAATTATCCAAACGACAAATTATTAACGATTTTTGTAAATACTTTAAATCTATTTTTTTAAATAAGAAAATAAAAATTCTAAATCCTTATAGGTATCAAGCAGAAAACCATGAGGAAATCCACAGGAAAAAACAAACTATTCTTGTTGGACTGCATTGGCATTTTGCAATGAAGCACTTCTGGCAAATCGCTCACGACAATCTGGTTAAGGTCATTAAGAACCAAATTTATATCACAATTTAAAATCGATTATTGAGTAATTCATCTAAAAACAGACGATAAAGAAAAAAAAAGAAGTTCTGATGGTGAATAAAACGCGAGTTTTGAGACGGGATTCGACTGAATTTGTATTTACATAAATTTACTGTATTGTAGACTTAAGTTTAGTGCTGTATATTTTCAAGATTATTTATAATACATCAATTTTATTAAGCAAAAAGTGTGTAAGCTACTTCGCTTCGCACCAATACGAGGATGAATTTTTTAATTCCGTATAACCTTCATAAGAAAAACTACTAGAGAAAATGTAAAATGTTGCGGATAAATTTAACGTGTGTAAATATAGCTATGGAGAATATAACAGCTATCACATTTGCTTAAATAATATCTCTAAAACTTAAACAAGATGATGCAGACCAGGTTTTAAGCAAGTGTGATAGCTTTTATACACTGAATAAAATGTAAAATGTTGTTATTATATTTCAAAATAATTCCCCTCTGAAGTTACACAACACATCCAGAGGTCGTATAAAATTCCATTATCTTCCTGGAAGACATTTTGTGGTATCTGTATAAGTGCTAATGTTGTTACCTCAATAATCTCTGCACGCCTTTTAAATCTAAGGCCTTTCAGGACCTCCATCATCTTGGGAAGCATATGGTAGTCACAAGGGCCAAATCTGAAGAGTAAGCAGTGTGGGTAAAACAATGGTTCTGATTTTAGCAAGATGTGATGCGACCGCAAGTGATTAATGAGCAATGTCTTGTTAAAGAATTCAAGAATTGTTTTGGAAGAGATGTGGTCTTTTAAGTTTTATGACCTCATGCAGATGTTGTGATAAAATAGTTTAAGAGGTGTCTCGGAATGAAGACAAAAATCAATCTCATAATACACCTACTAGGTAGAGTAGTTGTAGTCTGAGAAAAAAATATAAATTTAATCATGCTTTTGACTTTATTTCAAATTCAGAAGCGATGACATAGTATTTAACCAATACTATCCGTAAACGAAATCTTAATGACATTTTAAATATTTATAATTAGCGAAAACCAAACTTACAGCTTTATAAGAATAAGTTCTTAAAATAACAAATGTTTCATAATTAAAATTATAATTTGACATACCGTAAAATAATATACAAAATATACAAAATGTACCGTAACACAATATATTTTGTATGTTACGGTGATTTTTTATTAGAGAGTTTTTGCCCTAACGTGATTTATATACGGGAAACGCAAATGTCACGTCAACGAATACAGTAACCACAGTAGCGGGCCCTGTCATGAAGAGAGTTTTTGCCATAACGTGTCAGTGGACACGGTAAGCTAATAAACAAGATGGAAGACATAGGGGAAGGTGTTGCATCTTTGACCAGTTTTCACTAAATGAATTTTCTAATTTTTTGTACTCAAGTAAATCCTTACCTGAATGGATACATGTGATCTTCATTTATCTTACCATCAACTGCATGTGTTTTATATATTATATTTTGAGTATGAGTATTTTATTTTTATTTTACAAAAAAACAATACCTTGTGGTCAAGGTACAACTACGTGTTGTACCTTTGACCGGAGGGTATCGTACCTTTGACCAGGTGGTAGTAGAAACTGACAGTTAAATACAAGTTATTTAATTAACATTTTTATTCAGAAATGTACATATAGCAAATATATGCAATTCAAAGTAGAATAAGAAAACATGAAATAAATTCTAATGGCTTAAGTAGCCTACTTCTGCCCGTTTGCTCTACATTATACAATGAAAAATCAACTCCAAAAGATAGACATTCTTTTAGTCGAGCTATGCCGCCAGCTGTGATTGGATTTGGTAGCCTGGCCACAATAACTTGTAGTTCTATGTCGTTCAGCTGGTTATCTTCTTGGAAGAATTTCGCCATCTTCGGTAGTTTTTTCAAATATTTAACTATAAAATAATCACACGCTGCTTCCTTTATTTGGGCCACAAAGAAATTCTTGTGTTTTTTTTGTTGTTGTCAGCTTGACAAGGACATAACTATCTTCAACTAAATCTTCTTTTTCAAAGTTTAATTCCTTCTCCAACTCATGGTATTCATCTGAAAGATCTAAAACACTTTCCCCTGATGAATATTCAACATCAGACTCGTGGACAAATAATCGACTGTTTACTATCTTTGGATAAGATTTGGTAAAAAAATAAAAATTTGGCAAAAAATATTTAAATTTCCATCTTACATAATGCTAAAATGACTGTAAGTAAAAACATTTACATATTATTAAGTAATGTTGTACCTTTGACCTGGTCAGAGGAACAACACCATGCTGTGGTCAAAGGTACAACATCAGTCGAACTTACGTTTCATGCCATGCTACAATTTTTAGGTTAATCCAGTCATCTTAAAAGTCCTAACAATTAATCTATAGGCATATATGTATTACTCATTATTGTTAAAATGACAATCAAAAGAAAACAAACAATGTTATTAAAGAAACTTTCACTTGCAAAATACTTACTTTTCGGTGATGGAATTGGAAAAATATTTTTCACTCCTTGCAAATCAAAGATCTAACTGCTACTTAAGGTTTAAAGGCGCAAATAGTGGGAATGTTACACATTAAACAGAAAAGTTTTTAAAGTATGCTCATAGATGGCCTCAATAGCAAGGGTGGTCAAAGGTACAATCGGTCAAAGGTATAACACCCTCCCCTACTTCAGATCGCTGTATTTGGAGGCATTGACGATTTGTTTTAGGATCTAGTGTTACACAATATCCTGAGAGAAAGAAACAGTCAGGTTCGAGAAGAGGAACATCCAAGGTTGAGTTTAAATGAAATGAATAATGTGGATTGTCGATTGTATTTCCGTTTCGAAAAAAACGATATACAACGACTAGCAGATGGCTTAAGTTTACCAGCAATAATTGAAAATGAATTGAAAATGAAATGAAACTTCGCGCAAGAGTATCAAGTCGTCATTCATGTTAAATCTAATTCTCTAAGGTTTATCAAAACTCATGTTTCCTACCGTAAAGCGATACGCTATTCGAGGAAAGTTAACGTATTTAACGTTAACGGTATTTCCTCTACGGGACAGTGACGCATGCGCAGAATACCAGTCATGTGACTTTAGCGCTACCGTATAGAATAGTGGGCTGGGCAAAAACTCTCTATTATTTTCAAAGTTTTCAGAGATAATGGATGCAAAAATGAAGCCATACACTTGAATACGTGAGAAATGATTTATACAAAAATAAATAAATATACACGACGTTTCGCTGTCTCTCGACGGTGAAACGTCATGTATATTCATTTATTTTTGTATAAATCATTTCTCACGTATTCAGGTGTATGGCTTCATTTTTGCATCCAATAATACGCACTACACGTAAAATCATATTTTTTTTTCTTTTTTTTTATATTTATTTTTCAGAGATAATATTTTAAAAAAATAGTCATGTTGTCAACGAATAATTGGCAAAGAATGGTTTCCTTCTCTTTCATTAAAAAGTGATAACTTAAGGGTAGGCCTAAGAGATCAATGTGACAAATCTGGTATAAAATAAATGAATACTACATTGCAGACTTCATACACAACTTAGAATTCTGACATAAAAGATAATTTTGAAACAGCCTCATAACTTCTTAATTGTTGATAAAAGAATTTACTAAATTCATTTACACTTACAATAATATAAAGCAGCAGCAACTTATAAATATCTACATCCAAATATCTACTTGATAGTAGGTCAGACAAAATAATGTGTTTTTCTAATGAGTAAGATAAAGTATTGGATATGAATCCAATTTGTATCAGAACGAATTGAAAGAACACAAAGATCTATCAGCAAAATTTAACTTCCTAAATGAAAAATATATCGTGATATCAAAAATTAATTGTTTAATTATCAATCTTTTAATTTTCAATCTGATCCCAATTTCCCTACAATCAATAGGATTCTCGCGCTTGAATTTAGTTGTTGTTGAGTTAAATGATCTAATTTGGATTTGTTGAGTTTAAATTATTGTTATTTCAATTGAAAATTGCGTGCAATGCTTTTTTTCTCGTATTTGCTTTCGAAGGATATTAAGAGATAATACAAAGTGAGATCAAAATTTACCATTTTTCACGATAACAAAATCCTAGTAATTATTATTAGGGGATAACTTTAGGAGTTATTTGTTCAACGAAACAAAAATCCTGCCAGAACTACCCTAAAATCATTTCTATGGCTAACTTTAATTCAATTGTTTCGAAATTGCAGTTATAATATCAACATCCTGCTGAGGACGTCCCTAATAAAGATCGTGCTAATTATGTAAGTTGATTAAGTTAGTTCTGTTTCTATTATGAGTGTGGCAAACATGAAAAAAAAATTATTAAAAATATCTATTTTAGAAAATCTATAGCTATGGTTTAAAATATGTTGGAAAAAAGAGATAGAGAACACTGTCTTTATTGAAAGATGTTGCTCTGCTTTCGCCAGTAAGGAAAGCCAAACTTCACGACAGAAGAGAAATCATAAAATTAATTTTAAGCCTTACGAAAACGCTTTCTTTTTTACTAATTAATTTTTTTCACCCGAGCAATGGTGGGATATATTTTATACATCTTAATATTTATGATGTATACTTTCATATCTTTCATATCTTTCATATCTTATGATGTATACTTGTCATATATTTTCATATCTTTGTATGGTAATTTCGTTAGCTTTTAAACTTTTCTTTAAAAAAAAAAAAAACTAATCTTTTTTAATATTTATGACGTGTCTATCACGTGTCTACGACGTTTGCTATTAACGTTTCGATATTTTAAGAATAGAATTGCTACCATTGGCCAAAACCAAACTTCTAATTCCTGAAAGTAATCAAGGGAGGTCTTATTGTCGACATATATTTAAGAAAAATATAAAAACTCTTTTAATATGCCAAAATTTGAATGTTTTGTTTCAAAATTATTTTATTCCAGAACAAACGCTGATAATGACATAAATATAAGATAGTTTGAGCTGACTGCATGTCGATTGGAAGGCAGTAGCGTTTCCTAGAAAACTGTGCGTTTTCCTTTAAAAAAAAATACGTATTTACAAGTTACAGAAAACAGGAGGATTAAGATAATTCGATTACAAATACAGGCGTTTTTAAATTGTAACAGAACTGGATTTTTTTTTTTTTACTTTAGAAAAATATTAGATAAAGAAGATGTTGTATTGTACAATAGATACAGTAGCAGTTCGTAAAAACAGTTTCTCTATTGATTTCAAACAACTTTTCAGAGCAAATTTAAAATAGAAAAGGAGAAAATCAGTATGTGCCACAGAATAATTACATAATTGATAACCCAAAAAATCCACAATGAAAAGTAATCTATTTTTATCATAAAGTAAAATAAGAAAATTTCGATGAGTATACAGTTTGATTGCTGTTACATAATCAGTTTTAATTTGTTGAAAAGAAAACAAAATAAAAAAAAGTGTTTATTGAAAACGAAATTATTATTATTATTATTATTACTTTAAATTTGATATTGATAAGGTTCTTATTTATTTACTTATCTTTATGTCCATTTCAAAGAAATTGCTAGTAACTTTAAATTTGTTATGATACTATTTAAAGAAATCATTTCTTGTTCTTATTTATAATATAACAATCAATAATTATAATTAAATTTCCATTTCTTTTCAACGGTATTTTTATGCTATTCCCATTTTTCATTATTCCGTTTTTCATCTTCTTTCCATTGGCATACATAATGCTTTTGTTGAATGAATGATTTAACAAGTAAGATTGAAAGGAACAATGCATGCAGGCAGCACCACTAGACTAAAACTGCTCGCTTGCATGCAAGGAATTAAACCACGTCTTTCCATTATTAGAGCTCTGCCATTAAACCAAGAGCTAATTTACCCACCACACTTGGGCCTTCCCGATTTCACAGGTAAGAAATAAAGAAATAGTATTCTGGCAAGATTAACAATAATTCATTTAAAAGATAAGAGCAATTTAAAAATGCCAAATTATTTAACGTAAATTGTATTTAATATTTTTTTTTTAAGAATCTGATGGGAAGGCGTAGGTTGTTTTATAGAATCAGAAAGAGAGAATCTTTTCCCTAAATTAGTATTTTTTTTTCGTTTTAAATAAATGTAGCATGCTTTAGTATTTGAGATAAACAATATATATATACGCTAAATGTGTAGTGAACTACGTATATTGTAAAAACGTCATTCAGAAATACATGAAGGTACTGAGGTGTAAGCATATGCCAGTGGAGTCTACGATGGCCTATGGGAACGCTGGCTTCTTAAGGTTTCAATGACCCGAGAATACGATGAGATCGTAGGATTCGCCCACCTGTACCCAGGTAAAGAAGCCCTTCGTATAGAGGATGTTAGACCCGTCTGAAACAGAATTCAAGGTGGAGACACCTCCGCCGGGGTCGGCGATTGAACACAGCTTCTCCAACCCACAGTCAGGCGCCTTACCACTTGACTATCCGACCCACAGATAGATCGGGAAGCACACTTTAACTTAAAATTAGGAGATTTGATTTATGTGAACAGCTATCATAGTGAAAATTGAAAGCTAATTTAAAATTCCGATTCTGTATTTTCATTTAATACTAGTTCCTTAAAGAAGAAACACTTATAAGACAAGTTGCTTGAATAGCTTTTGAAATATCAAGAGCTAACCGTAAAAGCAAAAAAAAAAAAAAATAAAATAACTCGAATTAAAGTGAATTAAACTGATTCATCATACCAGTTCCTTTAAACTATCTGTGACATACAACATTCGAAAATTCGATAAAATGGAGATGAATATCCGGCAAAGTGAAGTAGTGAATTTTGAAATTATGAACATCACAAGAAAATTGGCTTTTGGTGTAGTTGGAGGAGAGCATTTGCATGAGCAGTCGTCTTCCGTAAACCTATTAGTGTTTGTATATGGTTGGCCCATCGCCAGCAGTGTAGAGGGGAATGGCCAAAGCACCTGTAAATGTTTAGATTTCATAATGGAAGGAACCGGATTGACCATCCCTGCTCGACCACTCGTTAAATACAGCACCAGCGCTTGTCATAATCGTTAAACTAACTGTCTCATAATTACTGGTGGGATTTAAGCTTTAGCAAAGATTCGAGAACACTTTGGGAGATTAAGAACCTTTTCGTCCCAGTGAATTAGAAAGGATTTCTAGGAGGTCGAGGTAGATCCATTTCCTATCTGAAAATTTCACCTTTTTTTTTCGTTGATGGATTTTCCTAT
This sequence comes from Thereuonema tuberculata, assembly GCA_023159025.1. Lineage (NCBI taxonomy): Eukaryota > Metazoa > Arthropoda > Chilopoda > Scutigeromorpha > Scutigeridae > Thereuonema > Thereuonema tuberculata. Next base: position 110,910,473 of record JAFIDM010012231.1, read on the forward strand.
TGAAAGCTGTGATAAAAAGTAGAGGAAGCACTTTTTGTCGTTGTTTCTGTTATACTCGTTGATAAACATATGGTTTCTTCACTTATTATCCTTTTAATTATTTTCCGCAGTATTTATATCTTCGCTTAGTTAGTGGAATTTGGGTAAGTTAGTGATGACTCGTCTCTGTGGTGTTCTTCGAAGCGTTTCTGCGCGTTTTAGTTGATGAGGTGTTTGTAGAGATAGAAACCAACGGAGAAGGACTTCTAGAGGAGAAATGGAAGTGTAGATGGCGCCGTGCACTTCTGAAGCAGTGGTGGCGCCACGGTCTTGGCGGCTATCGATCGGCGAAGGCCAGAGCAAGGATCTGGCATCGGCGCTTACCGCATTGGAAGCGAACTCTACGGCGGGGGGCTACGGGGACTCGTCATCCAGTTTTAACCCCCGTCCTAAGATCACTACGGGTCCGAGTACGAGGCCGGTCGGCTTGAACCATCCGGGAGCCGTTGGGCAAGCGATCAACGAGGAGAAAAAAGCGGATGAAAACGGCGCCTCTGTGCCGGGCACGGTCAGGCATGGAACGTAGAGGTAAGATCCCTTCTCTCTAATGGGAAAGACAGCAGGATCGCTTAAATACATCGAAACGGGTTTCGGAATTATTATACACCTTCCGTGATAGAATGGTAAGAAAATATACAACCCCGTAAGGTCCGTATTTTATCTTGATTTTCTATTTTTCTGTACATTATTAACAATAGCAAATCAAAAAGAAATTATTTAATTATGGATCGATTACAAATTAAACAATAAGCGAGGACTTAAAAACCCAATCAAAACGTTACATTAAGGGTTTCATTGGCTATTCTAGTAAACGAAGAAGACACACTCGAATGGTTGTGATGTTAGGCCTGAGCTCTTAATCGCAGCTTTCGTCATTAAGCTGCGATGTTTGAAAACCCACGACTTTTTAATTTCAAAGAATTCATATTATTTACTCTTTTTAAGTATTGGAAATTGAAACGCAGTTGATACTTACTGAATGAGACTGGTTATGGAGACTCGGTTTCTAAGAGAATCTATCCAACGACGAATCCGAAGTCTCTTCACAAGCCTTGTTCCATTATTTTTATTCTGCCTGTGTTTGATCGCCTGTAAGTGCTTTTGTTCGGAAAAGAAAGAATAATTTTTTTTCCCAGTGAAATAACACACAAGTGTAAGACGACGGAGTTTCACTAAGTAATTTCTTTTATTATTAATTTTTCCTTTGGAAAACGAGGTGAAAAGTTGAAAGAGTGCTGCGAAATTGATACGGCGTGTGAAAGCGACGAGGAACAGCGTTTAATGCACAACGATTGGCTTGCGATGTTTGAATGCAGAGGAAAATGACATTTCCTAAGAAAAAGAGACACATACACTTAACATTGCACAAAACATACTTAGGAGGATTATGTAATACTTGAACGATTTTTGTTTCCTAAACTGGGATTTTATACAAATATCATCTTTGTTTAACTCTAAAACAATAAAACTCTTTTAACTTCGTAATATTTTTCCGTTCTGTATTTTTAAATTTTTACAAAGAACGGTTCTTTCAATTTTCCAAAATATATGTTGTGGAGAAAATTAATATTAATATGAATAAAGAAATGCTTGTTATTGAAATAATAATTAAAAAAAACTTTTCTTTTTTCTTAGAGCACAACTGTTTATTTTGATAATACTTTCTCCATTGAAATGGATCTATTATAATAGTTATGATACCAGTAAACGTCTTGTGAATACGAATACTTCACATTTCAATTAGGGCATTCAATGTCAATAATCCTTTTTTTTCTCCCATAAATAATGGCCACACGAATAAGAGATAATATTATTGATTCGATAACTCTTTTGTGCAAATAATTTAATTTGGAAATAAATATGACTATGAAAGTAATTCAGAAATGTAAGGGTGCATAATTATGGATTTAGAGTAGAAATTGTCTTGGAATAAATTTGTCATGAAATAAACGATTAGAAAATCTATGGTTAAATCTTATTTGCTGAATTTCGAGAAGCAATACTACAGAATAGGAATTATTAGTAGAAGACCGAATTAGAAAAAAACGAAGATAAGATTTCCAGGATATAAAAAGAAGAATGGAAAAGTAAATAATTCAGGGTCAATAAATGAAGAGCCTAGTAAACATCATTGTATATACATTGGATTGTAAGATGGAAGATGGTAGTACTATTTAAAATTAATGCTGCTTCAGATATAGTAAATGACACCATTGCTCTTCAGAAAAAAATAAAGTGAATACTGTACTAAACAATATATACAGAGAATGTTAACTAGACCATTAATACCGCAATCTTAAATTAGCATATTTGCAAATTATGTAGAAAGCCTAATTCGCAGAGGTTAGTCTGTCGTGAGCCAAATTCTGTTACAGAGAAAATAATGAATGATATTAATGAAGTTTACACCATAAAGAAAGCTTTTAGCTACTGCTGATGTTGATGATAAAAGAGACTTTGGAACCAAGATACAGAGAGCATGTGAAATATAAATTCTGAAGTGGTTCCAGGAATAAATAGATGCAACTGGAACACTCCCAAAAATTGTTTAGTTTTACAAAAAAAAGTAGAATCCCAGTTATAACCTGATATAATGAGGATGTTACATTTTGGAGATACGACCAAATTCGGACCTTATGTATTTGTTAATAAAAATAATTATGATAATGATATCAATAATTAGAGATTTTTGGTTCATTTCCAAAAGAAAAGGACGTAATTAATAAAATACAGAATCAATTATTCCTTGGGAAGCTTCCAATTAGCAGTCATCCAGTTATAATATTATCATTTTAAATATTAATTATAAAAATAAATTCTCTTCTTGGCAAGATCAATAGAACTCTTGTCTCTCCAACAACTTCAGTTTGTTTCAGTTTTATGGAAAGAGTCAGATTAATTTCTAAAAGTAGCCAAAAAATTAAATTTTTATTTTTATTATTACTACATTGGTTAGCGACAATGTAAAATGCAACTCGAGCTTGAATCTTAAGCAAATTAACGGTAATGAACATAGCTTTAAAATCGAATGTTAGCTGAAAGTTTAATTAATCAAATTCTATATTGCCAATTTGATTATAGATTTTAATTATTCATAATTGAAAATTTAAAGGAAAATTTAACTTCAAGTATAACTAAGATTTTGAAATGAAATTACTTCTAGTTTTTGCTGGAAAAATTATTAAGTAAATAATAATAAATCGTGGATTATTGGGAGATCCAAAGAGTTATGTTTCGAACTATACATAATCATCAGTTTGGATTATCAAAATTCTTAGAAATTGCTTTGTAAGATAAATGACATTGGAAATAGAATGAAAGAAAAGCAAACATTATAATTTACAAAAGATGATCTTTCCTTAAAAAAAATGGAATTAAAATATCGTTCAATTTAATCATTATATTCAAATTTTCCCTTAGCAAACAAAAATCTGTAATAAGTGGATAACAGTTTTTAGAAGATACTGTAGTTATTTTAGAAAAAAAGACTTCGAAAAGGTTTTGATTTCATTGTAGACTTATGATAAGACATTGTTTTCATGTAAAAATCTAATTCAGGGCTTCCCAAAGCGTAGTCAGCATAAAAATAAAAGGATTCGCATAAAAAAATAAAACGTTAAATAGCAAACGAAAATCTAAACGTAATATTTATTAAATTTATTTTAAACAATAAAAAATAATAATATTGTGCCAAAGTCATAAACTTGGTTAAGTGTTAGTTGTCATTAGTAATTAAGGTAGTTTAAGTATCCGAGATGGACCTCGATGGAAAAGCCATTTCCTACTGTAGTAGTTTGGGAAAGCCTGGCCTCGTTCATTTACAGTCATTTTTATTCAAATAATGGTTTAGGGGTGCTTTTCCTATTGGCTTTCCTGTAAGGCCTAATTGCTTATCATTGAGAAGATGCTTTTAATATTCGAGATGGTGATTGTTCAGCATTATAGTTTTAACACTATATCGTTAATTTTAATATTTGGATACTATACTTCATTCTGGATTATATTAATTCTTCTCATGATTTTTTTCCTCCACAAAAATGTATCGAATTTGCCACCCAAAGATACACTGCCAATCCTAATATAGCAACTGTTTGACTGCACAGATAGTCATTAACCAATCAGAACTTACGAGGATGGCATGATCGAATTACAAAAGATTTCAATCTTCTAGGCAGGTTATTTGGAAAGCTGTACGATTCGTTCTTGATTGTACTTAAAATTGTAAAAGAAATAAAAAAATTTGAAATTACATTTTATATTGCAACTAGGAGCTAGAGATAATGTAATCATTACATTTATGTAAATAGATAAATATACCTATAACAACTTGCTTATTTTCTTTGAAATTATGTTTTTCTTCTTTAGGCTTAACACTTCATCGATTTATTATCTTCTAATCAATAATTAGTTCTTCGTCTAATTAGATTAACTTAGTTATTGATGCAGTCACCTGTGTGATGTCACGCTTTGAGAACTCTAAAGATTTTGCGTAGTAGTAGAACTTATTTTTAATCTAGTTTAAGACAAAATTTTAGTACAAGAAAGTCAGAGGTCGTTTGCTATTAAAAATATCTTTAATCTTTGTTCTACTTCCCTTATAACTTTCACAGAATCAAGGTTTCGACTTGAGGTCTAACTTCTGTGATCTTTCAATCTTAACTTTTTAATTAACGTGATTAACTTCAAAATCCTATTAGTGATTGAACTTTCTTGAATCAATTCAACAAATAGTGAACCACTCATAATATACTGTATATCTAAAGGGAAGGCACTTAGTAGAGAATCACCCAAACTTCGCTCATCGTAATACCTAACAAGTAAATCTTAGACTCTTTAGGGAACAACAGAAGATCGAGCTCATTTCATTGGCTCGATGAATAAGTAACAAATAAGTGTTAATAATTTAGTAGGAGTAATAGTGAGTGGTCAGTGAATATTGAATGGTTTACAATTTTAAATGTACAATAAAAAGTTTCTCGTTCTCGAAGGAATTAACCTTGGAAGTGGGTCATAGCGTGAGGTTGTAAACCGAAAGGAAAACGAAGAGTCCCAGGCGAGCGTCTTCGATCTCTGTTTCCCGTTTGTCATAAAAAAAGCAGGATCCATTCAGTCCACATATTATAGCAGCCTCACCCTTAACATTTACTGACAGCTCTCTGGAGCTTTCAAAGATTCTCCACTGAAAATTCTTCTTACAAATGCTGTTTGCATTGGATGAAAGCTAACAGAATATGGCCAGGAAAACCGTTCATACAGAGAATCAATATGTTTGAATACCATTATTATGAACAAAGTGTTTTTCTGCTTAACTAATGGTATTGACACAACACAATAGTTTCCCAATTTTGAAAAGGATACCGTATGATTCTGATGTTCAGATTTACTTAAAAAAAGAAATATTAAGTTTTTTTTTTATCTTGAGAGCACTGTTAGGTTTCTTAATAAGATACATGTAGACAATGCTTTTATTATAGCAAAGGATTTTATAAGAGTTATTGATCTAATAAATCCAATGTGCCTTTAAAGAAAGAGCTAACAAGTGCTATTAGGTTGAGTGACTTTAAAAACTACGTTCTTTTAAATTATATGCGTCACAACGTAATTGCCTAACAATTGTACCGATACAACTTTATATATAGACTTTATTTCTGCTATGTCATTATAATATTCTTTATTTTTTTTCGAATAGTCTAGATCTATCTGGAAAACGACCACACTCTTTTTTGTTTTTCTTTTGCTTCGTTCAATGGAAATAGTAGTATTTTCATTGAATATTTATAATAATAAAAGAATACTGTTGAAATTTAAAAAAAAATCTATTAAGTTCATCTTTATCATTTAAGTAGATATCGGAAAATTAACAGTATTGAAATAAGAAAGATTTGTATTAACCTGAAATCTTATCCATTTTTTTGTTTGCATGATGATTTGTACTTTATAATCTGTTTAATCTTAACACAGACCATAAGCAATACTGAGGTTTATTTCAAATATAACAACAATATCTGTTTCCTATCAATTCAGTTACACTAGTAGGATTAACTGAAAGCTCAATAATGTTTAGTGTTAGTTTACCTATAATTAGTATTTTGGTTCAACCATAAATGCATTATTGATATGGTTTATGAATGTGGTCTAAAATTTAATGAACTGTATCCGGCCCTACATTTTATTTACGTGAACTGTGACATTAAACCTGTACCTATTAAAAAGCCTTGTCTTTTTGACTGTTTATGTTCATTAAATAGAGAGATTGTTGGGCAGTAGGATTTGTTTTTGGATTCCTGAATAATAATTCTAAGTTCATTTCAAAAAGGAAATAATTGATAGAAATAAGCATTGTAGCCCTTCTTAGAAACTGTAAAACTGTTTCTAACTGATATGTTTACATAGTTAAATTCCCGCCTTCACATTTAAAAACTAAATCGGGTATACAAATTTAACATACCTTGAAATGTTATTCAGAGTTAAGTAATAGAAAATTAGTCTTATTCTATTTTGTAGCAGATATCAGATCAAAGATAATAAAATAACCGAATTCACCTGATTTGCATCAGCTGACTGCAGCTAATGAACCAGTCTTCGCTTGCTCTGTTTATTACTTGATTCATGGAAATCGTACGTTATTATTAAAACTAGACTACTAACAATGTTTAGGATAAAATGACTTAATTTATCTGATGATATTGAAAATATGTACCTGTTGGATTACTGGAACCTTGTTATTGTAGAGCTGTAATTCCCAAACCACTTGTGATTTCAGAGGATTTTTTTTCAAAATGGGTTTTGACGTTAGTAGATCAGTTTTGGCATTCTAATACTTTATACAGTCTCTTAAAAGTACATTCAAGTCCTTTCAGTGTCACTTTTCTATTCACAAAACAATTAATTCAGTGTAGTTGGCAAACATTAGTGTTGCACTTCCCAATGTAAAAGCGTTTCTACAATTTTATTTTTACAGCGTTATCAATTTTTCATTAGAAAACATCGAAGTTTCTTGAATAAAATCAAAAAACACAACATTCAAAAGATTGAGATTTTAAAAAAGAATTTTGATATCCATTTTGTTTTTCAGAATATTTTTTAATTTTTAATTTATATTTTTATATTCCTATTTAACTCGCTTTTATTGCGGCTCGTTACTCTTAACTTAATATTAAATTTACCATTAAATTACGAAATCATTGTAAATTCAATAGGAATCAAAAGTAATTTATTCCAAACTTTTTGAGGTAATTTTCTTGTTCAAATTTTATTAGAAAGTAACAATGTCTTGTTAGCATTTTGCTTTTTGTTGTTTCCTAGGCCAAGGCTTAATAAATTTATACGTAGAATAACAAAATTATCAAAATGAAAATTCCTACATATAATGGTATAGCCGTCTTTTTGTTTTGTGCAGAGCTGATGTAATTAATTATTTACTTTTGTCCTTCACAGGCTTTAAGGCAGTCATATTCATTCCCTATTCAAAACAACCAAAACGTTGAAAATACCACTCTTATGTTGTGGATGTTAATATAATTACAAAAATCTCAATTTTGTCCACTTGGTAGTGATGTTTAAATACTATCTCAGGGTTGATAATAGCTTCAATAAATTATAAATCTTTCAGAAGTGATATACTGAATCTTAAAACAATATCAGTTTCTGGATACCAGTATGGGAAAACAAAAAAAAAAAGTATCTGGCTACAATCAATTAAAAACAAAAAACATGCAGGGTACCTTGCAATTTCCATATGTTGATAATTGGCTTGGCATTGGTTAATTTCAGGAATCCTGATCCATCGTTGATAGAATTGATTATTATAGTCATGCATCCACAGTAAATTCGTCAATTCATCTCGTGAATATATTTATTTCTACCATCTAGATAAACCCAAACAAAGCATGTACCAAGTTTCGAACTCTCAGATCTTGATGAAACTTTCCATGGAAACCTATGTGACCTCGTTGGAACATTGAAAGTTCCAAAATCGTACGGTCAGTTATCAGCGCATTAGTCAACAAGTTGTGTGGTGTTTTGTTTGGAACTGAAAGAGTTTGGGAAAGATGGAAACTGCACTGTAGTAAGACATCTAGTGACAAATATAAAACTGAAAGAGACAAATTTAAATTTTATACAAAAATAGATGCGAAAGAAAAAAGTATTTTCAAAAGATGGTTTAAAGGGCGTTTCACTTGGATCCGAAAATCGGATGGTCGGATCCACGAATCGGACGTATTCTCTTTCACATGGCCACAAATGTCGTCTATAAGAACGATTTGAATGTTACATGTCCTATAGACGACGTCGGAAAGAGTTTCGTGGCCATGTGAAAGAGAATACGTCCGATTCTTGGATCCATGTGAAACGCCCTAAGTGGAAAGCAAAATATAGTGAAATAATAAGCAAACTTCATAAAGCCAAAGAACTGCATCTGTCTTCATCATCTGCATGGCCACATTCCAGCAACCTTATATTGAATTTTCTTCAGTTCCACTGCGGTCTCTGGATTAGCCTCTGCAGTTGAACTCAGTATGTTCACTCCATGAGTCACAAAATAAGATGGTTTTCTTCAAGGTTTGCATTAAAAATAGATTTGAAATGTTCTTTCATCGTTCTGACACTTACAACTATGAAATATTGAGTGAGCAAACAACTTCGATTTTCCTTATTTACTGGGACCAACATACTCTCCGAATTCATGAATTGTCGCACTGCATGCTGGAAATCGCATCATCAATAGTGAAATGTGCTTCGAACAAATTCTTCAGATTAGTATATTGACTGGTCAATATACTGATTGTATATTGATCCAATAGCATCTTTCTATGTTTGAAGTTATTTTTTTCTTTTTGTCTTTTTTAAGGCTATCGAAGAAAGTATTGTTTCAGTTCGATTTCGTAGGACTCAAATCGACTTTCAGAATTGTTATCTTATATAGATACTGTCCTGTGCTATTTCTTCAGCCTTTTAGATGCAGGTGGCTAATGATCCCTTTGGATATTACTTTCTTGACTGTGTGAGCTGCCATATTGCTCTGCAGTTTCCTTCTCATTATTATTACTTCTTTCTAAAGTTTCAGTATTTGCTATATCATACTCTCTTTCGATGTTCTACAGTATAATAAAACTAGTGAGCCCGTCTTGCCTTCACTATCTTCAAAACGTTTCAAGGGTTAATTGATCCCTTTTTATTTCGTTTTTGATTTCTTCGCTTTAACTCCACTAAGCTTGTTTTTTTTTTAGTTCAATAATCAGTATCTCGATGTTACGTAAATCAAATAGAGACCCTGAAAGCAACTTACACCAACTAAAGCAATTGCAAAGTGAATAAAAAACCTCTGTTTTGTCAGATGACAATGTCAATAAACTATGCGATTTTGCCTGGAAGAGATCTACACTACCTTTTCAATTCCTACCACCGTAGGTTTTTCAAGTTCTTAATGATTAAATCAGTTACATCCCTTGTATGACGCATCAAAGTTTTAGCAATTATTGTAACTGTATGATTTCACCAATTTGCTGTTGGTGGTACCATGGAGCTCAATGTAAGTTTAAAACGAATTTATAAACCTTCGTAAGTTTGGTTAGTTAAAGTAACCCAGGGATGATTTTTTTTTTTATGTTTTTTTTTACAGTAGTCATAGTTTCAAACATATTTGTTCACACGTATGTTCACAATGTTTAACTCTAAATTCTATTGGATTTATGCATAGAACCTAATGAAAAAAATGCTTTTATTATGCTAAAAGTTGTAAAGCAAATAATAATAATACTAATAAACTAGCATTGATTGATCTACACACTTGGCGGTATTATTACATTATTGATTAGCCAACCTCATCTGTAATGAACCATTTAAGACCTTTCCAGCATGCATACTTAACAATACCGAAACAGAAGTTCCTCTTTATTGAGCGAAAGTCCTCATATGTCCATGAAAACACATACGCCCATTTATTAAAGTTATGTCGAAGATTAATGTGAATTAAATGATATTATTCAAAGTGAATAAAATATAATTGCGAATTTATAATCAAACTTTACTTGTGTAGATAATTACAAAAAATCCTGTCGTTGTGATCAACGTCTGTCATAATACAGACATTTTATAACCTTTACTATGTTATATCAACATTTTTGCTACAGGGTAATCATGAAATCTGGAAGCATAAATAATTCTTTTTTTTTTTTTTTTTCTGGATTATGCTGAAGGCGCGAGTTTATTCAGTGAAGTCATGTGAGGCAATGACACACAGAAACATGTGCAGGTATTGATGGAAATCCGAGTTAATGCTTTCATTGTAATTTTGCACAATGCAGTATCCATTGAAGTATCCATTGCTAATAAGGGACACTTACATTACAGCATATTACGTGTTGTAATGTATTATCGAGAAATCATTTATTACACAGGGTCTACAATCAAACTTAGTAAGGACACTATAAGCTACAGAAAACATCATATAGTGTTAGAGCGATTTCGAACCATTTTCAAGAAATGTTTCGAAATCATTGTGTTTGAAATGTCACCACCTTGACCATTTGTAACCATTTGTAATCAAAGAATTATTGTTATTTTGAATTTAACTTTGTTTCGAGTTAGCGCATGAATAATCATGAATAATTATAAAATGTTATGTCCTACAGGAACATTTAAGGGCATCAAAAGTACACTGAAGGTAGAAGTGGCGTAATGTTGAAGTTTTTATCAATGTTGCTGTGGCTTATTGCAAACAATTATTGTGCTACGCAAAATTATTTGTCGATTGGAAAAACATGACCATTATCAAGTAGTTTAGCCTCGAATCCACTGGATTACTTTCTTTGGGGATATATCAAAGTTTTTATTATACAGTCCCAGAAACAAGAAGAGAATTGGCGGAGCGGATAACAGAGGCTAATCAAAGCACTACTGAGAGAGACATCGCAAATGATAGGCAGAGCGATTCATTCATTGATACGTCGTTGTCAATTGTGTATTCGTGCTGGCGGCGGTCATTTTGCGCATTTATGATGAAATTATTGCAGTAGTAAAATGCCTATTATTGTTTTCTCTCTTCTTCATTATATGTTCGTCACGAAATAACACATATTTCGTTGCTAGGTTGAATGGTTATTTTCAACTTTTCTTTGATACGTAACTTCCGTATTATTGGAGTTATAACGTGCATTTTTTGTTCCCTAAACTACTTCATAAGGGGTCATGTTTTTCCGATCGACAAATATTTTTTCGTAGCACAATAATTATTTGCAATAAGCCACAACAACATTGATAAAAACTTCAACAATACGCCACTACTACTACCTCAGTGTACTTTTGTTGCCCTTAATCTTCCTGTAGGACATCACATTTTATAATTTATTCATTATTATTCATCCACGAACTCGAAACAGTAATTAAATTCAAAATAACAATAATTCTGTGATTACAAATGGTGTTCAAAGTAGTCAAAGTGGTGACATTTCAAAAACACAAAAACGTCGATTTTCTTGAAAATGGTTCGAAATAGCTCTAACACTTACATGATGTTTATTGCAGCTTGTAGTGTCCTGTACCTCCCTGCCAAGTTTGATCGTCGACTTCTGCAGCACCCTGCATATATTCGTTATATTATGTTTTCAGACTTTATGGCTACCCTGTATATTAAAAGCTTTACTTAATGTAACGCTCTTATGGAATCATTCCAAACACAGTAAAACCCCGCTAATCCGGCATCCGATAATCCGGCACATTCAATAATCCGGAATCGGTCTAAGGGCTTTTTTTTACACTGAATAAGCTTTCCGGGCGCGTTCGGCAGAGTTCGCGGGCAATCGGCTGAGGTCGGGCATCGGCAGTGTACTGTATTAAAATATAATACTACATAAAAATATATTTTGTTGTTTTGTTTTTAACATTTTCCATCACTACCGAAATCAGAGAAATCACAATAGAACACGGAAAAATGGCCTGATACCTATTATTAGCCCTTTTGACTCTCTATTTTAGCGGTATTTCCGCTATCCTCGCAATAACGGCTATTTTTAGACGGCGCTCAGTAATCCGGCTTCCGACGTCCCGAACGTGCCGGATTAGCGAGTGTCAACTGTATATTTTATAATTTTCCTCTTATATTTCTTCGTTGAATACAGACACACATACAAACTATTTTGTCATTATTTTGTTTATTATGACTTATGCTCTCCTTTCTATCATCATTTAAAAGGTAATGTAGTAATAGTAGTTGGTGTTTCAAAGCTGGTTCTGTGATGCAAATAAATCAAGAGTATTTAAGAAAACCCCGTTGTGTTACACTGACACCAAAATGTTATTGATGTCATTGTCTGCTTCTTTGTCGCAGTTCCGCAGAATGTTCGATTCGAAGATCGTCTTCCTGATATCAATTATTTCTTTCTTCTACATTTTTTTATTCTGAGCCGTGGCCTAGAAATGGTTGCGCTAATTCACAGTAAGAGGTAAAGGCAATTACAATTAATGAAGGCAGGCAGATCAACATAAGGGATGATTAATATGTCTCTTATTGGCACGAAATGCAGGTGCACCGTTGATAGCAAACATTAAATAACAAGAGATCGATGAATTCAAAGCCTACTTTCCTAAAAATGGGATTTATTTTTTTTTTATATCATGAAACTTCGAAAACCAATAGCCTACGTTTATTTTTAAATTCTAATATCTGTTGAATGCAAACTGTACAACGTTTCCGCTTTTCTTCGGGAAAAAAATGAAATAAATCCTCATTACTTTACTTGTCACCAAATTAACGTTAATCACATCAATCATACGCTAGTTAATGGATTAGCCAAAAGTGGATTTAAAATTCATTATTTAAGATAATGAAACATGAATAGAAATAGGATATAAATACATTCTTAGATTCCAGTGCATTTCTTTGGGATTTTTTGTCGATTTCTCATGCTGGTTTTTTGGACCAGGACCTATTTAGAAAAGATTTCAAATATAAAAATTAGATCATTTCTAGTTCTTAACTGTGTGTACTAAGTTTGAAGAAGATCCACCCAATGAAAAGTTATTTAGGAAGAGACAGACACAGAAATATACAAACACAGACTGAGTAAGGAAAAGATTAAGATCTGAAGATATTCATAGAAAAGCAGGCAAATTTTATTGCCATTTTTTATTTTTTTATTTTAAGAAAACAAGGGATAATTAGTTTGCCAACTTTCGAATGTCTTCATGATTCATTACTCAAAAAACCAAAGTATTTTTAACCAATCAATAATTTTCAGAATTATAATATTACCTCTACCATGATAACAGAAGTTTAAGGAGATTCGTATATTAGTAATTTTTAATGTTAGCTTTTCATCCATGGGCCCAATTGCACCAAATCAATATAATCCACACTCAGTAACTTTTAATTTTACTTTCTGTGTAATTTTGAAAATCGTGATTACTGGTCTTTTTAAATACAGGAATCTTTCTTATATTACTCTAACACTAAAAGTTTAATTTCGTAAGATAAATAGTTTATGATTATCTTCATATAATAGATATAAATACGTAGATAATTAATAAGTAGATATCATACGTTAATTATATTTGCAGGATAAACAAAGATTCGGTTTTTACTATTTATATTCCTGACTAAATGGTAGTTATCATGAATAGTTATCTTTATAGGATATGTATTATAATTTATCTTCGTAACTGAATATTAACTGTTTATCACAGATAGTTAGCTCTATGGATAAATGAGTTATCTTCATAACTAAATGATAATTAGCTCTTGAAAGTAGTTATCTTTAATAGGATAAACAGTTTATCACTTAATTTTCGATAGTTTTATCGAAAATTAAGCAATTCCGTAAGCTTATTTTGAAACTTTTGCTTAACATAAGTACAGTAAAACCTTTGTTTTATTTAAAGCTATCTGTGAATGCCTTTTAATAAAATTATCTGTTCTTCTATACCTTGTTTTCTAGTTCACAATTAACCTTTCTAATCTTTTTTCATTAATTATAAATTAATATGTTTTATTAACGTCCATCTTTCTGTACTATGAAGTTACCAACGAAATTATATCAGTGGCTCTTAAATTTCATTCTCTTTGGAATATTTTCTTTACTTATATCATTTTGTTGTTGATTATGAACTCCTCTACCTTAATCGAAGTCTCATGAATTTCTCTGGAGGAAAAGATTTCAATTTAGTTGCCAACACTCCTTTTCAATAAACTATAACAGTTATATTGAAGGAATGGGCGTTTCTTTAAATTCTAATTCTTGTCTCTGAAAGCCTTTACAAACAAAAATAAATATTGTTTGCTATTTGTTCTTCTTAATTGTTTTTGTTATCACAGTTTCATTGGCATAATTCATTTATGATTTCAGTTGAATAAGTTATCAAGTAAAGTTGAACTTTTAACTACTTAATTTCGAATCTGCTGCATTTCCTGGAAATCTCACAACTCAAAGATTTGTTATAGTGACCTCCAGATTTGAAAGTGATCATTTTTTTATGAAGTGACAACGTTAAGCATATTTTACTGTATACAAATTCGGGGGTCTTCCTTTGCTGGGTTGTGAAACCCGAAATATCCTAAGAATGAGTGCCATTACGTTTGCAAATGAAGACGTTGGATAAATTTTATTCGGTAACAGACAGACTTCATAACGAGAATAAGATCATAAAATTAATGTGACTTTGCAATGATACCAAGACACTGGATTTTTGAATGAACAAATGAGTTCATAACGAAGACAGAAAAAAACTTGTGGCGTCGTGGTATCCGAGGTTTCAAAACTCCAGGACAGATAATCATTTAATTTAAAAATATTTAGGAGGGAAGTAGGTAAATAACTACTTGGTAAATTCGTTCACAACAAATTTTCTAATAATGACTCACGACAAACTTTTAAATTAGTTTTCCGTCTTGCGTATTTTGCAAGAGGTTGTAAAATACTGCAATAATATTTCAGATTATGGCAATAGTGAAGAAAGATTTAGAACTCTGAAATCTAGTTAAAATCTTTCTGAAATCTTTTTTGATAAGATTTAGTTCACGTAGCGATTCTATTAGAAATGAAAATGAAGAAGTTTACACCATCAGACGATAACTAAAAGCTGTTTGGATTGAATTTGATGATGATGGATGAGAGGAAATTTATAAAGTGATAAAAAAAAAACAGACAGACAGACATGATTGATCGTTAAATCAGTTGGAAATTGTATTGTTAATACCGACGTTTCAGAAATTCTAGAAATTTGGAAATACTGTAAACCTTCAGTAATCAGTAACGGAGGAATATTGGATTTCCGGTTTTTTCATTTTATAATGAAATAAAAGGATTGAAGGAAGAGAATGAAAAGTGTGAGATAAGAGTCATCCTATACGGCTCATGTGGTGAAGTCATACAACATTGAATTAACAAGGCCAGGGTTCCAATGGGAGGAAAAGGTGGGTGTTTTTCTTTCTTTCTTCCTGGCCGTCTGAGAGAATCACTTGGCGCTCTCTCCAGTCATCCCTTATGCACATTTCCGGTTGATTAAGGAATTATGAAGATAATAGGAAACCACCATAATATTTAGACAAAGGCATATAAAGAAGAGGAACATAAGTAAACTTTAAGAGCTTCAAGGATAAGTAATATTTTGGAAAGATGATACTACAACGTATGGAACAGCAAACTAATGTTGGAAACATGAAATACCATCAGTTAAAACAAGTTTGCACTTTCAATATGTAAAAAAGACATCCTAAAGATAACTATGAAATTTCTTACGATATTACTCGTAGATTACTTGTACGTCTTAGTCATTCGTGTTTCTTTATTAAACAGAGTTTAACAAAATTTTCAGAAACTTGAAAATAACAGATAAAGCACTAACAAATGCCAAATATAGAAACAACTTATCAACTAACATTGCAGAGAAATTTATATTGACAGTGAGGAAAGTTTGAATCGTAATGAAGTTTGTCTGTTAAATTTTGTACATAATATCATAATAAAGTTTAAATCATAAAGTTTAATTAACTCACGAGTGAGTTACTTAATGTCATTTACTTTATAACAGTTCCTCAGACTTCTGAATAATTTAAAAGGTTTAAAGCTAACCAATATATCTCTTTAAATACAACTATTAGGATATTAAATCCCTACATTATTGTTCAATCTGTTAAAAGTCACTCCCGGGCATCTGCTTGAAGGGAATTTTCAAATGAAATGATTTGGATTGGAAGATGCTACAGATAGCACAGACAGTGAATGGAAGATTGTGTTGATAGATGAAACGAGTGGCAGTTTGATGGAGCTTTAGATGGGATGATAGAGCGAGTTTGGCAGTGATGTGGTAAATTATAAATTTTACGAAATGTTGAGAGAGAGCTGTGTTTATAGCTGACGATTTGATACCGGTCTGTGAAATGGCGATTTGGATGGTACGTTGGAGGATATTGGATTTTGTAATGGAACAGGCGGTTTCTTGTGTTTATGGCAGACAAGTACACGTTAAAGATATGTCTGCTTTTAAATCATTTCGAAATCACAGTTGAACAACTGAAACGAGAATAATTTCGACATAAATTACATTTGCATATTAAAGGGTTGTACTGAAATGCCCAAGAAATAAGATACTGAATGCAAAAGATTAAATGCTATTTAAATTCTTGTAAGTTTTTAGTTTTTGAATGTCAAGAACAAATATTAATGAAAGACAAAAAAAATGGCAAAGTTACCAACATTAAAGTCAAGTTTAATGAATTATTAAAATAATAATTCGTTTAAAATCTACGCTATTCCGTAACAAATTGAAATTTGCATATACATTTTTTGTTATTAAAAACATACAACAATCTAATTAAAACTTCCTAATATTTGCACCTTCATTTCCATTTCATCAATTTAAAAAGTTTTCGAATAAATTTTATAATTTAAGATACAATAATTATAATTACAATAAAGATATTCTTAAATAAAATTTTAAAATAATTTAAAAAATAATATACTATGTTAAAATAATGCCATTAATAATACAATTGATTTGGGTCTTGGATTGAAAAACACTATAAAAAGAATTGTTTTTGTTAAAGAAAGTTTTCTTGAACAATTCTTGTTCTACAGCAGTCACAATTTTATTCTGGATTGTTCTGTGAACTTGCCTTTTTGTTCTCTGCATTATGTAAATCCTTACCCAAAAAATTCTGTTTAAAAAATGAAAATAAAAAATGAAACAAAGTGAATGTAGTTAGAATTTGAACTTTTATTTTTTTCCTTTCCTTCAGTAAATTACACGAATGCTTTTTTTTTTATTGTTTTGAAACACTAAAAACGTAATTTTAGATATTCTTTAAAAAAAAATAGGAAGATTATCAAATAGAAACAATCCCAAATTGAACTAGTGAATGAAGAAAATGGCTACGAGCAAGTTTATTGCTTTTGAGTATGAATGCCAAAAATACATCAAAAGTCCTTTGTGTTTACAACTTGCGGTGCTTCAGAACCAATAAATAATAAATGACTTTAAAAGAGCGGATGTTCAACAGAAGGGAAAACACAGAGAAATATCAATAAAATGTTTTTGGCTTTTTTTTTCTTTTATTACCTCGAACAAGTCATGCAATGGCGTAAAAGAAATAATAATCTACAGTCGACATTTAAGATTAATTTGATTTTATATTTTGCAGCTGGATGGTTGATTTTGAAGTGTTTTTTGATACTATAGTCTTTGAAATTTTATTTAATATATGTAGCGATTTTTTAAACTGTAAAACGGAGTATAAACTTAAGTAGATGCTACTGTACTTTTCAGTGAGCAAGAAAATCACTGTTGACGTGCCAGCTATAGCTAGTAAGCATGGAAAGCATTCTCGAAAATGATGTTGTCTCTTTTCTTATATTCATGCTCTCAAGTTGGAAATTGAATTTAAAACTGTAGAACAAATAATTAAGTACTTTTATAAAGATTCAACTTCCTAGGATAATTATTTTGTAATTATATCACTTTCCCTTAAAATTCCTTAGAAGTATCTGTAAGTTCCAAATTTGAAGTTTAAACTGGGCAGCCTCTGAATACCATTCAAAATTTTAGTGATCTGGAATAACTACTAATTCTTGAATTATCATAATTACGGCTGTTAATGTCATCAATCAGCAGTTTTTCGTTCTCAGTTCTTTGGTTCCAAATTCACTAAGAATCTTGCATTTGATAATTACCTTTAAAGCTTTCTAGTATATGTATTCGAATTATCCTTATCAAAGACGGGCATTGATATTTCCACTTATAATTGCAATACTATTTTGTATCGTTGTATAAAAGAAAGCAACTGTTTCGGGCTTTTCCAAAATGACGAAAGACCATACTTAATCAAAACTCCAATATCATGCCATTGTAGTTTTTATAGATTACATTAAGTTTACGCCTCTTCCCGGATTTTTAAATTTTAAAAACAAAATAAATAAACTAAATTTCTACTTCCAATTAATATTTTAATTTCTGAATATCTATCATCTAAAAAGTAGCTTATTTTTGTTTCATAACTGTAACTATAAGGAATCCATTATTGTTTTCCGTATGATTCAAATTAAGGAAAGTTCAAACATAAGATCAAACAGCTAACTCTGTTAATGAGGATGTTCATCTGTTAAAGACAAAAATATTTTTTGTAAATTTACAAAATAGTCTACGAAGCTTGTGATCCCTTTGGTAAAAATATTTTAAACAACTATATTTTGCTTCAAGTGATGTCTGTACCAAGTAATGGAAGATGAAAAATTAGGACAAGGGAAAAGAAGAAATGGGGATTATCATGTCCAGTACTTAAGGAGACAAAATTAAAGCGCAAATGTTTCATTAGCGACTAAAAAAAAAAATAATCATAGTTTGTGAAAGTTTTGAGCAAAAATATTTTTTTCTAGGTTTTCTCGTGCTTTAACCTAGTTTTTTAGAAGTGATGTTCATCGATTTCTCAGTCTCTGTGTGCGTGTTTGTGTGTGTGCTTCCCATCTTAATAGCTTCATCTTCTGAATGGCATTTCTTGAAGCTTGGTATGTATATTTATGGATTCGAGACAATCTAAACTTTATATTTTAAATCTTTTCAAAGAGGGTTCTTGTAGAGAAAGTGACAAAAAAGTTCTATTAAAAAAATAAGAATCTCAATGATCGATTTATATCGATATCCTAAACAATTAATTATTGCAGCTGTTAGAACTTTGAAAATAAATGTGGGCTTTCCGACTTCACGACTTCATAAAAAAAAAAAAAATTAAGAAATTATAAGGAATAATATTTTAAAGAAAGTAGGTTTAAAATGAAAATAGGTTTTAAGTTTTTTAAGTTAAACTTTTTTATTCAGAAATATAAAACAAAACAAACAAGATAGTTTTTTTTTTCAAACAAGATAATATTCAGAGAAGAAGCACTTGTTTTACAATCGAGATCTCCTTCTTATTTCTCATTAATTCCCTTGTTTCTCTCTATGTACATACGTACAGAATGGCCTTTCGCAGAGGTTTTCAAACTCTTGAGATGTGTGAAGTAATTTAGTCAAAGAATGTTTTCATTCATAAGCGATTCATTTTTGTAATGATTGTTAGCATAACACTATTCATAAATAAATTAAACTATAGTAAAAAAAAAATTAAGAAAATAATAAAAAAATAACCTTTTATTATCTCAGTATAGAAATAATTTTAACATCGTTAATGCCTCTGTTTCACAAATGAATGTTTCAGTTTATTTTCCCTTCTATCTTTTATAACAATGATAAGATATCTTTTATGCTAATTTATTATATTTTTAGCGACCCAGTACACAAAGTGTAAAAGAGAAAGTTTTTTAGAAGGTTAAGTCCATCTGTTTTACCGTCATCACCTTTGCAGAACCACACTATAAGCCGCAGAGACTTAATACCTTATTGGAAGCTTATGTCTCATAGAGATGATGAATTACGATTTCCGGTCTGTGGTCACTTCCTGTCTCACAGGAAGTGGCCACAAATGAAGCATATTCAAAATTGAAGCATACCTCTACAATCCAAAATACAAATAAGATAGATATGAGTGATATTTTATGGGAACCCCTACGACTACAAAGGAAAATTATAAGCTCTAGTCTGTGGTCACTTCCGGTCAACAGGAAGTTGCAAAAAATGAAACATGTAGGGGGTCGCCATGGTTTCATGTAGGCATACAATGTGAAAACAATTTTTCTTGTTTATGTTTAATTGTTATTTTTCAACTTACAAATGATTATAAATTTATAACATTGTAAGTTTTGTTCTACATTAATTTACTGCGGGCGGGCGTCGGGCTGACCACCCGACCTCATACTAGTCCTGTTGGTCAGAAACGTCGGGAGCCTTACCTCCCGCGCACCCGTGGGCCTGTATGGGCTATTTGGGGACAGCTTTAACTTTACCATTACTTTACTTTCTCCACTATTACTTAACTAAGAAAAGACAGATCTGTATGAGTGCTTATATTCATAATTTCATTGGTGAGTTTTTCATTGTGTATGATATTTTTGAGGCACCACTGCGCTTCCGATGTATTGCTTATATTCATGGAAATGTTAATTTACATTTTGAGAAGTTTTTCAAGGAGAATTTTGTTAGTGAAAAGATTGAAAATCCAAGTTCAAAGTGGTTGTAGAAAGTCGCGATAGTTTAAGAATAGTCATAAAGATAGGACTAAGAATTAGAAAGAGAATAATTAACCTGTTTTAATATTGCTAAAGTTATAAAACGAGAGGCTGCGCCTCTACTTCGCTTACCAGAGATTTAAATGTGAAATAAATACGTATTTCACATTTAAATCGCTGGCCTCTCGATTTATAACTTACCAGTATTTCTCTGTTGAGTAAATTAAAGGCTTTCATTATTTTTTGTTATTAATATTATTCTTTGGGGGGAGGGAAGAAAGGAATATTTTATATACTTAAGCTTAATCTCTAATTTATTATTAATGAAGTAAATGAGTCACCTAACGTAATAGATTTCCTACGAACAATATTCACTACTTTTGTGCAGTTTTGTATAGATTTAATAATCTCAGAAGCTTTAATTAATAAAAACATTTTGTCACAAAGCTACCGTTTACAAATTTATTTTATAAAGTGTTTATTTTTAAGGCTAAAATTCTTATTGCGAATAACAGAGAAGCTCTGTTTACTTAAAACAATACTAAGTCATCTCATCGAGATATCTTCGAGTCATTTTTTATACAATGATCAGTTTTTATACATATTTACTAATATAAGATTTGAAAATCAGTTAGTTAAATCAGTTAGTTAGAAAATCAGTTAGTTCTTCTTTTTATTCCAGGCAAGCTACATAAAGTCGTTGTTGTTATATACTGTTATTGTGAAATTCTGTTTATTTTTCAGTTTCTCTTGTGTACGAAGAAATCGTGATTTATTGAAGATCTTATTTTTTCCAGTAACTTATAGCAGGGTTTTCATAGCACCCTCCCGAAAACAATCAAATATCTTCCAATATATCGTCTCTACTTCCTAAACGGAACCTTGTGTTACAACATGTTATTTTTATAACGAGCCTCTCTGTGCAATAATCCTGGGTTAGTATCACTTAATTGCTGTGATTTTCTTGAGTTCAATGCGAAATGCGATGGACTTCTTTCGTCCCAACCCTTTAAAGTGGTTTCTAAAGCCAAGGCTGCGAAATTTATGGAGATAGACAGTGGCTTAAAAGCTTTAGACTCATTGAATGGCTTTACTTTAAAAGATAGCGATATACTTTGAAATACGGCGCCTTTTATTAGCCACTTCTGATAATACGGCCTTTTATTAAAGTCAAGAGATATTCTTAGTATAAGCACTTACTATTACTTTTTCTTAACGTAATCAATACTATAAATAACCACAACCACCATAGCATAACACTGTCCTAAAGTCGCTTTACAAATACTAGATAGTTTATTTCGAAGTTCATCCTTTCCCATTGAGCTTCTTTAAGGAGTTTATAATTTTCATATTTATTTTGAAAATAGAATGTAACCTTTCATAATCGGCAAAGCCGAGGCTGTGATCTATTAACTTTGCTGATGGGTTTTGAATACGGGGACTGGTAGGAACTTTTCCTTTCTTTTACTTTGTTTATCTTCTCCTCCTCGTTCTCTCCTATTGTTGTGGCCATTGTTTAAAATCTTCACGTATTTAAACCTAACGACCATAATACTATTGAGCTGTACCAAGGCTCTTTACATTAAAAAAAATTAGGCCCTTCGAAATCCTACTAAATTTAGGAAACAACAGCAAAGAATATAAGAGATACCTATTACCGAAAAGTGTTTTTTATTTGTTCCTTATCACCCAATCATAATCATTGTTTTGGTTCAAAGTCTTAGATTTTTCAGTCACTCTGCATAACATTAAAGGTAGAAAAGAATGAACGGAACTGCTGTTTTAGCTACGATATGCAGAAACAGAACACGATATGTGACATACACTGTCCGGCAACTTTATTAGGTACACCTACCTGTGTTGAGCCTCCTTTAGCCCTCAAAACAGCCTGAATTCATCGAAGCATCCACAAGATGCTGAATGAAAACATCGTTGAGATATTGCGTGACACATTCACGCAGTTCCTGAAGATTTTTAGGATGGAGATGTAGGCCTGGAGCGACAGCCGTTCCAGTCAACCCAAAAATTTTCAATCGGGCTGAGATCCGGGGACTGAGCGGGTCACTGCAGCATGGAAAAGTCATCCTCATGTTCCTCAAACCATCCCATAGTGATGCAGGGGCTTTGTGCACCGGCGCATTATCCTGCTGGAAGTAGCCATCTGCATGAAGATAAACTGTTAACATGTACGGTTGCACTTGGTCAGCTACGATGTTTAGGTAGGCTACGCACTAGCATCCTGACGTGCCTCCAGAGGTGTGCTAGGAAAATATTCCCCACATCATGACACTGCCACCACCGGCTTGAAGAGTTGTTGTGAGACACAGCATTTGTACGCACAGCAGGGGTGAACCTAATAAAGTGGCCGGACGGTGTATAACCAAAGTTCTGTGGTCTTTCATGATAGATTATATCTTTATTCGAAATAATCTCGTATAATCCTTATAGTTTCAAATTTACAATAATCATTTTTTCTGCTTCATTTGAAAACCTTGATTAATTTTAAATATTGATTATTTAAGAATTAAAATATAAAAAAAAATACTTGCTAACACAATGTGCATAGATGTAAATAATATTTAAAAATTTATTAATTTTGCCTGTCGCGCAGTTGTGTGAAATTAAGACCTTTAATGATGTGCAGGATAATACACTTTATTTCACGCACGAACTATTTAAATACAGAAAATATTAAAGTCGGCAAAAATACTATTACAGTGAATTTAAAATTATAGTTTAAGCGTCATACAATGTAAACATGTGCACGAAACGATGATGTTGCTCTCCTGCATTACAGGTGGCAGCGCAAGTATTTTTTTCCAGTTTTTTTCCAGTTGTCAGTCCGATAACTGCCACCTAATTAGACAACTATAGACATAGACCGATCAAGTAATGCCTTACTGTGGTTCTATGCCTAATAATCTAGAAAGAGATCAGATAACATTTACATTATTTCGTATTTGTATGTAGTTATTCCAAAAAAATTAGAAAGATAAAAGCATAATGAGAAATTTCACATCTCGCGATATTATTGTTTAGTTTTAAAATTATATATTCTACGAAAGGCACTTCACAAAGCTAAATACTTCAAAAAAAAATACAAGTAACGGTCTACATTTTGTCGTTTTGCTAGTAATGACTCGGTTTAGATTGAATCTTAATTTTAAAAACTCGGGTCGAATTTGAATTCCCAAAGGACCATAGGAATAGTATTTCATAAGATAAAGGAAAATCTTACTGTAGCGTAGTAAGAAAGATTTATTTCCATTATTATTATTATTATTTGCATGGGTATTTATTTATTGATTGATACGTAATCCATATCTGAAATAAATTTGTCGTGATTTGGCAGTTACCGAATGTAATTGTACGACGGATTCTCTATGGAAATTTTAAAAGACTTATCGCATTTTAAGTGACAGATTGCAATGTTGGAGAAGAGAATGGTCATAAATGTCTGATTTAACTTTCCGTAGTCATTTATTTTTTGATGGAGAATCTGAATCTTAAAATCTGTTTATCTTAATTGGTCACTGGAAACGATAGCCATAGAAAGAGTGGATCCTTCGGAATCGGGAATGAATTAGACTAAAAAAAGCCCGAGCTAGATCGACAATTAATAATTAAATACGAAGTTCAATTAGAAAAAAAAAATAAGGTTACACGTTGAAGATGTGAGTAAAAGGTAAAATGTGACTGGCTTACTCACTAGAGGGTATAGTTTTTGAGGTTGTCACTGGTACAGTATGCGCGAAATGAGTTGCGCAGTAGCATTTCAAAATGGCGACTGGCTTATAAAATTGGTCTCGTTTTGAATTATTTGAAGTTATACATTTTTTATGAAGGTGAGATATTTAACGTGTCGGATACTACATTAACGGGAAGCCAACTAAATCGACACTTATTGGATAAACCCCTATCAAAAGGATAAAAAAACTAAAAACATTTAATAAATTTAAAAAATCCCATCATGACGTTTCGAGACTCTATGGGTCTCTACTGCATTTTTTAATGCATTAAATTATTATTACACATTTATACATTTATTATTTATATACATTTTTTAATTATACATTTTTTTTTGTGGGCAAAGAAAGTGTCCATATCTTTGACCGACGATGTGATTGTTCTCTACGACAATGCCTGACTTTACCGGGCATTGCAAACATACAACTTCCAGCAATGCGTACATTGGAACATCCACCGTACAGCCCGGATTTGGCTCCCGGTGACTTTCATCTCTTTCATGCCTTGTCAGCTGAAGATTTCACAGCGGCTGCAATCACATGATCCTGCTTTCAATGAATCTGGGATGGAGAAACTCGTTAAACGCCTTAATAAATGTCTGAACAAGGAAGGTGATGCTGTTAATACTGTAACACTTTCATAGTCCATTGAAAATTTTCAGAAATAAAATTGCCTTTTTTCGAATTGATCCTCGAATTTTTTTTTTTTTTTTTTAACATTTGAATTTTTATTATATTTAACAATTAAGATCAGTATGTCGATATCTTAGAGATTTCAGTTTGTAAAAGTTATGAATAGTAAATCCCTAACCTAATTTAATAACTACTTTTATATTTTATTGATATCAGTTGAACAATATAAATGTTCGGAAGGATCGAAACAGCTAACGCTATTGAATGTTAAATAAAAAAAAAAGTGTATGTTTGCTAATTTTTTTGTTTTTTTTTTTTTTTTTTTTTGCTACAACGCATCTTTTAGAAGGAATATAGTGAAAAAATTAAAAAGGACTTCCAAGAAGGAGAAAATAAGCAGTTTTTTTTTTTTAAGTGAGTTATTTATTATAATGGTTTTAATGGTTTTTAATAGTTATTTCTTATTTGCCTCACATTCTTGTACGGAACACCGTTTGGGAAAAAAAATCACAAATGAAAAATACTGAACTCGAGATCCACTTCTCCAATAATCGAAGTCTATGTCATCTACTTTTTTTTTTATTATTATTATTATTATTATTATAAAAGTTTCAGAACTTCGGTTTCCCCAGCAAAGACAGCATGGCGGAAGTGTGCAAGGAGGGTTAGGGATGTGTGGTTGTGTCCATAAATTTTCTAACTATGCGTGTTGTGTTTAGTACCACAGCCTTCTGGAGTTGAACATGGTTTTTGTGAAGTTCTAGTGTGCTGAGGCTGTGGTGCATGTGTAAGGCACTAGACCAGTGGCGGACAGGACGATGGGTACAACACGTACTCGGTCCTGCCGCCACTGCTTCTGGAGCTCCTGTGCTAGATCGGTGTATTTATTGATCTTGTCTGCGTGAGTTTTCTGCATGTTCTTACTGACAAGCACTGCAATATCAATGAGAAAGGTTTGTTTGATGACCTTACCAACAAGTGTGATGTTAGGTCTGTTGTGATGTATGATCTTGTCTTTGTGAATGGGGCAGTCCCAGTACAGCTTATGTGAGGATGATTCTAATACGCTTTGTAGTGTGTACTTGTAGTATGGGACCGTGTTCTTAATAAGTGAGTGTTTGTGTGCTAGCTGTTGATGAACGATCGACGCTACCTGATTGTGTCGGTGGAGGTAGTCTGTTTGGGAGAGAAGGAGACAGCCTGATTGTATGTGGTTGATTGTCTCATGCATAGTGTGGCATTTCCTGCATGTTTATTATTATTATTTTTATTATTATTATTTCCTCCTCTCCCCATTTTTTATTGTAGGCTTATTAAAAAGTTGAAATTGTGCAAACGAAATCGTTTCTCCATTATACTTTAATGTATATTTAAACTAACAGACATGAAACGCTGCGTATTATGATTAATCAATAAATGTCGTCTTTTTCTCTTACTGCTGCAGTTTTAATAAAGCATTTAGATTCGAAATTTAGTTCATTCTCTTCGTTAGTGTTTGGGGTGATTGAAAGTTTACAGTATTTGTGAGAATTTCCGTAGTTGAGCAGCAATTTGTAATAAAGATTCTAAAAAATGTAGAAGAGGGGTCAAAGAGAGGAAGATAGATGCAGTAAAGTTGGTAAGTTGCGAACCTAAACAGAAAAATTGCAGTGTAGTTTGGAATTATGAGACATGACTGTTGAAAGATCGGAAAAGAACAGTCAACAGCAGTTGGAATACTGTTTCTGTAATTTGAAACACTATTGTATTTATATTATTATCTAATTTTTAAACATTTAACATATCTAAAACTCGGCTCAAGAAGCATGACTTTTTTAGGCGAAACTTTCTCTTATTCAAGACGGTAATAAGTCTTTCGAAAAATCTTGGTCTAAACTACAGATCAGGTAACTGGTCTACAAAAACTCTTGGCTTAGTTCGATTGTACTGCTAATGAGGAATAACCGAAATAAAAGAAATATATTTATATATTGGCAAAAATTATTCCACTCATGAAACATGAAATTTTTTTCAGAAAGAGTCGTAAGACACTTTACACTGTTTCCTCATGAGTAGTTTCACAATCCAAGTGTTTTTAAAACCATTGTTTTGGTATTTGCTCGAAATATTTTCAATCAAAAGTGAGAAAATAAATTATGTTATTCCCATTAGCTAATGTGTATCTGTTTTATGTTTGAAATGTTTTTGGGAGAATTAGTTTGATTACCAAACCTAGGCTACAAAAATTGTGTGTAATTACAGAGAGAATGTATTATATACATACATATATATAAATCCAAAACACAAAACTTGAAGCTGGTGGTCTTCAAATTTCGTAATTGAGCAAAATAATTCGGTTTCAATTTCATTTCCAGAGATGTGTTCGTAAAAGATTCTTAATTATAAATATTATTGATTAATTTTTAGTTATTTTCATTGCAGATAATGAATGAGTTTAGTTAGAAATGATAATACTTTACTTCACTTCAAAAACTCATATCCGATATTTGAAGTGAAGTAAAGTATTATTATTTGAAATTATGATATAGGAGTATTTGAATGAGTTTAGGTAGAGTTTTCGTATCAAAACTTCATTTTTTTCTGTTGTTAAATAATTGCAATTTGAATAATTATATCGTTTTTTTTTATTTAATTTTTCTGATCCTCCTCCACCCATTTACTCGCATTTGCTGGCTTGCTTTGATAAATATCGTTTTACTGAAATGGCTATGTGTTTATATCCCAATTAGAGCCAAAATAAGAAATTGAGATCCTCTAAAATTACACTTAATACAATAAACATCATCGAATTTTTCAACTTTTTTTCCCCTTTATAATGAAGAATATTCTTAAATACGGGACACATATTTTATAATTATTTCCTACAATTGATATTTCTGAATGTAAAAAGCACTTCACATTTATTTATTACATGAATTGAAAAACTAGTAGAAAGCTCTGGAATATGAGCAGAATTATTCCGTTCGGTGATTAACGACGTAAATTATAAACTCATTCCGAACTAATTTTGATGATTTAATGATTTAATTTGCATGACTATTGAGGATATGAATATTCGGATTAATTAAAATTTTAAAAATTGTAAAACTATGCAAAACGTTGATGTCTATTGGCGGTCTGTCGTTTAATAATTTTCCATTAATTAAATAAAAGTAAATTAAGTTTGTTAAGAAATGTTTCATTCTTTTATGTGTAAATTTATTTGCTTAAAACTTTTTATTAGATTCGAAATCTTAAATTTTGTCATTTAATTTCATTTTTCTTTTTTTCGTTTTTTTTTTTAAATTTTGTCATTTAATTTCATTTCGCCTTTTTTTTTGACAAAATTTTAACGAATTAAATTTTATTTTGTCATTTTTTCTTTTCAATATACTTTTATAATAAAAAAGAAGTAAAATGACAAAGCTGTCTTGAAAACTCGAAATATTAAACTTAGGAGATTTAGAGGAATGTGAGGAGGTTGTAATTTTACATATTATTGACATTTATGATAAGATAAAATAACAGAAAAAAATAAATGATATTTTCTAGAGAATATGAGACCTAAGTTTTACATAGTCATTCCTAAAGATGTACAAAGGCCGTAAGTTGACTTAGATGTAAATGCTACAATGGGGAGGAAGAGTTTCGCTCACGTGATAAATAAAAATGAAATATTGTAGCTTACTTAAAAAAGAAAAAATTCTCGAAAATATGTGTTCTCGTATTTATTTGAAAAATAGGAAATGATGAGGGTGAAGAGCAGCACATATGAAGGCTTAAATTTAAGATTTGAATTCGAGCTTATACTGCGTAGCACAAGTGTGTTTGCGTGATTGGATGAGCATTGTCGTGTTGGATGTTATTGAACATTTTGATATTTTCTTGGCATCATAGTTTTCGTATAGTCGACGAAAGCATTAATTGCTTTCACTTCTAAGAAATTTCATTCTTCAGAAAAATTCTAGCTTTCTTCGAAGTTACTTTCTCTAGTAATTTAATAATAAATAATAAATTGATATATGCTGTATATAATATATATGCTATTCCCTATTTAATTTCTACCAACATAATAATATCGTTGTTACATAAGGAAATAGAGTCTTAAGTGATCATTCTTCAAGATTGTAATGATTTCCTTTTTATTATTTTTACTAAAGTAGTAATCTAGTACAATTTAGATTATCCAAGTCGAATACGCACGAGGAGGGATACATGTTTGGAGGAATGCGAAGCATGTTTCGCATGTTTGACCATTGGCTAAATTCTTTAAATTATTTTTTTATTTCTTCTTCTTCTTTCGAGTTTGGCCTACTCTGGACCGCGGGAAACAATTGACTAGATGAATAGTCTTTTCCTCTACTCCCAGTATTTCTTCATTCTCTCACTCTGCTTCCGCCTGCTATCATCTGACCATATTACCTTGGTCCTCGTAGTTTGTTTACCCTGGAACCACCTGAATCCATTAACCCTCATTCTAAACATTTTCCTATTCCAGATCTCTTCTGAATTAATCCCGACTTGTTTCATGTCTCTTCTAGTTTCCTCAACCCATTTAGTCGTCGACTTTAAGTTGGTGATATACTTGAAGATCTTCTTTGTCAATCTAGATTCGCTCATTCTTACGAGGTGACCATAAAATATCAGTCTTCTCTTACGTATCGTGTCTGTAATCTTTTCCACCTGTTTGTATAAATCCACATTTTTTCCTCTTCCTCCATGTACCATCTTTTCTTTTTTCCGGTCCGAGTATCTTCCTTAAAATTTTTCTTTATCTCTTTTCAAGTTCCTCTATTTTCCCCTTTTTTGTTTAAAATTAGGCACTCTGAACTGTAGATCCCTTCCGGTTTGACAACCGGAATTTTGCGTTGTAGGCGAGAGCTTTTTTGTTATATATATATATATTTTGTACTAACCTGTATGCCAGTTCCAACCTACTGATGTGTCCTTTGATTGCTTCTTTATCAAGACCATTTGGCTGGATCCATTCTCCTAGATACTTAAATTTGTCAGTTCTTTTAATCTTTCCATATCTTGTATTCAGATATGTTTCTCTGTTATGTTTATATTCCATGTAGGCCTATTCATTTTCTTATGAGATCTTGAGTCCTGTTTTTTTTGCGATCTCGTGCAGTTTTTTCAAGCATTATCTTGGCATTTTCCCTTTTATCTGTTAACAACGCCAAATCATCAGCGAATGCTAGACATTAAATTTTTTTATTTATTAATAAAGTTTACTTATATAATATACAAGTAAAAACCCCTCTAATCCGTCACCTTTGGGACTGGGGGTATGGTCGAAACGCAAAAAAGGTCGGATTATCAGAAAATACAGAAAAATACGGATTTACTGCGTTGTCAAGCAGTTCAAGTTTAGGCTTTTTCAATGTTTTGCGATTCTTAAGAGCGTTTTCACCATCTACCGTCACTGTATATGCAAATAAACAACACAATGGCGCGACGGGTGGTGAGTCACCGATGAATCGGGGACTAGTTCGGCCGGCTCGAGCACGGTCGGATCAA
Organism: Thereuonema tuberculata; assembly: GCA_023159025.1. NCBI lineage: Eukaryota > Metazoa > Arthropoda > Chilopoda > Scutigeromorpha > Scutigeridae > Thereuonema > Thereuonema tuberculata. The sequence continues at coordinate 110,940,984 of JAFIDM010012231.1, forward strand.
CCGGAGTGGCGGACCAGCCGAGGGCGGACAAGAGATGTTCTACTGTATATATATATATACACACACACTCATTGACATGCAAATTTGCGCACCAAGAAAAAAAATCATTCTATAAACGCAAAGTAAGTAAATAGCTACGGCGAGTGTAGATATGCAAATGAATAACATCTGGTGCTATTGCGCATGGCCACTCGTCTTACAGCGCTTCTGCAATCGCAAGCCGTGGGGCTTATAAGGTACACGCAGTGGAGTCCACATGTAAGGTGATCAGGCGAGGTCTGTGAGCGAGCAACATGCCGCGAAGACGCCTTAGACATCAGTACGAACAACTCACCGAGTTAAAGAGAGGCCATATCATCGGGTTGCGAGAGGCGGGCTGGGATGCGCTGCGAATTGTCCTCCATTTAGGCCGTTCTGACTTTACATTAAGATCGTGTTTTAAATTTCTATGCATTTATATTCAATGCATTTACCTAGGTTGTATTTTTAGAAATCTTTAATTGCGTTAAAGATGAACAAAAATTCTACTCCTGATGGCCCTCAACAGAAACTATCAGTCGTATTTCAATATCAATTTATTCAATTAATTTAATGTTATTTCATTAAAGTAATTTACTTAAAAAGGCTCCTGAATCATTAGCTAAAAGATACGAAAATTTCGGAATTAATTAAATAATGAATTTGTAATCGATTAAAATTGAAAAGCATTGTAATTTATTGATTAAACAACAAGTTCCCCAAATGCATCCTATATCCCTTATTCAAGTGTAAAGATCATAGTGTGTCTGCGAAGAAGGTTAACATTGTGACACCATTATATGTTTTAAATTACGTAGTCCTTCTTAGAAGAATTATGTAGTCATTTGAATTTTCTGAGATATTTTGGATAGATTGATTTTTATTTATCCAAATAGGAACTTTGGTTGACAAGTATAGATTTCTAACTGACTTAACGTCTGTGGTAGTTGTCGTGGATGACCTAGACTTTTTTCGATGACGTTAAACGTCACGCGCTAATAAAATCAAATTCCTAATTCAAAGGATTTTTTTTGGATTTTTGTTTTTCCAAGTAATGCACATTTTAGCAACGGCGTTTTACATTTGTTTATTGCAATTTTGTTTAACTAGTGTTATTAAATTACTTCCTGTTTACTTTCCTTCTCGTCTGTCTTCCAATCTTCTCGTTCCACTTGTCTACTTGTGGACAGAAATGCACTGAAGCAAAACCAATGCAAGTTTAATAGTTAGGTTTGTCCTTGATTTCTATTCTTTTGTGTCATTTTTATCTTGGTTCTTTTGTTCTAAAAAGCTTTTTTTTTTTAATTCTTATCAAAACTTAAGGGAAAAGAATTAAGGTTTTAACGTCAAGTGTTAAAATTGAGTATAAAGTATCAGATATTCATCTTAATTATAAATTAATAACAAATTCGAATCAAAATATAATTTTCATTAAAGTCAGTTACTCAAATCCAAAATAATTTGATCAAATTTTGAATGAAAATTGATTAGCAATGATTAAAATATAATAATTAAAGGTGGAATTATGCAATTAATTAAATAAGACAAATAACTTTCTCGAAGTTAGATTCTTAAAGTCCGGAAATTAAAATTCATTCAAGGATTTCATGATTTATAATATAATTCCAAATTAAATTCCTACAATTAATTACAAGATTTAATGATTAAGTGTTGAAATTAAGAAAATGAAATTTTAATTTTATTTATTAGCCATTTAAAATTATTAATTTTATTTTATCAATTTTCCATTCATTCAAAAGAACTTTTGTCATTCTTTTTACGACAGACATTAAAACTTTAGTTTTAGCTTTAAAATTGTTTATCCATCAATAAATATATGCTCTTATCTTTTATTCTTGGCATTTGAAAATGGGAATTGAATAATGTATTCCCTAAACGTTGTGTACGTTCACATTATTTTGATGCAAACATTTAATTTTAATATATATATATATATATATATACATATACACTATAAGTATATGTTTGTTTGTATGTCTTCGTCTAATTTCATTTGAACGAACTATCATTATGTATTTAATTTTATTTTTATTTTTTAATTTTACATTTATATTTTCTGCATCAAATAATGTTTAATTCAAAGATTTAATCAGACTAAACATACTTTTTTTTTTTTTTTTAAATAGGATTCTTAATGATATTGTTATTTAATATTGGTTACTAGAATCTTCGCAGCAATTTTTAATAGGAATTATCATAAATCATGTGATCGACTGAATTCACATATTAATCAATAATAAGGTAATCTGCGTCATTAAGTAAAACTGACATGACGCACACATTTGATAATTATCTATTAAAATATTCCAATTGACTTCTGTGCAGCAATCCAGCAACATAGCCTCTTCATAATATTTTATAATTTGTCGATCAGAGAGCATTAACCATTTTCCAAACAAAATCAAGACAAGATGAAGAAACCATATTTAAGGGCCTTTTTATTTCCCTCCATCAGACATAACTAAACCATAATTAGCACTTTTTAACGATATAGTATTTATTAATGTTTCGAATAGTCGAGAACAGAATTCCATATTGTTCTTTGAGATTTAGGCCTATTCGAATTTTCGAATAAACAGTTCTTATCCAGTTCTAAATTATTTAGTTCCTGGGTAAAAATAATCGATTTTAATTTCCCAATAAATTCCGTTCTTAATTTATTTTTATCTGTAAATAATGATAGTTTTTAAACAAAAATCCTTGATCGATTTTTGGAATTTTAATTTGGTAATGCTCTTTAGAAAACAATTTGTTTTCCTTGAAGCACTGCAATTAGCGATCGCTCAATGGCATTTTCACTTTCATGTTTGCGAGGGCATAAATAACAGTTTTCCAACCGTTTACCATCGGCTTCCAAGCATTTCGTGTTGAGGATGACCTTATTTAATTTTGTGGCTTTTTCGTAATTGACAAAGTGAATAAGGAGACATATTAGAGGCTTTTTATTTTTCTTAAATATCTTATGACACATGTTCTGGATATTTCGATAAGTCAAAGACTCAGGTAAGAAAAAAAAGAAATATTTTTATAATCCTTAATTATTATTATTTAATTTGGGTTTTGATATTAGTTTTTAGAGTTACATTTTAGCTGATAGCACTGCACGTCTGTTCGTAAATGTAATTACCAGCAGCAAAGTGAGAAAATGAATTTTGATGAAAATTTTATATGAGAAGTTTAAGCTTCCGTAAAGTCTTTGTACGAAATTTCGTTCAGGCTTAACAATTAGGAAGAATACACTAATATGAGCAAGGATTTGTATTTCAATTGGTTCGAAACATTCCTAAGCAAAATCTAGGCGAATTAGATAAAAAGAACTAAATAGTTATTTTATATAAATTGGCCAAATGCCCATTGATACTTATTAGATTCTGACTATTGATATTTAACTATACGTATAAATAAACACTCTTTGATGATTATCTCCCAATATTCCATTTTTATCAGTACTAGTCTCATGCAAGAGAGTAAAAGAGATATTATTTAATGATTAAAAGATTAAATAATTAAGAATTTAATTATTCTTTCTTTTTTCTTTTTCTCTTTCATCTGCCAAAGTGAAAAACAACAAGTGGTGTATATTTTTTAGTATCCTGCTTTTTTTTTTTTTTAATAGAAAGTACATTTTTCAATTATATTAAAATTGAATTATTGAATTATATTAAAATAATTAAAAAATATTAATTTTTATAGTTATGGAGGTTCCACTGCTCTTCCTATTCAACTTCCAAGTCACCTCCGTTATGAGACCTACATGTTCCAAACATATTCATTCTGACTACCCTCAACTGATGATCGCCTAATAAGCGTGAAACAGGCTTGTCTTGAGGTGTCAGATGAACATTGGTCTCGAATTTTAGTGTGTTTACATATCTTTTGGGCACTTTTTCTTTATTTTGATGCCGTAAGAAATTCATTTGAGGCTGGCAGAGCCCAGCACATGAATTTTCTTTTTCTTTATTTTTAATGTGTTTTTATGTTTTTAGTTTATAGTTATGGAGGTTCCACTGCTCTTCCTATACATTTTTCAATTGGCATGCATTTTGAAATTAAATTGTTGGCCTAAATTTCAACGAAAGTGAGGTTCCTAAGATCAGTCAGTCAGTGTATGTGTGCCCCCTCCCCCAATAACTTTTGAGCCTCTTCTTGAAACTTAGTGTGCACATTTAAGGACTCGAGAAGATTTAACTTTTATCTTTTGAAATCTTCTACAAACGAATCCTTATCGACAAATTAGCTCAGTAGGAGATAAAAATTCTAATAGAAATATAGTATACCCTAAACAGTGGATTTCTGTCGATGTCATTGGGTATTAATCCTTTTAGCTAATCCATTAACATCCATCGGATTTGATACGATTTAATTAATTCGATTTCGACAACTGAAATAAATCATGCAAAGTTAATTTTTTTTTTCTTAAAACGGAAAATTAATACTGTTTTAATAATTTAAGTTGAAAATAAATGTTGGCATCCGTTTTTATCGTTTTTACGACTTTAAAAAAAGCAAAAAGCAAAAAAAAAAAGAAGAAAGAAATTTTAAGAAACATTTTAAGGAAAATTGGCTTCATGTTCTTTTACGAACTTCTTGCTAAAATTTAATGACAATCATCAGCGCGAAAGTAATTATTGTTGCGAAATTAAAAACGTTCCTTTGTCAGGAGAAGATTTATCTTCCATCTATAAAAAAAAAAAAGGGTAATCTGTCATTAAATCTATTTGCTTTTCTTCATATACTTTTGTATTTGTTTATTTTCTATATCCACGTTGTTCTTTGATGTCAAAATTTTTATTATTTAAAATAATATTTCTCGCTTACTTTTGAAGGCCGTAGAATAGCGGAACATTTTAAATCTTGAGAACAATTCCCTTACGGATAAAACTGTTTGAAAATGACAAATGTAATTTGGAAACAGACTAATCCTTTTTTGTTCTCAGTTCCGTCGTTGTGTGTTGGTGGCGTGTTTGGTAATTTTGCGCTTGCAGCAGCTAATCTGTAGATTAGGTCGATTCAATTCGGAAACAAGGTGGAGGCAAGGTAGAATAAGTGAGCCTTTGCCAGCGGCCAAGACGCAGATTGGCACCTGACAAGGAGGGGAAGGAGATGCACACCACACAAGAACCTTTAGCCGATTGAAATCGCGGAAGACAACGCCCATTGGATTCAACTCAGACCCACACGAGATGGAGTCCCACATAGAACTCAAAAGCATTGGATGAGTAGCCGAGAATAATCTAATGAGCTTGAGAAGGAAATAGGTGAGCTCATTGATAATATTCGCACGTGATCGATCGATAATTCTTAGGAGGTGGCTTTTTTACTGCTTTTATCTGCATTGCAAACGTTCGTGTACTTTGTAGGTGTAGTCATCTCAGTCTATCACACCATCAGTTCCATTTGGATGCAGTGATTCCTAAATCTCTGTGGATGCGTTTCTTGTAAATGAAACCACATTTATTTTTCCTTTCAGTAATTATTGTTATTATTATTATTATTACGTCTACGTTAAGCATCACATTTATAGAATTTCACACTTTCTTTTAAAAGCTAATGAAGATAACTTATCAATATGTATCTATTTTCTTATTAACTAATATAATTATCTGATTTCATTGTTACAATTATTATTTTTACGTTTTCGTTATTAATCGGATTTTTTTATACCTTTACAAAGTATTTTGTGCCTTTTTTTTTATTTTGATTACTTGAAAAATCCCTAGGTCGCTTAAAGCACTGTATTCTTAAGACGCAGCCGATATCCAATTGAAGTTTATGATTACAAAAAAAACTTTCGTTTATTGGGTTGTTTTTTGGATTGTTTGTTTTTTTGTATGGAGGATAGATATCTTTATTTTATTTTTAAAGATTTAGAACGTAATAAGCACAACATCTCTTAAGAACGCATCCTTAGCAGGCGGATGCCAAACCTCAAGTTGTTGCCAAACTGATTATCAATAAATTTTTCAGTAACTGTTTTATCCTTAACAAAGCGTAGGTGATAGAGGCAAAAGTGTTTTCTTTTCAAAAGAAATGTTGTTATTTTTATTTTTTTTTGACAGGATGCCAATGCATTTCGAGTTCAAAGATTCTCTGAACGAACGTGAATAACTTACATAAAGAAGTTATCGTATAAATACAAAAGTAAAAGTATGAATAAATACGTACTGTTTGGCTCCATCCCCTTTCTCCGATTGTCCTCCTAAAGCTTACTTGAAAAAAATATTTAGAACATTATCTAACAGTCAAATATCAAACCGTAGTTTCAACATCTGAAATCTATTATTATTTTTGAATCACTAAATCTTCTGCTATTACTAACAAAACTTTTTGGAAATATTTTAAGGAGTCCGGTTCAAATAAAGTCTAGTGCAAATTTTTAATCTTCTTCATCCTTTAACTATTATGTCTTATATAAAAGCAAATAATCGCTCATTCATCCGATTTTGCCTTAATGAATTTTTGAGGAACTTGTTTTGAAAAGTCATATTAAGATGTTCCATCATAAACTTCCCAACTTCCTCAGATCTATATTAGAAATGACAAAGAGTAATCAACAACAACCTTAAAATTTGGCAATTTGGCAAACTTGACAAAATGCTGAAAAGAATTTTTATATTGAGATTGGAAATTTGAAAATATAGTAAATTCTTTATATATAAGATAAATTTAGGAAATCTGCGCATATTTAAAATTGTCTGTTTCTTCAGTTTAATGAGATGCATTCGAGAAGATCAGTGATTTGGGAATTACTTTGTTGTGTTAATCTATGTTTAAAAGATAAACCGCAAGTTAAGTAGGTTTGATGGGATCTGAGGATTGAAAATCGTCGAAACACCAGCAGTATTTGTCACTGTTTTTGATCAGAGAAGTATTGTTCAGATTAAGAAATAACGGAACTGAGCGTTTGACAGCTCTCTGTGTGATGCTTTTTTAATATATTCTGGTTTCAATGGTTATTATAAATAACAGTTAAAATTTCCTTTTCAGTTTGACAAGACATGTTGTGGATACGTTACATTGATTGGATACTTCATAAAATTTTAAGATATAAATATGATACAGATCAAATACATTGCTACTTAGGCTGTTGAGTGATTTAAAACCGTTTTTTTATTAGTTTTCCCTGATTTTGATTAACTAATTACTAATTAACACTGTGATTGCTATACGACATCCTTTCCGTTTGCTGTTAGAATGCCATTGTTTTTGAGATCTAACAGGATATACAAGGTTGCTATGCACATATAATACACAATATATATAATAATGGACAAAACTTGGTATCAAATAACAGAAATGAACAAATAATCATCATTTAGAGTCAAAGTAGGTTATCTAAGTAAAATTGATTTATCTGCATTTATTGGATACGCATTGGCTTCCTTTATATTAACGTCGTAATTGTTGAATATTCCTGAAATATCCAAAAAAAAATCCCAATTTATCCAAAAAGAGATAAATAGTGTAAAATTATCTAGCAAACGAACGTATTATTATTCAGTTCCTTCACAAAACCAAACTTGAAAATTCAAAAATATTAAAAACAGAAAAAAAAAAAAAACCCTACGAAACGGGAAATTAAAAAGTTCGAAATGAGATATGGATATATTGACCTTTTGAAGTATCATGTGAAAAAAACAACAACAAATATACAAATCATATAGAATTGGAAAGGTATGTATTAATGACACAAAATCTTCTACAAGATGTTATCGAACATTATAGATATAACCAAATACCCGGATTCTCTCTTCAAGAAGAGATAGGAAAAATAGGATAGCAATGTACACATCGAATAAAAGACATAGAGTAAATATCCCTTACACGAAAATCAAAAGGTAAAACATCAAAAACCCACGTTGAAATTCATGTTCCTTAGAATAAAAATAGAAATAGAAATAAATCTTTTTTATATATCTACTTACATCATAACATGTCTTTTTAATATATTATGGAAACATTTATTAATATCTAGATCAATTTCCTAAGAACACATTATTCTAAATATACGAGATATATACATTTTGTATATTTATATTTATATTTTATTTATTAAAAACATAGCCTCCCAAATCATTCTTTTTAAATTTTGTTATTAATATTTATTCTAGTATGCTTTGTTTTGTTTTTCTTTTCTTGCATTAGTTCAATCCGATTCTGTTCATTTGCAGCCGCTGCTGGTCGAAAAGTTTTTATCTTTTGGAACGCATGTTGTGTACTGTTGGAATCGTTTGAAGTTACAAAAAGTTAAAATCGTTAAAATTCAATCACAATAATTAGATCTATCTAAATAGGTGAATTTTTTATTCTTCTGTAAATTCTGTAAGTTCTTCATAAAACCTTCATATAAGAAAATAAGTATTTTTTTTTGTTACTTTCTTTGAAATGTTAAACATTATTTAAGGCGAACACAAATATTGTAAGCCAAAATTTTAATTTGAAATGCTTTCGGGAATACTTAGAGATTTCCTTTTTAAGGAACTGAAACTTTATAATTTGATATTTACATTTTAATAGATGTTTTTAATAAATTGTTTTAGACTTACACTATTTTGTTTTTAAGCATTTTATGATGAATGTCATTGGTTTAAAAAAAGAGAAAATTATATGTTAAACAGCAATAGAGGGAATTCCCAATATGAAATAAACCATATAGGGGAAGTCGGGGGAATTTAACTATGCTCGTATTCCCCCAACTTCCCCTGTACAGTATAATTTCTGTAATTTCGTCCATCTTTTTTGTATAGTTACTTCCTCTTCTTCTTTGTTGCAAGTTTCTTTCTGTAGAAAATGGCTTTTTAAATTTCTTATTGCTAAGAACTTCGACCAAACAAACGTCAACTTGGAATTCAGATACTCTCTTTCTTTACTGTGTTTGTTTTTGAAACCCCTTTATAGTAGCAGCTGTATTTCAGTCGCTCGCATCGTCAGTTTATGTCCCAAAAATCAATTATGTGCCTAAGAGAATGGAGCAAAAATACTGTTCAATGATCAGAAATGCTTAATGTCTATTTAGTAACAATCTAATGATCTACTATTAATGCTATGTCTGTGTCTCACAGAACGGCTCATTCATATAGAATGAGCTCCAGTATAGGAAATGTGGGTTGGTTTGCAACGGAAGTTTGCTCAAATCAATTTTATGGTCAAGTTTCCTCACTGCAATTGCTTAAAAAGAGATAAGGAAAAAGAAAGTAATAAAAAAAAGTAATTTAGTACACGCACTATCAGAAAACACAAATAGAGGGAATTTTCAAAAGAAAAAAAAATTATGAATCCGTTATTAATGGATTAAGAATTAAATGAGATAGAGCATACAGCTGACGGCAAAATTAGTCACATGACAACGGCAGGTGGAAGGTTAGAAGAATGACTTGGCTCATTATTTTCGTAATATTGTTGTGTGATCGTCAGAGTTGCAAGAACGCATTTACAATGAAATTCGTCGGGACAACAAACACCATGAACTTAGCAGTAAATGGAATGATAACTTTCGTTTCAGAATTAACAGTAGGTAATTAACCAGTCTCCACACACATTAATCAACTGTAACATATCGTAGCATTCACTTTGTTTTTATTTTTATCTTCTTTATATTCTATCACAAATAGTACTGTGTTACAGAAATTAAACTTCATTCTGTATCTTTTTTTTTTTTATAGTTTGAAATTTAAGAAATTACATGAATCTGAAATCCAATGATTCGATAGTTTGTCTGTGATGTAAGTACAAGTGATGAGGCATAGCCGATCTAAACGGTGATCTACTGACTGGCCTACTGATCGACTCCCGGGGCCGGCATGGATGCTTTATTTCTTTCCTGTGTTTGTCTCCTCTTCCTTCTCTCTCTCACTCTCTCCTTTTGACGATCTATGGCCACTTAATTCTCGGGTCAGTACAACAGGCCCTTGCATCCCATAGTACCCTACACCAGTAGAAGTACTGCATAGGTAGCTATTTTTATCAGTGTCTTTGTTATATCTTTTATTTTCATATTTTTTTTTTCATGGAAAGTCGTGTCTATCATGTTGCCTATCTATTCTGTTCCCTGTATTTTTTTTCTTCAAACATTGCTTTCCTGGATCATTTAGTTCTCAAAGAAATGGGCCTGCCTTTGGCATATGATTGTTTTCCAATGTTGTCATACATCCGAGATATACAATTTGTGCGTTGATTCATCTTGCCGAAGTCGTATGCAATAGGCTAGAGTAAATAGCTTATATAGATTATCTATATTAGATTTTAAGTAGAAAATAAATAAATATAAAAGAGGCTTTTATACTTAATTTGTTTTTAAATAATAGTTTTCTTTCAAAGTTTGATTTGAAAATTTGGCTGAATGTTTTTGCTGTATTCTAAGAAAGGAAACACGTAAAAGAATTATTTGTGAATTGACGGAATTTACTTCCCTTCTCTCTAAATAAGACGCGCCTTGATGAATGACTCATTTCAAATTCTTGAAATTTAAAATAATCACTTACGCAATAGTGAATATAAGCTTATTTCTAATTGTACTTCATACAGCAGCGACAATATTTAGTTGGTAAGTTAATTAACTAAACTTTAATTGAAATGTGACTACATTACTAAATCCAGTGACATTTATCTCTTAGTACAGTCAACATTAATGGCTTACACTTAAATGGTTGGAGGAAGCAGATTATTAAACCTCAAGGCTATGCATTGATGCCGCTTAATTTGTAGGAATTTCATTCATATTCCACCAGATGGAGTTAATCATCTAATAAACAGGATTCTATTAAAAAACAACAAGAAACTTGCAAATAGCCTAATTTCTTTTCCTGATTTGAAACAAAATTATTTTAAAGATCTATTGAATTAAATTTTTTGTTAGTTTAAAGGATTTCCAGATTAATTCAATCTTTTATTTACTTCATTTTAACCTTAACTTTATAAGTAAAACTAAACTTCAGATTTTGGTGTGAATTGTTACCAATTGTTAAATAGGTCGTGATTGATTTAACTATTCTTGCGACAAAGCTTTCTTGATAAAATAGAATCCGCTGCTTTCGAACAGTGAAGCAATCCACGAATATAGTGATGACGTTACGATTATTTAAAGGAAATTTCTCTGTAATAGCTTTTTACTGTTGTATTGATATTTAGAAAACTTAAAAATAACATCTCATCTATTAAATTTTTCTTATGAAAAGGAGGAAAGGAAAATCGATTGCCATTATCGATTGCCAGAATAATGATAGTAGCAATACCAAATATTTATTATAATGTTATTGTACTTTATTGCTATGTAATTATATGACAGTGTGAAAGGGATTTTTTTTTCTTTGAGAGTGGAAGAATACGTAATTGGCTTTTGTAACTGTGCCTATTGTCAGGATAGGCGCTTTTGGACCCCAATACAGTCCTTTGATTCTGAAACAAACAAAAAAATGACAGTCCTGAGGTGAACTACAGCTTGTTCTACTCCATTTAAGGTATATTAGAATTTTTATTTCAGATAGAAATGCTCCTATTCTGTTTCTAATGGTAGATACTTAAGATATCCTAGGAATTTTAGCAAAGAGTTAGATTTAAGCTTTCTTTCTATTAAATCACCACAATAGAAATTTTAAATAGAAAAGTTGCTAGATAACCAAAGCGAAAATATAAAGTTGAATATCCACAAATCTGCCGATATGAGAATTCAAGATTAGCATTATTGATAGAAATTAAATTTATTCAAATTGTTAAATTAAATAACTTTGTAATTAAACTCTGAAGTACTATTGAAATCTATTCCAATAATTAACAAATTTCAGTTCAATACAAATGCTTCAATTTCTAATCAGAAATTTGTTTCTAATCAGTACAAAATCCTGTAAGAGTCTATTGTTATCTTTCAGTATAATCCATTTTGTCAGAAGATTAACTAACTCCATCTGGTGGAATAGGAATGAAATTCTTACAAATGAAGCCTCCTCAATGACATAGCCTTAAGGCCTAAGAATCAACTTCCCATAACGTTCATTAAATTCCATTATTCCCAATTGTTGATCTATAAGGGAAATTTTGAAGTTTCATTTTTTGGCATCTCATTAATATTTCAGTCGCAGTATTTATATGCAATTGAAAACTAGCGTTCTTAGAGAAAGTTAAAAGTAGATAATTTCATCTTTACTCCATGGTATTCCTACGAAGTAGTCCTGTAGCGAAGTATGTAGTAGCATCACAAATTTAAAATAGGAATGTAAAGATTCTACCCCTAGATCTGTATCTAGAAGTATAATAATATAAGGTTATAATATAACAATTAATACTTCGTATCATTTATTATATTTATCTTATTTTTAATGCATAGAAATCAAATACAGTCGTTATTGTTATTAAAATTAATTATTATTAATTAATTTAATAATAATTATTGTTATTAAAACTGATGAAGTTGGGTGTGGTTATAATCTCACTTGAGATTATGTAGTAAGCTAATTCACCGATATCTTTCTTATTTTTTTTCTTATTCCATCTTTATTCCATTTTTTCTTATTTTTCTTATTTAAAGATTATTGCAAATCTTTGGTAAATATTCATGTTAATTTATTCTAATTGAATGTCTTTTTATACATCTATTTAAAATTAAGGTATTCTGCAATTAATGCATATTTTGTTTGGTATTTTCATCAACATCCGACGTTTCTAGATTATTTTTACAAGCCAAAATTATTTCATTTTTAGGTCAGGTCGTAATTGTTTTACATGTGTTGTTTGAGATATGTTTTGTTAGTGATAGTTTTATTCTCTTAGTATAGATATATTGTTTTCAGACCCTATTATACTGAAATTTCAGGTTCGCTTTCATGCTTTATTTGTTATTTGATCACAGCGATAATTAAATTAGAGCGACAAATTTATAGATTTCGATAAATTGGTATGAGGTTAACTGGTATCTTCTGCATTATCTTTTATTTGTGTGATTTTTAGTTATTGTATCTTTTTCAATATTTCTGCAGTAACACTTTTAAAGAAGATATTTGGATTCATTCCAAGATACGTTTAAAGTATTAATAGAATAAAATTTTCAGTATGAATAGAAGAGATTACCATGGATCACCTAAGAGCTTAATCCCTCTTTTATCAATACAAGATCGAGAAAACTCTCTGAGGAAATCTAACATTTAAAGGTTTTTGGATTCACTCCTGTAGATCATCTTTATAGTGATCATTTACCACATGTGAATGAATGAGTTGCCATTCATTTTTGTCACAGTATGTTTCGGATCAATGAAAACGACTGTAGATTACTAAGGATACGCGTTTTATTCTGATTATTATGAATGTTCAGTCTGAGTTTTTCAATTCACTTTATTGCTGGATTTATCATATCGTGGTAACGTCTACCTTTCCTTTCGTGGAAAAACGTAAATCTTATAAGTCACAGAAAGAAAAGACGTCAAAAAAAGAAAAATCTTCATACAATAAAACAAATTATATGAAATCCTAGGAACATTTTTATTTTAAATTTTTATATTATTTTGTTTACTTCATAAAATACTTTAAAAGAAATGTAAAATAACAAGAAAAATAACGAAACCTCCTTATTCTTAACAACTTAATTGTTTTTACTTTTTAAAACTATTTTAACCTGCTAATAATTCTATTTTAAATTCCTATAATTAAAGCATTATTCCCATTAAAACATTAAAATCTTAAAAATATAAAAGAATAACACATACGTATTCGAACCTCCTTATACCTGAGGTTCTTTATCAAGTTTTATCCCCCCCCCCCCCGTATTAAAAACCGTTCCTTCTCTCTATAAGTCGTCAGTCGTAAGTTCGAATACGTAGTGTTATTCTTTTATATTTTTAAGAATTTTAATGTTTTAATATGAATCGTGCTTTAATTATTGGAATTTAAAAAAAAATTAATTGTTTATTGTAAACATGCACCATCAGATTTATTAAATTAGTTCAGATTAATGTAACTTAAGAACCCGAAATACTGAGTTACTTCATTACTTAATCAGACAGAGCACAGTCGTAAATGTTATTATTATGTTGTTGTTTTGTTTTGTTGTTTTATTTGCTGTTTAATATTTTGTAGTTCTCGGTATACAGTGATTATTTATAAGGATAAATTGTAGATATCTTAAATTTTTAAATTGAAGTATGTCAGCTGTTATTTTTCTTAGAAATGGAATTACTTTCATAAAAGAAAAAAGAAATACTTCTACTCCTGTATAGAATGGGGACTGGGTTTCCTCCCGGGCGTGAAAGGCGAGAGAGCTTCGGACTGACCCAATACCTCAAAGTGTACGAATGGCCTGTGAGGTGATATTTTTATTTTACCTTTTTTTTTAACGATAATAATAAACTATATTATTGAAAAATACCAGAATATTAAAAAAAAAAGAATTAAACTTTTAAAATAAAAAGAAGTTGTGCCTTCGTTTGTTTACTTATTTCTTTCAATTAAACTTTTACTGGAAAAAAATGCAAATAAGAATATCCTTATTGTTTCACCACCAAATTATGAAAGTTTTTTTTTGTTTTGCGTATTTTTTTCTCCTAGTTTCTAAGCCGCGCCTTCCTATTTGGGTGAGCCTTAGGGGAAACTGACACAGGAAACCGGTAGATTTCTATCGCAGGAAAAATGTATATAGTCAATTATTTATCTGTTTATGATAATAAAAATAATTACTCTTATTTACTAGATTGTTATTTATTATTCATTTTACAAAAATTATAAAGAAAAGCTTCTTTATAATTACTTTTTTTTGACATACTTCTTTTACTTACTTTTTGAAATACTCTCAAATCAAATCTCACCCTCCTTTTAAAGATTGAAAATATCTCTCTCCAAAAAAAAAAAAAAAAAAGAAAAAGGTCAGGGGCCCTTCCTTGTGAATAAATATGATGATGATTTTGTAAGAAGTTACTATATATTTAACAGGAACTTGTTAATTTAGTTTTCAATTTAATATGGATTTCTGTTATTACAGTGAAAATTTTAGGATCAACTTAGAAATTTTTTCTTTCTTTAATTCGGGTCCGTTTCGTAGTGGTTGAGTGGAATACTTTTTTAATTACGGACAGGTGTGTTTGGTTTTAGCGACGTGACTGACATTAGTGATGACTTCTAATTAAGTGAAATAAATCGAGCGTTCCGTTAGCCCGGCTCCCATTCCATTGCGCATGCGCCAAGGTGCACGGAAAGGAAGTAAAACAAAAGCAAAAAACAACGAAAGAAAAGAAATAGTCGATGCCTTGAATCTTTATTTCCGGAGGAGAATGAAAATGTAGATGAAGTAACGCTCGGGTGCGATGTCATTGATGAGTTGTCAATCATTTTGCTAACTGGTTAAAAGGATGACTTTTGGTGTCACCAAAACACCCTCGGCTCGTTTGGTGTGTTGATACAATTACATTACTCATCGGGTGTTAATTAATGAAAGAAAAAGGCCATTAGCAAGGGCGAAGATAATTGAAGCCGGCAAATGGTGGACTTGAATCAAGTTACCGCGCCTCATTACTTTTTCACATTCGTCTTTAATTCCATGCAAAAGTAATTATTTCGAAGAGAAAGAAAAACATGCTCAACGGAAAACTGAAAGTTTGCGTGAAACGTCTCGAATTAACATCCCCCCCCCCCCCCACCGAAAGATCCTAAGGAGGTAAATTTGGATCGTACATTGCTATGGTGAAAGATCCTTTATATATCCTAAAGATAATGGTCTAGCGTTTGCAACATCTCTTATTCGTAAAGAAAAATGAGTTAGAAAAAAAAATTTCAGAATATAATGTTAAGTGGAAAATACGCTTTATTATTATTTAACAGTTATCATTTACCTTACGAAGCTGAAGTTTGGTTACTTAAATAATTAGTATTTAAATTGAAAAATTATAATAAATATTTTATTAATGATTTGTTGTAGTTAATCACGGTAACTCACAACTATCTGCCCAAAAAAGCTGAAACTTCGGTTGTGTAGAAATGTCAGTGACGGTGATTTTAGGCTTCTGAAAGATGCCTTATATCCCCAGTTTGTCTGTCTGTGGACACATCCCACAATGCTTCGCAACGGCTTCTGTAGCTCAGTTGTAGGTGGCCTGAATGTTGAATGCTGTAGGTGGCCTGTTAGCTCAGTTGGTTAGAGCGTCATGCTAACAACGTGAAGGTCGAGGGTTCGATCCCCTCATGGGTAATTCTTATTCTTCATTTTTTTCTCCCCATTTTAAATCTTTTCACAGTTTCTCAACATAAGTTTTTTTTTAATCATTATTAGGAATCCAGTGTATTAATCATTATTAGGAATCCAGTGTATTACAAGGTTTGAGTTAAGAATGACGATTATTCCATATAAATAGGGGTGGGTAAGATAGCATGGAGTCGCAAACAGACTCGCGCGAGCATTTTCTAGACCACCCCGGCGCAACCAAACAACCAATACAGGAGTAGGCTTAAAATGTTGTTTTAGCACTGAACAATTTAATTACGAAGAACTTTGCAATTTTACTGTTTTCTTTTTGATTTGTTTTGTTTTCGGGTTTTTATGTTATTTCATTAATTTCAGTTCTTCTTCATTAGCATCTGTTCGTCTTTTCCAACATAACCAGTACACACATATACACCACTTAATGTCCGAGGTCCCATAAAGTCAAAAAAATCCTGATCCTGAAGAATTTTTTTTTTTTTTTGTAAAATAAGTTTAATGATTAAAAAAAATTAAAAGTTGTAAATTAAAAAAAAAATAAAAAAAAATAGTGCATACAATAGTATAATTGCATATTAATTAGTGTTCATATCATGTTCGCACAACATCCAATTCGCCTTACGTCCTATGTCCCATAAGGATGTAATCTGGACGTTAAGCGGTGCGTACCTGTAATAAGAATAACGACTATGAAAAGTGGAAACGACTCAGATAATAAATAAAAAAGTAATGTTTCTAATTTGAGGCAAGTTCAGACATGCAAGGAAATATCATGACAAAAGGAAAACTATAGGCTATTTTCATTGTCTATACTCTTTCTTTTTTTATGTTTTTAATTTATTAGAAAAACAATTTTTACATGGCCTATTTAATAACAAACCCTCTTCCTAAATTATGGAATTTCAAAAATTGACTTTCGGATATTGTGAAACCATTGAATTGATTCATCGTTAATGACCCATAAATAATCATTCCCACATAACAGTTCTTGTGATTGTTCAATCAGTTCGATAAAAATATGTGGATGTGTTTGGTGGTTCAACGGATGTGACTAAGAAAAGATGGAATAAGTTCCGGTTTGTTTTGTTTTTGTTTTTATTTTTCACAAATGATGATTGTGAAGTTGATATGGGTGAATCTCGCTGATGAGGCTTGAGAAATGAAGAAACAGACGTCCCATGCACCTTATCTTCAGTAGATCAAAAGTTATTTTTCCTATAAATTCGAATGTTTGTTTTGTTTTGTTTGTTTTTTTTTTCTTTGCATTTTACATCAGATTGCCATTGAGACATCCTAATCGAGAATTTGAGTGGCAGTTATTATATATTTTTTACTGTTGTTAACTGGTCTTTTTCTGTGAAAGAATTAAGTATTTTTCCGATGAGGAAATGCAAAAAGTTGCAATGGTGATATTCCGACAAGAAGGAAAAGAAATAAAATTCTAGCCCCTGAAAGGAAATCCTATGTCGTATCTATAGGTAGCACAAATATGATTTTTGTTATAATAAATTCATTATTGGTTGAAATGCAAATAAGAATATTATGCTCCTGTATTTTATTTTTTTTAATCTTATAAAAATTTAGAAAATGCTTATAGTCTGAAGAAGATGATGTTAATATTATGATACAGTATTTTCAGAAGAAAATAATGTTAGGAATAATGCCATTCTTTCATGTAACTTTTAGCGACCCATTTGGAAGCTATTGTGCTAGCGACCAAAAATCGGTAGCTATTGCGTTTGTCCTGTCCGTCCGTCCGTGTCTGTCCACCCCTAACAACTCCCGAACGGAAGATCGGATCGACAAACGGATTTCACCACCGTGTTCATAGGCCCAAACACTGTAGGAATGGGGTATTTTCAGGGGCCAACGCCCCCACCCCCATGTTCGAGATATTTTTTACTGTTGTTAACTGGTCATTGTTGTCATTGTACTCTCCTAAAAACTCCCGAACGAAAGGTCGGATCGACCAACGGACTTCATCATCGTGTTCAGAGGTCCAAACAACGTAGGAATAGGGTATTTTCAGAGGCCAACGCCCCCCATGTTCGAGATATTTTGCATTGTTTTCATTGAATTTCCGCTATAAATTAATTTAAATGTTAGAAATGCAACTATCTTATTTCAGTTGTCAGCTATTGCTTGATGGTAAAGATTTCGGACTCATGAAGGTTGTCGGTTCAAACCCGTATATCTTACTTTTTTTTTCTTTTCTCTTAATCTTTTTCCTCAATGTCCGCATGGATTGCTTTTATTTTTCTTATTTTCCTAAAGTTTTTTTCTTTTTTTCTTAACTTTTTTTTTTTTTTATATTTTTCCATAGACATTACTGTACTTCCTTTTTTTATTATTATTTTTTAACTTTTTTATATTATTATGGATCGTCCTTAAATTTACGCTTTAGCACAAAATTATATTCACTTGCTTCTAGCTCGTATCTTCTCGGGCTCCTATTGTGATAGCTGCACTTGCGATTTTGGTGACATTGTTACAACACAGTGCCGTGAATAAGAATACGAAACCTGAATACTTAATGAAACAGTATTCCTTACTGTCGTAATGGATTGACAATGTAGGTGATCATGTATAGGCTTACTAAAGCGGATGTTCCTAGCCTGTTCACTTAATTCGTGATTAATATATGCTTAAAATAAAATGTGAAACTGATACCAATTAATTGAATTTTATGAAGCTTTTGGAATAACATTAAAAAATAAATTCAAAGTTGCTTTTGCAAGAGTTACAATGGATGATTAATCGTACATTGCAATCTGTGTAGCTAACTATTTATAAATGACAAAATCTCAGTTATGACGTAATACTATTTCATTTATTAGATTTCTTAGAACTAAACATTTCCAGAGCTTCCGGTTTCAAGGGCTTTATGACTCTCAGCGATAAACCAAGATTGCAGGAAATTGTAACTGGAATTTCTATACTTAAATTTGAAATTGAGGCCAATTAATTTTATTTGTAATGGCTGCAATAATGTAACGCAATTTTTTCATGTTATTCTTGTCCTCAAGTAAAATTACGATGTCTCTTGGCCGTGAAGGTCTAACAGCATCAGATACCTGTTATTTCATGTAGTGACGTCATTCCACTAGCATTTGTGATATTATAATCTAACAAAAATTACATATCAAAACCAAAAATATAAAAATAGAGTTCTCTTCTCAGAAAAAAATATTATATACAGCAGTCTGCGAACAGTTGTGAGAAACTGAAATTCTGTTGAAATTCATAAATGTGACCTACATTATAAATTATTAATAAAATGAACTTTCCTAAGGATTTCCTTCACCTTTTAAGCCTGCTTACGTTAGATAAGATCTTAAGTGAGTGACATACAATTCAAGTTATCGATAGTCTTTGAAACCACAATACATTAGGATTGGTAAGAGAATTCTTTTTCAATTTTTTTTATTTTCTTTCCTTAAAGACTTGGCTCACACTTTGTTTAATTAGTTTGTAGTTACCGTTATTCCTTTCCGTTTTTAGATAGATTGAAATTTAGTTTTTTTTTTTAATTAAAGTTAAGATTCAATTAAAATAGTCATCCTAGTTTAAACTTTCATTTTTACGTGCGCTGAACATAGTAGAATTAACAAAATTGAAGCCGACACACTTGGGTATAAAATTAAAACTTGTTTAATGACTAAAATAATAACTACTGCAGTTTCAAATATATAAGTTGAGTATTCTTTTTCAAGTAAGTCTTACTTACTCATCTTATGTATTTGAAACTGCAGTAGTTATTATTTTAGTCATTAATCAAGTTTTAATTGTATATCCAGGTGCGTCGGCTTCAATTTTGTTAATTCTAGTCATCCTATTTTTTTTTATGTAAATATTTTCTTTCTTTTTTTTCAATTAAATTTAAGCTTATTTTTTTAAGTCTACTGTTTAGTGACATTAGATTGTTTATTTTTTCGTAGAATGATATTATTAGTAAGCACTCACTCATGCGGTGGGTTAGATTCCAGACCACTGTCGAAAAGTGGTAACATAGCCTTTTTTTTAAACTAGCAAATGCATACAAATTCCTATTAACATGTTTACGCTTCTTACAAGTGTGTAAAAAAGCAAGGCTTAAAAAAAAGACGAAAACTTTGAAACTTTGAAAACTTGCTAAAATAGAGAAAGACGCACAAATATTGTAAACAGACTGAATTACCGTCAATCAGTATGTCTTGAAAAACAAACGAAAAGTTGGAACAAGCGCCGACTTTAAATTGAATAAGGTTATAATTAAAAACCACCGAATTAGCTGGAACGCCGAAAAGCGGGGCCCTACTGTAATTGGTGTTAAACCTCATTATAGATTACTTTGTTAAATTAATCGTTGTGCTTAGTACACGAAATGTTATCCAGGAAGAGACAAACACAGAAAAGCGATATTGAAGACTTCCTTTCCTCAAGCCAGTTTTGGGAACTATAATCAGATCCAAGCGTATCAGTCGATCTGTTAAATCAAACGTCCACAGCCCTCTACTACGCCTGGATTGCAGCAAACATTATATTTAGTTACTTGGAACATCCAATGAAAAACTTAAATCTATTATTGTGGTAGGAATGTATAGAAATATTTTATTTTCTGTCTATAAGTCTCATTATTAAGATCTGAAATAAACCAATGACTGTAAGTGTTGCTGACTCTGTAAGAATGAATGCTAATATAAATTTCCAAATTTAAGAGCTTGCAGTTGTGTTTTTTTTTTTCAATCCTGTGATTTGTTTAAAAGCTGCTCCTTCTTTTAGGTCTTTTTTACTTTTTTTTTTTAAGTAAGATATACATTGTGATTTTTTTTTTCTGATTTAACATTTAACATTTCAGTGAGTTAAATAGTAAACAAAAGTGTTCGTACAAAGAGTGGTTTCTTTCGATAATTTCCTATTGGTTTGATGTTTAAGAAAAATGAATTAGAATTATCATAAAAAAATTCATAAGATTCCTCCGCTTACTAACTGTTTCCTGTATTAATAATAAATGATTGATAATACATTTAGTTCAATTTGAAATTGCATTCTAAGTTTTATTGTTATAAAAATTTATGTTCAAGAGGCTTGCAATGTTTACAGTAAACCTACAAAATCCTTTATCACCAGGAACAAAATCAGTAACCATCACCAGGAATAAAAAACAAAAACAAAACACACAAAAATTAATGTTTTTTTTGCTATTGAAACCTATCATTTTATATGAAAACTGACTTCAATTCTAATCCAGCTCTAATAAAACTCTCTACTGACAATGAGATTGAGAATGTAACATTAAAAAAAAAGAAAATAATAAAAAAATTAAATGCCAATCATTCTTAATCCTCCGGATCATCATTTTATCTAGTCGATAAATATAGAAAACTAAAGATGAAACCAAAATATTTTCTCCCGTTTTATCCTTGAATGGATTTTAAAGTTTCATTAAGACTTACTAAGATTTATTAACAATACTTTAAAATACGATAATAATAATAATCAAAATTTAAAATTTTTATAAATGATATAATGCAATTATGGATTTTTAATTTACTTGATTATTAACATAACTTACTATGAAATATGAGAAATCGATTTAAGGCAATACAGCTGAGCCTTAAATGTTGCTCATGAATTATTTTGTTACTTTGTGGATTCTGCTAAAGGTTTTCTAAACTTTATTTGATTGAGAAACCAATAGGACTGTCATATCGTTATAGCGTTTCAAACGACGCAGACAGCAAATAGGCCTACACTAGTTTCCAGTAAGACTATACAAAACACTCCAAGAAGAAATATCTATTGTTTATTTTAACAATTAAGATAATTCACTCTTAAGGAGTGGTTGGTTGGTTGGTTGGTGTTTTATGGCGCAAAAGCAGCTGCGGCTAAGCTGCGCCAATCTTAAGGAGTGAATTTGATTTAGTTTTTTTTTATCCTTGTATAGAGATAATAATATACTCAAAATAAAAGGGTTTAGTTTAGAAATGTATGTAAATTTGATCACGAAAATCAAAATGGAAGGCAGTGGTAATGATTACAACTTAACAAATTTTGATTGAAATATTAAACAATTTGTATTAAAACATAGAGAAGAACAAACGTGTTTGGTGGGGGTAGAGCTTGCTAGGCGAAATGAGAAAGAAAAGCTTCATTGCTCTCTGTGAATGGACTGCTTGGGTGAAAAAGGGAAAAAAAATACACATCTTCATTTTAAAGATATTTCTTTATAATTATTGAACTTTCTTTTTGATTCTTTTAGAGATACTCTTGAAACCTTTCTTATTTTTTTCAAGTTCTTTAATGTCCAACGGTCGGTGATAGTTTATTTATTACAGCTTTCATCATGTCAGGAACATTAATTACCATCCATATTGACTGTAGGTTTTGTGCAATTGGACTTGCGCCAAGATCCGAACCTCTGTGTATTACCTACGATTAATCAGGACAATGTCCATAGGCAGCCATGTGGAACACACAAGATATCCTTCCCTAACAATGAGGGATTTCATAAAGAATCTTCCTTAGGAAACTAAAAAAGAAAAATGGGAGGCGAGGCGATTGAAAGGGTAAGGGGAAAAAAAAAATCATTAACTTTGAAAACATCCTTTCTGAAAGTTCAAATAAAAAAAAAAAAGACAGGTTTTTACATCATTCTAAAGATCTTCTGACTACGTCTTGGATCTTTTAATTAATTCCTTTCAGAAACAGCTTTTTTTATTACAAATGTTATAAACAGCTTATTAATTCGTAAAACAAGGCCTTGTAATAATTTTTCATAAATGAAATAATTGATATTAATTTTACAAGTGTGTTTTCACATTCTTTCATAATGAGGAGTTGGGATCCTAACTTTCCTAACTTCCTACTAATGTATGGGTTCTTTTACATCTGTTTTCTTGTTGTCAAATTGTCATTCATATGAAAGAAGTCTCTTGGTCTGTTAGATGATTAATCACAATGGTCTGTAAGTATCTAATCTCAAGTTCTGATTATTTCTGATTTCTAGGAAAAGAGTGAATAATCCATCTATCTAAATCTGATAGTAAAGAAAAAGCTTCATTGTCAGCTTTCCGACAACACACCGTTTTTGGTGTTTTTTTCCTTCCAATCCTGAGCCTGTAAAACTTAAAATCTTCTTTACATATTTCCTCTTCTTTATTTAATTACAATATTTCAATTGGCTTAAATATTGCCGATCGTTTAAGCAACCATGTAGGCACCAATTGATAAGATAAAAGCAATAATAAAATAATACAATTAAAACACTGATGACGGTTCAGGTATTCAAGTATTCTTTCCCGTAATGTCCTTCCGGTGCTTCCACAGTCAACGTTGTTACAATCCCTACACTTATGGATACACTTCATCCATAGAATTTAGTTTTGCATTCCCTATGCTCTCCTTCATACTGGAACACGTAGAGGCGTATAAATATAGCAGAAGAACTGTATCAGATTGGGTAAATCATTGCCTAGAAACAAAACACAATTCGGATCTTACAGCATCAAAAACAATAATGAAGGATTTATAGTTACGCAATGATTATTAGAAGTTAAAATGTATAAACAAAGATAGACGGATGAATATTAATGATTGTTTAGTAAATTTGTTCAAACACAATATTAAAAATATACAGAAATTAATGTATGCAGTTTATTGTATTATGTTCTTTCACTGCCTGTAGTTATATTACTAAGTATTACTTTGTATGATGTTGTTAATTCATTTGAATTTTACGAATATGTTTTGTCTGAAGAAGACCGGCAATATTTAAGCCATTTAGAATATTGTAATTAAATAAAGAAGAGGTAATAGTTAAAGAAGATTTTTATGTTTCAATTACTGTTATATAGTAGGAGAAGAAGTTAAGATATAGAAAATCTGTAAACTTATTTAAAAAGATATAATGATAACATTAATGACTATTCCAAAGCTTGTTTTATTAACGAATTTTCGTAACAAAACATCTTAATGAAAATGCAGTTTCATAAGATAATTTTAAAATTGTAATTGGTTACTTTTTTATATAATTATAATTTAAAGTCTTTCATACTTCAAGAAGTTAATACTGAGTATTGAGTATTTGTTTTCCAATGTTTACATTGAAAAAGGTCAATTTTAGTGTAAGTTGTGTATATGTGTTCATTTAATTATTGGAAAAGATATCCTAAAAGCCCATTAAATAAAAAAGATAGATTCAAGAAAGTAGAAAAGCATTTTTCAAATATTCTAACCCTTGTCGCTCACGTTAAGTTTTTCAATAAAATAACCAATATTATTGAACTAGTTTAAAATGCTAGTAACAGCCTCATAAAACTTTTCCTAAATAATACATTTATCTTTATTCCAATTTAACGGTTATTCAGCTTATACAATAGCATTATATACATATTTAAGGGTTGTCCCAATGTATTTTTGAATGTAGATTTAAGAACTTAGAAGGAATTAACTTAGTTTAGTACAAGAAGGAATTGACTTACTTTAGTATAAATGTGTTTCTTTGCTGAATCATTAAGAAGTTTCTTTTGTAAGTTAACCTTTAGAAGTTTCCAAAGAATTAGATGATTTTGAATTTTAAATAAAAGTTTATTGGATTTTAGTGATTTGTTTTAATCATTTCGTATCTAAACGTAAAAAAATAGTCAAAAAAGAAGGAAAAAATGTAAAAATATGATTTTGAAGAAAGCAAGAGGGTTTTCAGATGAACTGATAGAAAACTTCTGATTTTCTTTATTTTTAAAATGCTAATTAAGGTATTTATACATAGCTGTTTAGAAAAAGAGACAATATACTTAAAAGTATTGTTCATTAAAATTTTGAGAAGTTTCTTATCTTAATGTAATTAATAGACGCACCTTACAGAGAATTAACAAGTGTTATTGCAAATACTATTTCTTACTTCTATTGTTAAGACAGAAGATTTCCAATCAAGTCATGAAAGAGATTCGCAATTAGGGATACTGATTTTATGTTGGAAGTTTGTTATGTGGAGGAAGTTATAGAGAAGTTTTTTTTTTTCATTTTTTTTTTCAGGAATATAACATCAAATAGGTATAGGTAATTAAGCACAATTTAGGACTGTCCTGTTATTAAGATTCAACAAAGTAGTATTATAAAATACAGTAGTATAGAATATTGGAAGAATACTTGAATTTTTGGAAATCCTCCTGCAATAACAGATTTATCAACAGTGAAATGGTTTTCTGATGACCAGTGTCTGTAGCCATGCTGATATTTTCCACATTATTTCCAGAACATTTTTTTTTAATAACAAGTTAGCAGAAGGAGGTAACAGCACGTTATGTTATGTGATTTATCCTTTCAAATTTTTTAAACGGCTTCTGCATTAACAGATTCACGGGTAA
Organism: Thereuonema tuberculata; assembly: GCA_023159025.1. Taxonomy (NCBI): domain Eukaryota; kingdom Metazoa; phylum Arthropoda; class Chilopoda; order Scutigeromorpha; family Scutigeridae; genus Thereuonema; species Thereuonema tuberculata. The sequence goes on from JAFIDM010012231.1 coordinate 110,966,541, forward strand.
ACGACATGTTGACTCAAAAGGAAGTTTTAGAGTTTAATGGAAAAGGAAGTACACTAATTGCACAATCGCTGACTGACAGTGGAGTTGAAATCTTATCAATCTAAAGATGAATACAGATCATTTCAGCTGATTGCGAACTTGTAACTTTCAGTCCATTATGACTTCGGTTAATTACGACTTAGAACTTTCGGCTTATTGATTATCTTTCCTTTATCGAAATTTTCTTGAATTTCTTTTTAGAAGTAAATAATAATAAAAAAAATGTAACCAAATTTATGCTAACCCTCAGGAATCAAATATATATTTACTTTTGTTGTTGGCTGTAACTGCGGTTTTGCCATCGATTATTTTCTATTTTTTTTATTGCTCTTCCTAGAAATTAACCTGAAAAACAAAGAAAATACGAAAACATTAGAAAATCGATTAATAAACAAATTTTTACAAAAATTTGAAATTCATTAGCTAAAATTGAAATGAATTGTACTATTCGTTAAAATAAAGTGTTAGGTAATAGTAATATATATTTGAATCCCATATATTATACTTAGATACGATGTCTTCGAAAATATAGAGAACTTGTTATTTAAATAAAGGGAAAATGCCAATTAAAGAAATGTTTTTTTGTAAGGCCTTCGTCAATCTCTAAAACTATATTTTGCGATGTTTAATTGATTTCGTTTGGTTTTAAAAGAATGTTTGTTCAATCTGCAACAAATACCGATAAAGACTTGATTTATTTTAAGAGACAGTTTGTGATATGTCCTTTCTTAAATAGATCAATTTGACAACAAATGAAGAAATAATGTCAATCAAACAAAGATGATTTCATTGTAGCAGTAAATTATCATTAGAGAAATAGTTAATGACTCTCATCTAACACAATCGGGTATATTTTAGTGACGATATTAACAGTAGGAAAGGATCCATGAAGAAATGTTAACAAATAAAACAAGAAACTATAAAATTTTACAAGAACTGAAATGGGATTTTTCTAATGTAATAATCAGGCTATGCGCTGATTAATAATGACTAACTCTTTAAATTTCCATTTATTTAATGTATTATTTGAACTATCACGATTACGTATTTTAAGCTTTTAAGAAAAATATCCATAGTCTAACTAGTTACAATGAACTCTAAGCAATTCCAAAACGTTTACTTTGAATCTTAAGCACCATATTGCAAAGTATTTTGAAGCATTATTATTAGAATTATTCATATTTAGAATTCTTCTGACATTATATTAAGTAAATCTTAATACAGCCCTTGAGGCTCAAACACCACATATGACACCTAAATATCCCATACGACTCTCTAATGGGAAATCTTGATACATTACTGTTTAACTTGGAGTGAATATAAAAGCTATCACAGATAAGAGAGATCCCCACAGATTACAAAGACTTACAGCGTCCATCGTTTGCATGACTTCATGCTGTCTCATAATAAAACTTAGATTTTTACTTTTTGCATCTCTGAATTTAAAAAAACAAAAAGCGGTTTTAACAGAATTGAAAAGACGAAAGAATTGAAAATAAACGCCTGTACCTTTTAAAATAATGTGTAAACGTGTACAGTATACAGGGTGATTCCAAATGGTGAGTCAAAAATTGTTTGAAAACAAACAAAAAAGTTCCTATAAATATGGGTCCGGAAATGAATGTTTTCGAGAAAAACGTCTTGTATCATTATTCAATGTAGGTGTGTTTGTTTCTTGTTTTGTTTTGTTGGCACAGTATGATGCGAGAAAACATGTTGCAAATATTCATAAAATGAAACATAAATAAGCAAATTAGAAAACACATATCAATAAATTAGCGGATGTGAATGACGTTAAACACGATTGCAGCAACAATTAAGTGGTTTTCCTAGGCGCGCGCGCCTGCCACGTGTCATGCAAAATACGCTCGTCTTAGTGTCAAAAAATATCTCAGCCATTCTGGCTACAATTTTGCAATGCCTTTCGTCTTTACAAATGGCGAATTAGCGGATATGCATTTGATGTATGACAAGGCTGATGGAAATGCACTTGAAACTGCTCGTCTATACGCAGAAAAATTTCCTGATCGACACCATCCAGATCGACGTATGTTTATCAATAAACAAAAGAACATTTATATTGAATAATTATTGATAAACAAGAGAACATAGAACATTTGAGTATCCGAAATCACCAGGAAGGTCCAGAAATATGAGGACAAATGATTTGAAAGAGAGGGTGCTGCTGAAACTCGAAGAATCATCAAATATGAGTACTCTTCGAATTGCTATGGAAGAGTGAACTAGTCAGCACACAATCTGGAACATTGTCCATAAAAATCTATTCTTTTCCTATCATTTTCAAACAGTTCAATCTTTAAATGAAGATTATCAGCCATGATTACACTTCTGTGAGTGGCCACTATAACAGTTAGTAATTCCGTCATTCCTTAGCAGAATTCTCTTTACAGACGAGGCTCAATTTACACGAAATGGAATCTTCTATTTTCATAACAACCATATTTGGGCCTAACAAAAATCCACACGCTATTCACCAACAACGTCATCAAGGGCAATTTTCAGTGAATGTGTGGGCAGGAATTATAGACCATTTATTAGGACCATTTGTTCTTCCGAACAGACTAACCGAGGAGGCTTATTCGTTCATCACTGAGAAGACGAGCAGAAGCATGCTTGCAAGCCAACGGTGGACATTTCGAACATTTATTACGGTGCATTCCAAGTCGTTTCCATTATTTGTGTTGACTTTTATAACAATATGATAATTACTGCAAACTACATTTTGCGCTAAAACTATTCGTTTCTGGATCATTAATTATTTGTTTTTGATTTACAACACCGTTTATTAAATCATTCCCTCCCTATTTTGCTTATTTGTGATTCATTTTATGGATATTTGCAATACGTTTTCTCGCATCATACTGTGCCAACAACACTAAACAAGAAACAAACACCTACATTGAATAATGATACAAGATGTTTTTCTCGAAAACTAGTCAATTCCGGACCCATGTTTATAGGAGCTTTTTTGTTTGGTTTCATGAGTGAACCTGATGCTAAATTTTGACCCACCTTTTGGAATCACCCTGTATATTTAAAACTTGGTTAACTTTTATAAATATCTGTGTACTTGTTTTGTTTTGTTTTGTTTTTTGTTTTTTTATATGCATGGTATCAATTTTTTGGTCTTTATATATCAAAAAATACTGTAAGTTTGACGTAATGTTTATGATGTCCATTAATAGATATGAGGCTAACCAATTTTTCATTTCTTCAATAAAACATAATCAATTAAATAAAATCAAAGATTAACGATTTAAATTAACAACACATCATTTAAACCAACTAAAGTAGTAAATGGGTGTGCTCTTAATGTTATATAGTTTTGTGTGGGGCAAAGGAGTTGTGACATATAATTCTTCTCTTTGGAAAATAGCAGCCCTGTTAGAAACCTACCGGAAATCAAATATCAGAATTTTCTTTCAATCTGATGTATTCTTCGCATTAAAGAAAAATCTGTGATGATGTGGTTTCGGATATTTAGTTATAACAATAAGATGATGGAAAGATATTAAAGAAATACTCAATCACAGACGGATACACAAGCCAAGAGACTTTCCCAGGATGCTTTTCGGCGATCGGAAATCGATTGGCCAACGGCAAGAGAAAGGCACAGACGGATTTCCGGAATGAGTAGTATCGGATTTCACCGTTTAAATTCAGCTTCAGTTGTTCGAGGAGGGCAGTGGCTCACAGTACATGCAATTCCATGATTAGCAAGGACAAAAGCTTCTCGATAAGGTTATTATGCAAAAATTCATTTCTAGTTCCCTTGTCAAAGCAATGTTCTACGTCCACTGTAACTTTGAATCTATTTCGAGATGGAATTCGATGACAGAACGTCGCTGTCATTATTTCCAAAAAGATTAAAAATTTGCTGTTAACAAATGCTGACAGAGAGTTTAGAGAAGGGGTTTATAAAGATCTAACAGAGTGACGTCCCCATCTTGCAAGGTGTTTGTCTTCAGAGACTTTGATTAAATTAATTATTATAGAACAAATACTCGTTCTGCAAACTATAGATTATCCATTAGCCTGTGTTCAGTAAACCAATTAAGGCGCTTCAGCTTCCCTAACTTAATCTTTAAATATATAAGATTATTAATCTATACCGTAATGAAGTTTAAGATTAATTATTTTTTTTATTTGCGTTTAATATACAATTGAAAATTTAGGAATAAGTATTATCTTGAATTACACAAAAAGGTAATTCAAGATAATATTTTCTAGTTCTTTTCTTTTCAATTAGAAGAAGTGCCCCTCACAGATTGGAATTCTTTACTCCCAGGAGTCTTACACATTCTTTCGAATGGAATCGCTTCCAATGAGGCCCTAAGGTCACCCAGATTTTTATCTCTTTGTTATCGTGAGTTTTCCAATCTGGTGCACCTCCTCATCACCAGTCACGACTAGCCGAAAGAAGACGAATTCTGTTTTGTTTTCCACAGCACAGTATCTTGTTGTCTAACAAATGAATTTGAATCTAAATTAATTCTAATTCTAATGCAATTTCCTCTTCACTTATTACTGTCATTAGGCTACGATCGAAATAGCCACAGGACGATTTTTGTGTAACTTGACAGATTATTCACTTTGATTCTGTAGACTGATCAAACAATACCGAAGTGTTCATCTTCTATTTATATGTCTCTATCAGGGAAGAAATTCCTGAATGGTGGGAGTTACAATACGAAATTCTCAGACTGAAAATTCAAATTTAAAAACACTTGCAGTGACGGTTTTAACACAGACAGTATAGGCAGTTGTAAATCCCTTTCACTGTAGGGATTTACGTCTCCAAATATCAATACGAGAGAGAATATTCGCCCTTGGCAGAAGAAATCTTTCGTATAAAATTTGTTCGTTACATCTGAAATAAAACTGGTTAACAAAATCTACACGTCTAGAATTTTTCGTTGAAATTAGAGATTTTGATGCGGGTGAATATGATAAGAGAATTATCGTTAGATATTAGTTAGAAATGATCGAATATTAGACTATTATTCCGTATGAAGTTTATTCAATCTCCAGTAACTCAAAGAACTATGACGAGAAACAAAGGATTAACATTGATAATAAAGGGACCAAGATTCAGAAATACTTTTTTTTACCATTTTATATGTCTTTTTCTTATCTTTTCTACTGTGTTAATGTTTGCATCTCTTTAAAACTTAACAGGTTGAATGTATGTCGCATCCACATTGAATTTATGTCGCCGGAAGGAATTAATAAATTTCTGAACCGGACATTAAAACACTTTTTTTAACGATTTTGTTCCAAATCGCGGAAGTTTTTGATTTAAATGAAATTACTACTTAAACGAACAAAGTGAAAGTGTGTTAAGTGTTCAGATAATGAAGATATTCCAAAGTTTTAAAACAATAAATCATTCGATTCTTATTATTTTTCCATTATCAGGATCTTTAGACATGTTTTTCTCGATCTTTATCCTTCGTCAGCCGATAATTATCCACATTCTTCTAATTCATTTATGCACTCAAAACTCTCTCGACATCGGAAATTCGGACTAAGATATTTATTATTTTGAATTTTTCCTCTTCATTTTATTTGTATAATCACTGTCTTGCCAATTTTTATTATATAGCTGAAGTTAATTACTTGACTTAATAATTAGATGGATTTTTCTTACGTTGTAACTTATGAGTGTTTTTTTTATTTATTTACTTCCAGGGCCATTCAATGGGTGCCATGGCTGAAAGTCGATCCGTAAGAAGGGCCTGGCCATGGAGAAGGAAACTGGGCGCCGTCCGTCGCAAGTCAGGCGAATCCCTAGCTTGATTGGCCCTTCGTGCATCACTGGCTCCTACCACCAAACTTACGGTTTTTCTCCTAACTAAGTGTCGCAATGAAGCATCTGCGACACTACTTGCGCCGCCGATGTCGCGGGCCCCGATTGCTCGTGTTGGCGACGGTCATCATGATGGGTTACCTGGTCTCATTCCAGCCGCTCTTACAAGGGTGGTTGAAGCCAGCTCTCGGCACCACACCGTGCCGGGAGCCAATCACCCAACGACATCTCCTCTCCGAGGGAGAAGAGACGACGACGGCGGATGAGGAGATGGAACATGATAACGGGACGAAGCTTGCGGAAAAAAAGGACCCTCTTTTTCCAAAAGACCTATTTTCCTTAGAGCAACGGCGGCAAGGTGCCGTCAGTCTGCATGTTCTCGGCATGATCTACATGTTCGTCGCCTTAGCCATTGTCTGCGACGAATTCTTCGTCCCGTCTCTTGACGTCATCATTGAGAAGCTGGAAATCCAGGACGACGTGGCCGGAGCCACCTTTATGGCAGCTGGTGGCTCCGCACCCGAGCTCTTCACGAGTGTGATCGGTGTGTTCGTGTCTTTCGACGACGTCGGCATCGGCACCATCGTCGGCTCAGCCGTGTTCAACATCCTCTTCGTCATTGGGATGTGCTCGCTGTTTAGCAAAACTATATTGCAGCTGACCTGGTGGCCACTATTCCGGGACGTGACTTTTTACAGCGCAAGTCTCATCATCCTCATCATCTTCTTCTTGGACAACAGCATCTACTGGTACGAGGCCTTACTGTTGCTCAGCGTCTATGCCACTTACGTCTTCTTCATGAAGTGGAATGTACAAGTGGAGCAATGGGTGAAGAAGCATCTCAACAAGAACAAAGTGGCCAGGGTCAGTAGTGCAGACCAGCTTGTTTCTGGTGTAAGTATTGAGTGTGCATGCCAGTGTCATGAGACAGATGCACATCTTCCAATTTCTTTCAGAAATCATTTAAAATCGCAGACTTGTAATTTAACTTGTTTAAAACTAAACTTCGACAACCGCCAAACAAAAAAAAAGCTTATTTTAATACATTTCAGTTAATTTTTAGAATTAATTCGCACATTTTTTTTATTGACAAGCATCTATTCAATATTCTTATGCATCTAGAGTATAGTTTTAAACATAGAAACAATCAAAATCAGGTTCATTTATGTTTGCCATACATACAGAATTACTATTCCTTGTCGTAATTACGGAAAAATTTAATTTTAACTTCAGGATTACTTTAAATGTTTGATTCGAATTAACAACAAAATGTATTTTAGCTTTTGCTATACAATAGCATCAATTCGTTCCACTTAAAAGAATTGAATTCTAATATTTAAAAGTAACTTTAATAGCATGAATTATAAATCAGATTAACTTTAAAGAAAAAATAACTTGTAGTTTAATTAACAATTTTAGTAGGTTATTCCAAAATTTAAACGTAAATAATAATATTAATGTTGGAAGTTGTTCATCTCTGAAACCTGTGCTTTCATAGTGTTTGCTATATCCTATGCAAAGATGGCTGATGGTCAGCTCTTTCTGAAATTTTCCCTTTTCCTCTCTACTGTGGCTGAATGATCTTCTGACACTTAAAGCAAAGAAAATAACAAACAAATGAAAGGCAGACCTTAACGGGAGGTTGGTCTTAAATAGTTAATCTTCATTGATTTTCTAAAGCCATATTTAATAAATATATTTGAAGTCGTTCAATAATACAAATCGTCATCCTTTAACCTTTAGCTTAATATCTCAATACATTTCTTGATCATTTATTGCTCTCATTCTCTTGGTATAATCTATTACGCTGTGAAACATTAGGAATGAAATGAATAGTTACCTATCTAGGTACAAGTATATCAATTTTTATTTCATATATGGTTCATAAAATTGGTCAACGTCAAGTATTTATGTTATTACATTTCAGGATATTTAGGAAACAGAAGGTTCAATAGTGCAAATAGTGTTTCACTAGTGTTCCAAGAATTAGTGTTTCATTTAATATTCTATAATGGAAAGTAAGATTTAAACTATCCTAAAAGAAAAAATTCTGAAAGTCGCTTACATCTCGAGTTTGCGTTAAATTATCTGACAATATGCAATGAGATGATTCTGTAAGTGTGCTTTTAGATTATACAAAAGAAAACAATATTAAAGAAATTAACAGTTGATATTTAACTACGATATCACAAGAAGCACTTATCGAGACTAAATAAGCTTCATTTCAAAGAACAAAAAATGCTCCTTTGCTAAACTGAATTTACTTCATTAATTTTTTTACAAAGATGTAAAAAATCTAGAAAAAGGGCTTAGTATTATCGCTATTCTGTAACATAACTGAGCAACTTGAGATTGACTGATGCTCAATTTTGTGTAGCAATTAATTCTTCGTTTAAAATATCACTAGACAATCGTTAGGAGGATAGTTAGCAAAGCATCAGTTTCGGACTATCATTTCCTGAGGTCACGATAACTATAAATAGTAGTTTATGAAATTCTCATTAATAAAATGATTGTTATTCTACGAAAATTATTAGGTTCCTAACAACAATCACAAGATATTTTAAATGGAGTTTATTTCCCGAATTGTTATTAGATCAATGAACAAGATGAAAATGGCATCTGCAAGTAGAAGTTTCACACTGTCACCTGAGTGGTTTCGTTAATAAACGCGACAACTCGCTATAGAATGTGTTGTTGTTGCTGCCGCTGCTGTTTTTCATTGATCAGACGAAATCCTGGTTTAAATCGATTGGATTCCTAATTGTGGATTATGTCATTGGGTTAGTAAAATGTAAATTCTGACACGAACGTTTGACTCTTCCTTCACGAGCTTGGAGTAAATTATGATGACAGAGAAAGCAGGTAGATGATTCATAACTGCGGTGTCTTGTATTACTTCTGTCGGTTGGAATGAAAAAAAAAATTGATATCAGAAAAGAAAAGCAAAATACAGTTTCAATATGACTGTATAGGAAGTCAATAAATTCAGTGAGATTATAACTTAAGCATATAAATATATTTATGAGAACAGTTTAATAATTGTCAAGAGCAATGATTAGTTTTTTAAGTCATTCTTAGAACAAAAGCGTATGAAGTGTTGTGAACCATGAATATTTGGTTTCCATTTGAATCTTGCAAAGAATGCTCTTTCAGATACAAGCTTGTCATCTTTTGTTTAGTCATGTAAGAGATTGTCACAGAATTCCTTCTAAATCCGCTTGAGGAAAAACAAACAACCCTGATTCGATATAGAATTTGTAGAAGGATTAAGATGCTTCCGGTCTTATCCGGAGTTGCACCAAATTTAAATTCGTCAGACAGACGGTTTAAAATAATGGCAGTATTTCCTCATAAATAAAAAGATTTTTCTTTACAATTTGGAGAAAATATCTTTGCCTTGAATAATCTGTTGTCCTCAATAGGACGTTACAGTCAAAATAAAACTGCTTTCCTTCTGAAATCCACGCCTTCCCAGTTCTCCAATAGATAATGCTTCTAGATATAGCTACGCATTGTTCACATTTGCAGATGTCTATAGTATTGTTGAATGTGAAGCAGACTTTCAACATTTAAAGTTTCAACATTGAAATTTTACTCAAATCTTCTGAGGCTAATGGAACTATAAAACTAAAAGTTTGATATCATAATCTAAATTTCCTATGTATTAAAAAATCTAAAAAAAGTTATGTTTTTCTTAGAAGTGAATGTTAAATAATGTTAAACAATAGAGGAACTTAGTTGAAAATCTGCTTTTACATTCACAGAAATTTAGAAGAAGAAAAAATTAAATGCTTTGCTTTGCAAAAAAACGTTGCACCACAGTTTAGTCAAAAGAAACTGCATTTAAGATCACGGAACCAACGATGTGTGTATGGATGGATTGTATGTTTTCAGAGATTTATGATTGGACTTAGCAGTTAACAAGTAGGGAGTAATCGATGTTGATATTCTTTCTGCACTATTTTCACGTCCTTGGCACAAACAACACAGAAAAAAAAATCCAAGCCATATTTCCTCCACAGAGAACTGTCATGCCCTGAAACCTGTCTTGTGACTCCGTGAGAAGACCTCATTCAGCCACATGTAGGCATCTGACCGCTTTCTCCTTCCATTTCACACTTAATAAGCCAGACCATATCTTTGCCCACATGCTAGTGCACCCTCCTGCCACTAGGCGGCAGTATGTGTGTGCGTGCAATGGAATGAAGTATGTCTTCTTTTTTTTGTGTAATTTTCTTGGATGACCTGTTTCAGAGTAAGTCCTCTCCTTTGAGTAAGTAATATCATTAGAGTAGTTACCTGAACTTTTGCCAATAAACGTAGTGTACATATTTATATATTTTTTCCTTCCTCAGACAATGCATGTTTAAAAAGCTATTTTTTTCCTAATTGTAAGACATTAATTACATATTTACGTATTTAATTTTTCCTCCCTACATAATTCTAAAATTACCTATAGTTAAGTGTTCTAGAAATTTTCATCATGCATGCTTAGTGCAGAATTATTATATTTAATATTACATTTTACTAATGTTTAATATTTTTTTATGGATTTGTTAAACAGCAAGTTTACGACATTCTGTGTTTTGTTGGGGAAAACTAAATTTACACACAGAAATCAATGAGATATAAATAGAAAACTATTATACATGTCATACTTAGAAATAACACTTTTTTTGCAGAAGACATCATTGAATCGGAAAATGCCTTTAAGTTTTTATTAAAGCTCATTTTTTTTTCTCCCAGATTTTTTTGCTTTTAAATACCTGAAGGAAACGTATTTTAATACATCGATCGATGGATACGATCTTTAACTTAGCGACAAAACGGTCGGCGATGTAATATGTACCGACCACTTAGAGCTCACGAAAACGATCCGTACTGCAGAAACAGCTCAATGAAATCAATAAACACTTGTGCCCGAGCGAAGCCTGTGCACTATTTATCAGGGACGGATGTTCTACGAGTACCTTTTCTCAATTTCAGCACAGAAAGTTAAAAGATTGAGTTCCCTGGCTAATTTCACTGGGTCTCATTAGGATACGAAAGCGAAAAGCTAATTGACGAAGTTGTTATAGAAATACTGTATTGTGTTTATTTTCCTTTTCTGAAGAGACTAAAATTTTGAAGATGGCTGTTGGTAAATCTGGAAATGCATTCGCCTTTACCAAAAGCGTCTCAAAAAGGATAATAATTGCAGCAATTCACTATTTAAAAGAAAAATCCTTACATCATAAATTTCATCTGTAATTTGATCTTTTTCGTTAAGCTTTGTTGAGAACTTCCGTTTCCGTGTAAGAATTCCTACATTTAAATATAAAATATTTGAATATTTAAATTGCAGAGAATATGCATTCAATTTGTTTAGGTATTTGCATTATGAATCAATATGAGTATCTATAAACAAACTATCCTGTTTCGTTTACTTTTTTTTTTATTAGAGACGATTTTTTTATTTTATTTCTTTAATGTATTAGTCGATATACATATCTCCAGTCAAAAACGATTCTGAACGACATAATTAGAATAAATAATAAATTATTCCAAATATAATAATGTCATCTGCATTGAATTATCGATTTACTGTATTTTTACAAAACAATAATTTCATTATTCTAATATTTTTTCATTTTATATGAAGAAATTAAGCCTCTTCTCATTCATTCTCGGCATGGAACTTGTATCGTAGTTATGTAGTGTAATTCTGCACAGGAAAAGATTACAACAGAAAAAAAGCTTTGTGTTTTATTTCATTTAAGAATTCTTTGCAAAAGTCTTCTGTAACAGAAACTCATCATTCCTATTGTTGCTAAATTCAAGGAAACTGTGATTGTTTCCTGTTTTAACCTGTATTGTTGCGATATGGCGTTTTCTTTGTTAAATTGTTTTCGAACATCTCTTTCAACAAATTTGGTTAACTCACTATTAATGGCTTTTACTGGAGGTTTATAGACATTGATTAGAAGTCATCTTTCTTGGTCTCGACAATAACACTTCAGGTCATTTTCGTAAGTTCGGTTCTTTTTTATTTATTCTTTTTGATTTCTTTCTTATTCTTATATTTTTTTTTCAGTTTCAGCTGAGTTTCAAAAGAAACGAGTTAATAATTTGTTTAATATTATTTGTTTCTTGTTTTAGAATAGAAAATATTGAATTTATTTCATTACTAAAATAGAAAACATAAGTAAAGTATAAATGCTAGTAGTAACTGGTAAAAATAAAAAGCTTTTACTTGGGATTTTTTCGAGAAAAAGACTATTTTTAAATAGGCTTAAGTGATAAGCGTAACTACTCCAACTTGATGCTTTTGTACTTGATTCTTTATTTGGGAATTTTTTTTTTACTATCGTGCTGTCCGTTAATAAGGCTTCAAAACCCACAACAAAAATCACCGTACAATGAGCAACTAAATTGATTACATATCTCATTTGCAGTAAATGTAAATTATTCGCTTAGTCTAAATTCATAAACACATTTATTATATAAGTTTAGATCCAAGAGTCGGTTAATGTTAGATCTAGTCTTTGGAAATAATCATCCCGTACTTCCTTTCTCACGAGAAATCATGCGTGTGATGTCACTCGATTTGCTATTTTTCTTAAGTCGTTTAACGTCTATATTGCGTATAGCATGGACGAATGCAAAACATTACGTAAGAGGAGTTCCTATGAATCACAGCTTCAACTCTCTGCTTCAACCAAATAAAAGTTTTTTAAAAAAAAAGAAACTAAAGGAATACTCCCTATACTTTAAAATTAGAAAATTCTTTAGATCTTCCACGTTTTAAACCTACGGGATATATAATAATCCATATATTCTTGTATTGAAGAAACTTCTAAATATGTTAACAGTCAATTCCGTGCTGTGGATTTTTTTGTTTTTAATTTATTCCTTCAAGATTTAAGGTAAGACGCTGCGGAGTAGTCTACATATTGTAGTTTGGCCTTTAAATGTCATTCTTATTAACAGTTTCATTAACAAATATACTTTCAGTACGACCTGGAAACATTTGATGATATCATAATTATTAAGATTTTATTATATCCCTAATGTTTTTGGCTCTACAAAACCTGAAATATTACCAAGAGAGGTTTTTTTCCCCACGAGGATTTAAAAAAAAAATATCAGATGTTTTGTCATTTCTGGGTCTTTAATACCAATAAACCTCTTTCACTTACAATAATGTCTTATAATGTGTTGTTGCGTAAAGATATCAGGACAGCTTGATTTTTTAAGAAGTGAAAGGATACTTTTTATTAATAGCAGCGACGATCTTCTTCTTCAGTAGAACGACAATTTTTAATAGATTTCAAACAAGCAGTCTTCTTTCTCTTTTGCACTTGAAGGGATTTAACATTCGAAGTTGACATCGTCTTCCTGTGCAATAGCACTAACGTCAACTGAAGAGTGACAAGTGGCTTTTCGCCAACGCCGATAGTGTCACCCTCTGCAAACGCTCTCCTCGCCATTGAGGTGGACAGAATAGGATTGTTCTTGGAAATCAAAGAAAGGAGGCATTTTAATGGTGTCTTTTGCACGCCATCATGATTTTTTTTATATTTAGTGTAATAATAATATCAGGTTTTCAGAATCTACATTAAATTCACTCATCTGATTGTATTAAAAAGATCCGCGTACAATTAAGCAAGAACTTTACGACTACTACCATTAAACTGAAATGCTTTTTCCAGTAACATTTCTTTTCTATAGCATCTACAATAATTTTAGAAATTAAAATTGACAAGATCTTCAACCATTTACGGTTATATGACATTTATAGTGATATACGACCTATGATATATAATTATATGACATTTATATAAAATCTTATAAATGATGACGACAGATCGGCACAGTACACTGATAAACGAAGATCAGCAATGAAAATTTTGCTTTATACATCAAGATAATACCTTATCATACATATAGTTTACAAAGCTAAAAAAAAAATTGAATTTGAAAGTCTTCTGCAAATCTGTAGTTTTAGAATATATGGATTAAGACCAAATATTATATATAAATTGTTTCTTGAAACATGTTTCAAACTTTTAATCTTTTGATTTTACATTAACGTTAATATAAAACCAAATGATTGGTAGCTTGGAACATCGTTCTAAAGAGAGCTTGCTTGAGCTGTAGTTCTAATAATTGTTAGGTATAGCAATAGCCTATAGTAAAAAGGCTGTAAAAAGACAGATACTAGGAAAAATAAACTTAAAATCTAGAAAAAGTATAAGAATTATTATAATTCGTAATTACTTAATTCTGAACTAATTACTTAATTCAAATCTTATAACAACGATTTTGCAATTAGAAGATTTGTTTTTGTTTTTGTTTCTTGTCTTTGTTTCAGTTGAAAAAAACAACCTTAAACTGACTTTTGTTTTGTTTATGGAAAACTGTTGACGGAGAACTATTTTATTAATATTATATTATATTATTTATTGCTGTGTAATTATATTGCCTTGAAAATTAGATAGGATTTATTTTTTTTCCTCGCTTTTATTTTTTATATTTAATTTATTCTTGTCAAATGTTGTTATCTCTTTTTTTAATAGAAAATCAGAAATCTTAATTCTCGGATGAATTGAAATCAAAACCTTTTCGGGGAAATTCTTCATTCTTTCTTAATTTTTTCTTTTAAGAGTTTTTTAATATATTTGATCCATTTTACGTATAAATTCCAATTTCCAGTTTTTTTTCCTTAAATTATTAGTAACTGCACAAACCTGTATGTGCACATGATCTCTAATTGAAGAGCAATTCGCAAAATACTATTACATTGTTAAAATATCAATAGTTAGTTTGAAATGTTTCGGAATTTAAAATAAAATTGAAGAAATTGAAGCATGATTATTTATTTCGTTTTAAAAGCCAAAAAACATATACATTGCACATACTGCTGATCAGCTCTAACAATTCCGGAAGAAGAAGAATGTATATATTCTAAGATTTAATGCCATGCATTATCTTTAGAACATACTTTTTTTTTGGGGGGGGGGAACCATAGAACAGACGAATAATATGTTGGGAAAAAATATTATTATTTATGCAGGATTAAAATATAAAATATTGTAAAATCTACTTTAATGTAAGTACTCTTCTAGAACAATCTTTGAAATAGTATTTCATACTATATTGTTTTCCTAATCCGATATTATTCTATCACTTTCTTTAATGATACAGCCATTGATACCAGTATACTTCAGCTACGTCATCGTGCAAAGTTAAACACTGATCACAGTTTTTCCTTTGCCTTGACAGGTTTCAAGCTTCTACTGCGTAATATTAATTCGTCTTCTTATCAAACTCAGATAACGTCCGTTTTTCTTATCGCCTTGCATGATTCCCATGCAAATGTAATCGTTTACTTATCTTAATATAAGCTTTCCAACACACGAGTTTTCGTTCTATTTACATGATTTGTTCTTAAAGCATCTTGGATGGTTGGGTTTGTCTCTAGAGAAATCCATCTTGATCAAGACTCCTCAATGATAAATTCTTTTGACAAATTCTTATGACTGATGTTATATTATTTCTTAAATATCTTGTATGTGATGATAGGATTTTGTTTATAATTTGGGATGGAAAAGAATATCATCTTCGAGTTTCATCATTTTCATCAACTCGGTAGTTTTATTTTTTGTTTGTTTGGATTTCACAAATAGTTAAGAAGATATTGTTAGCATGACAATTTCCGAAACCCGCAGTGCTAAGATTACAAAAAAAAAATTGGTTAAAACGAAAGAAAAAAAAAAGAAAAAAAACATTATTCATTGACCAAATAGAAAATACAGGAAATAATATGACGCCTATCAAACTTCGGATGCTATCAAAATTTGGGAAAGAATAAAAAGAAAACCAAGATTAACTGACAGAAGAGAAGAATGAATTGGAGAGAAGTTTTTTTTTTCTTTTTTTCAGATATCGTAATGTTGAAATTGAATGTCTTATTTTTGACACATTTGGCCCAAGCTTTTTACTTATTGTATCAAAATCAGTAGAATTTTCTTTACAAAAACCTAAAAAACTTTACTAAAATTTCAGCTTTTTGAGGATACACAGTTTAAGGATGGACTGACTTACAATTGCATTCTAAATCTATTTGTTTTAACTCTTTTTTTCTAAACGATTCATGTTAAGGAAGAAAGGTTAGACCTAACCTGTAAAATCCCTGTGCCATCGTACTCAAAAATTATCAAAAAATGCTTTTATAACAAACTCAGTATTGAAGACACCAATGCAAAGAGTTCCTAAATATTTCAGCCTAAATTTCTTTACAAATATTAGGAAAAAAAAAGGCCATTCATTATCATATATTTAAAATGTCTTTTAACAGAGTCTAAATCGTGGAAATAAATTCTTATAAATGTCAACCTGTGATGACTGCATGGTTTTGGTATGCGATCTCCATCCCGGACGTCAGACTGCTGTCAAATTTTACGTTGCTGCTTAAACCGAACAAGAATACCAATGATATGTGAGCTGTTGAATACTAAGGGATTTTCAGATTGAATGCAAAATCAGGATTGTAATATTGATTTAATGATTAGTTTCGTAAAATATCGGAAAGATTTCAAAGTGTACCTATGTCGAAAACGTGATTTGCAAGAAGAGTTCCTTACATCCGAAGGTTAAAAATCATTGTTGTTATAAACATCATTTTGTTATCTTAAAATTCAACCGTTGACGTCATGAAATATGTTTTCAATTTAAGTGGTTTTAATGACATTAGTTTACTTCTTTTTCTTAAATTCCAAATAAATTCTGATCGAAATATGATCGTAATATTTTCATATGAAACTTAAAGAGAAAGACTCTAAATTTAGTATGGGCTCTTAGACACTTAATTTCTATGCCAGTGATAGGAAACATTAGAGTCAGTATTACGATCATTCGCCTGTAATTACCGATCCCTTTCAGCAGAGATTTACCTAATCTATCTCGGATGATAATCCACACGAAGAGATCCTTGATCCACGGAATCGATTAGAAGACCCTCAAGATCGTAACACTCCAGCCTCTACCACTTAACCCATTTGGCCCAAACAGATACTGTTTGGATTGTTTTTTATATAATTTTGTCCGACAATCATTGTTTTCAGTATAAAACTGAAACAGAAGTTCAAAAATAGAATATTTGAAGAAAAAATATTTATTCTGCCATTTTGACACATTTGGACGGTCGATTTGAAATGTAAAGATAGGATATATTGAAAAACAAACAAAAGCAGCCTCACTTTATACATTATAGTTTTTGCTTGTTTGTTAAATGTAAGCCCTGTTACAGGACATTTGATTTCTTATGGAGAACATTCTGTCTAGAAATTTACTCTACATGTAAAGGGGATTCTCGGCAATAGAAATGAATAAATGCTCTCATTATCCATTACCCAAGGAAGTAAGATTAAAAAGAAGAGAAAATAAAGACTTAACAGTTACAAATTCAAAAGCTCTGTATACAGCTATAGATCTCAATTAAGAATTTTAATAACAATTAATATGTTGTTAATATAAGTTTACTGACAATGTAAGTTATTAATAATTAAGGATGAAAAGAAGAAAATATAAGTAATTCTCTGGATAAAATTTCATCTAACTAGCGAATGCTTTAAGCGCTGCCATCATCATAACTATGAAATTACATATCTGTTTCAGTTCCTTTTACTAGCGTTTTAAATGAAACAGTCTGAATAAAATAATAATAATGTAGATGTGGTAAAGTAATGATGTTACTGGTGTCTGAATGTTCTACCACGGCAATGGTGTTTTCATCGTTCTAATGTAATAAAACACTTCGTCCTTCTTATTTCAAAATTACAAACACAGGTTCTTCAGTAGGATTTGGAAGGGTGCTTTATTCGTGCACACTTCGTTGAGTTCGAGTTGATTAGATTTTTTTGCAGGTTACCTGAATATATTTCTCGCAATATTTAGTAAAATAAAATAGTATTTTATTTTTCAAACAAGTCCAGGAATATAGAGATCTTGAACCAGGCTACATTTGCAGGATATCCAGAAAATGTAAATGCTAATTCCTGTAAAAAAAAAAGTGTATGCATAAAAAGAACCTATAGACTATTTATGCAGAAAAGTTAAAGGTTTTCTGTTGACTTTCTGTTTATTTTAAATTAGCTAAACACTACTCGTTATATACTCCTGGATTATATCTCATGTCCATTTTCCAGAATTTTTCGAAAATTTAATGGAAAAATGTAAAAAAAATATTTAGCTCACTTTGGAAATAGTCACTATATCAGATTTGTTTGAGCTCCAAATCGTCCCTATTTTTGTTAAAGACAGCATTTCTTATCTGGACCCGAAAATCTAACTACGCCGTCGTAGTGAAGTACTGCTTCCGATCACTATCTCTTAGTTTCTGTCTTGTTTATGCAGCAAAAAAAAAAAAGACCTTCGAGCTTTGAGACACGCCAAAAAATGTCTTTAGTTGCTTATTTTAATAATGAGAAATGCCTTAGTAATTGAGATATCATTAATCTCGATGGAATTTTTATTCCACTTAATTGTTTTATTTGTAATTTATTAAGAAAAACAAGAAACAGAAGACACAATTGGAACTTATTTTTATTTCTTTGATTATATCAGTTTCTTAATTGTCCAATGAATTTATCTGTAAGCTTTTAAACCTATCCACATGAACAACTTTAATAGGCGCGTGCAGCATCTGGTGTCCGCATTGGCCCATAAAGAATTAATTCATCCATTCCCCTTGGACTCAGGTACAGCGTGATATCTACGCCCCAGTGATGAATTAATGGCATTTTAATCGGATCCAGCTGTATCTTTCCCTCTTTGGTCAGCGACAATCGTGTAAAATGTCATTTACTTTGTTAGTCTCAAACCACTTCCCTTCTTTTGTCGGGAAGTATTATATTATTTAACCCTCCGAATCTTCTCTTTTTAATGTTTCCTTCCATAGCTTCTTATTTCTTCCCTTTTCGTTCCGCTCTTTCCCGTATTTTCGTCATCGACGCATCTCGAGACTCCGAGAAGAATCGAATCAAATTTGGGGGTGGGAATAGCTGGAACAAAACCTATCGATTTAGAACGTCCTTGTGCGGACCTTTCCAAGATTAAGACGGGGAGGGGGGAGAAGATTGGAAAGCGCCCGGCGCCTCTTTTACCCGGAAATTTGTCTTCCGACTGCAGTGGTCGGAATTTGCTCTTCCGACGCTTCCAGATAAAGAAATCATTTTTGTCATATTTTTTATTAGTAGTTTATTTTATTTCCAGGCCTTGTTATAGATTTTTTATTTACAGTTTACTCTGTATTTTTATTTTATCTATTTTTCTGTCTGTCTATATTTTTTTTTTTTCCGAAGGAAACTGATTCTCTCATCGTCGAAGCTAGAAATATTGATTCCGTTGTCGCAGTTCACTTCTTAACGTGTGCGCATGCGTTCTACCAAGAGTCTGGATCGGAACCTGACGTGCTTTTTTTCTCTTGTCGTTTTTCTTAAAGCGAGTTCATCAACAGGAATCTTCTTGAGAGAAGAACTCAAATTTTGTTATAGAAAAAAAAAGAGAAAAATCAGAAAATTGACAGGCTTATTGTAATAGCTTTTCTCCCTTCGCCTTTTGTTAAAAACAAAACAAGTAAAATAAAGCAACCAATAAAGCAAGACTTGGAAATTATAAGAACAGCATCGAAATTAATATCTATAAACAGTAACAGGAATAAAAATTACAGGATTCTATAACTGAAAACTGCTTGAAAACTGAGAATGGTTTGCTATAAGCAAAAATGTTCTAGTAAATAATATTCAGTCAGTGATTTTTTTTTAATAGTATTTGTCAAAGTTTGGGTTTATTTCATTGTAATGAGTTTTTTTTCTACATTACATAAAGAAAAGAAATGCTGAGATTGTAAAATTATCAAAATATTAGTAGTGACATCAAGAACCAATAGTAGAAACCATGAGGGAAGGAAGAATATTATTAGAAAAGTGTAAGTTCTTCTCATATTAATTGTAATGGATTCAAACCAAAGCCATTTTTTTTTTGTACTCAGCCAATTTTTATACTTTTATGAGAAGTAACGATAGTTAGATACCTGGTGATCAAGAAATAACAGGAGGTGTTCGGAGCCCTGTAGCGTGTTATGTAGTGGACGAAATATAATAAAATTTGGCCACCATACACATTAAAGTGTGCGGTTTCAATTTGTCAAGAAAAAAAAAATTAGTACCAAACAACGCCGATAGGGGAAATTCTGGCGCTGCGGTCGAAAAATGCAGCTTGAAATTTGCATTTACGGGTACTTTGTGACACGATATCGAGGATAAAAGGAGGGGTTGCGGGAATTCTAGTCATTCTACAAGAAATCGCCCGTCGATGGCGTTGTCAATACGTGATCGTGCCTTATTGGTCAAGCTGTTTTATCAGCGGGATGAAAATGCCAATGCTGCTCTTCATGAATACCGGCGGTGAAAACAGTTACGTAGAGGACCGATGTCCATAACTAACTTACGAAGAATGGTTGAAAGATTTGAAAGAACAGGAACTCTTGGTGTGCAACCAGGCCGAGGACGTAAAAGTATCAAGCAGGACCAAGTTGAAGAAGTTGCAACTGCCATTCAGGATCAGGCGAAGGCTAATAAGCAGGGTACCAGCAGTGCACGTTTAATATCACGACAAACAGATATCCCGTTGTCGACGGTGCAGAAGATATTGCGGAAGATCGTGAAATTTTATTCATATAAGACAACACCCATTCAAGAATTGCTCCCATGGGACATAAAAACCCGATTAGAGTTTGCTTTGAGATTTTTGGCTCGATTGGAAATGGATGACGAGTGGCCGTGGCGGATATTATGGAGCGATGAAGCTCACTTCCGTGTGCACGGTGATATCAACACACATACAACTGCCGTATTTGGGCTGATACAAATCCACACGTTGGTCAAGAGATCCCCTTACATTCACCGAAAGTCACAGTTTGGTGTGGGTTCACTGCTTCTTTTATCATCGGCCCATACTTTTATAAAGAAGTTGGTAGAAATGGATTAGTGACTTGTTCTGTCAATTCCGACAGGTATGCCGATATGCTCGAGAACTTTGTGATACCTCAACTGCAGCAAAGAAATTATACCATTTTCATGCCACCGCACATCGGACGTCGGGTGAAGGATGTCCTGCGTCAACATTTCACAGATGCTTGAGTAATTAGTCGCGCATTTCCCATGAATTGGCCTCCGAGGTCCCCTGATCTGAATCCTTGCGATTTCTGGTTGAGGGGCTACCTGAAAAGCATTGTGTATCAAAGACATATTCCTGACATTCCTACCTTAAAAGATTAAATAACGTTACATGTCAGACGAATAAATGTCGATATGCTGAGAGCCACCGTCGAAAACCTCGCGTACTCGCATGCAATTAGTGAAACATCAGGCTGGTGGTCACCTTGAGCCAAATTTGTAGGTTGCTATAATAAACGTTTTTCATTGGTATTTGGTGTGTTGTTATTTACTGTTTCCATTGGCATTTATATATTCTTTTTTCACACATTATTCGCTTGCAGCGCCAGAATTTCCCCTATCGGCGTTGTTTGATACTAATTTTTTTTTCTTGACAAATCGAAACCGCATACTTTAATGTGTATGGTGGCCAAATTTTGTTCTATTTCGTCCAGTACGTAACACTCTAGAGGGCTCCGAACACCTCCTGTTATTTCTTGATCACCCGGTAGATCTGAAGACACGTTTATGCTGAAATAATGGATTACGTTTGCCTATTTATGTTTGGGGATGATGTCTAATATTGTGGAATTGTTCATTTTCAAATTGTTTAAGTAAAAAAATATTTTTAAGTTAATGAAACTAGCTTTATATATAGATTAGTGCTCAAAAGTTTAGCAACAAATTATGTAAAAATGAATTAAAAGCACAAAATATATTTTGTTTCAGAATAATATATTTTGCTTCAGAACCTAAGCAAATATCAAATCTGTAAACAAAATTTGCATAAGAACACAGTTCTTCACTCAAGCCTGTTCAGTTATCTCATTTCTGCAGATCATCGGGCAAAAACTGACTTTTTGTTTTTTCAAAAATGAATAGAGAAGACATCATGTACAATAAAGAAATGAAATAAATCTCAATAAGGCCGTTGGATGCTAGACAAAGTCAATCAGAGATAGCTGGGATGACTAAACGCGAATCATAGGGTCATAAGCGGCCTTTGGAATCAGTATCAAACAGATCATACTCTCTACCTGAGACCTTCTGGACGGCCCAGGGCCACATCCTCGAGAAGACAATTACTTGCTTCAAACTTCATTGACATTTAAAATACGGCAGCTGTGCTTGCAGACGTCTTTGCGTATACAAGACGAGTAATCTCCCAGCAAACTAACACTATAAAAGCTTCATCAGGAACATCTTTATGCAAGAAGATCAGCTATTTCTAAGTCCTCACAAATACCGGCTCGATTGAATTGGCCTACAGACCATTTGCACTGCATTTAAAGGGAATGTGGCAATATGCTGTTCACTGATGAGACTTTATTCAGTCTCCAAAGTGAATCCCGATGACCATAGATACGGAAACAGCTTCAAAAATGCTATCATCCCACTAGCACACGGGAAAGAGACATGGTAATGAACGAAAATTCCCGTTCCCGTAGAGCTCAGTACCTACAGAAGGCAACAATCATTCCTACAGAATGGCTATCCAGAGCGTTTGATTTCAACCCTTCTTCAACCTAGTCAATCTTGGAAGATGGATTGCAAATATTAATACATCTCCCGTAACTTATAAGAGGGCAGATAAATCCCTCAAAACCTATTATGAAATGTGATTGGCAGCAATGTCAACGTCGAATCTATATTTTAGCCCGAACACATCAAACAGATATTAACAAAACGTCATTTGACCTTTTGTATACAAATCGTGGCTATTAGTATGTTTATGTTGCCTATTTAATGATATTGGGTCAAGGGAATTCTCTCTTCTATCAATCATTATTGCACTACATTATCACAAATTTGCCATGTAAATTTCATTCACATTCATTAAACAATTTTTTTAATGATTTGTTGATGATTACTTAAATTTGTAATACCAGTGTAGAATGTAACGTTTATTTGCTGAACATTGTGAAGTGTTGTACAGACTATGATTCAAATCAACATTTTACTTCAATCACTCAATTGAACCCCACAATAATTCCTAGTTTACATGAGGATTTAAACATTAAGTTTACAGCCCAAATTACCTTTTGAAAGAATTTAAAAGCTTAACAACATTCAAATCACGATGGTTTATTTTATACAGAAAAGCCAAACATTTGTTTGATTGTTTCTGATTGATTGTTGTGCCATCGTAACGAAATACCTACACCATTAAATTGTTTGATTGTCAGTCAGATGAATATTGTTACAAATGTGTCAACAGATGTGAAAACGAGTTGACAAAATATTCATTTTTAAAATAAGTCCCAGACTCTTGTATGACTGTTTCGACGTCTGATTGTCATGTCTCTTTGACGATGACAATCGCTAAATATTTAAAACATTTGGATAGAAGACAATTGCATGTCTATGTGAATGAATAGCTTTTACAGTAGAAGTTACAGTACATACTAATTACAACTACTTACTTTATAAAAATAGCTAACTCTCTTACTCTCATCCTTTAATACATTTAATAACCTTCTTAAAACGGACTTCTATTCTAGTGTTTAATGATACAATATTTTTCGTCAAAATTCCTGTAGAATTTTACTTACCTGTTATCATAGTTTCAGAAATCATCAACGGACTTCGCGTGATTAAAAAGTTTAATTGAATGTTGATTTTTTTTCCAATTTTCACTGACTTCAACATTCAATATATTCTATTTCTTACGACAACTATAGAAATCATTTAAATATTCAATTATTACTTTTGCGAAATATTGATAGTGAATGTTGCCTAACTAATTAATTAAAACAAATATTAAAAAGAAAGCGTTAGATTAGAAAGCCTCGTCAGTAAGTATAAGAATGTATAGTATAATTAAATGTTTATGTTTCTTAAAATCTTTAACCAAGCCAATAATTACTGTCAAGATGTTAGCTTTTGTTAAAAAAAAATATTTTTTAATCGTTATGTTTATTTTAGTGTTGAGAGATATAGCATATTAACAATTCATCAGTCGATGTTTCATCTAATTCCTTTTTTATGACATTCATCTACTGTTTGAGCCTTTCAGGATTATTTGAATCCTTCTCGTCTCTGGATCCACAGATAAGAACGTAACTGAGAGTCTATCAGTCTGCTTTATCGATCCTCTATTTTTTTTCTTACTTTTTTTTCTTATATGGCACCAAACGTCTTTGCTGGCGGCCATCTTCCTTTTCTTCTGTTTTTTTTTTTCTTATTTTGAACTCCTCAAGTTTTTCTCCTTGAAATTGCTTTATTCCTAAACTCCAGATGTTATCCTCTACATGTTATATATATAGTGATAAAGATTTGAAAAGAATTAGATATCGAGTAATCTAGATAACAAAATAAGTATTAGATCTATTTTAAATGTCTACAGCATCTCTTCAGTTACCAGTAACTGGTATAGCATTACCAGTTTATCTTATAGATGAAAATGAATGATCATTTTTTTTCCCTTTCAATAAATAAATTTCCGTTTAATTGATTGAGCTTGCGTTTAATTTTTAAGGAAAAAAAACAACTTCAGGTTTCTTTAAAGTTAAGACAAATTATATAATTTGGATAAACTGTTACGCTTTGGTCAGATGAAACTGCTCTGCAGACATTTTTTGTAAATCTGTTGTTGCAGTAGATTTGGATCAAGTGGCACTGATTATTAAGAAATAATACTGTGAATGATATTAACTTTAATTATTTTGATTTTTGTCTCCTGACATAGTCAAGTAGATTTCGATTTCAGGTAATTGAAATGCATAATAATTTGCATTTATTGGAAAACAAATAAACAAGTATTTTTGAGACATTGATCATTGTCAGTGATATGAAATCATGGATGAAGTTGACTAAACTAAATTAAACATAAATTATTCCTTCTCATTTAAATTTTCACCAAATTAGATAATTTTTAGATCAGTAAAAAAATTACGAATAAATGCGTCACTTGAATTTCTTACTGCTTATTTCACGCCTGTGACATTTAGAACGTTCCTAGTTCCACAGTGGCATACTGACTTAATAGCCTGCTATAAAATGTTTTGAATCACGCTCACATTTATCATCGACTCTGTCTATTTGAACGGTTTATTCATTACGTATCAGATATAAAAATCCAAACTTAGATCGTGTCCATTTGCACGAATTTGTTGAAGTCTGCGTTCGTAGATTCGTATCTAAAGGGTTAGTTTAATGCACATTTTAAATTTGGAAAAATTTTTGCGAGTTAATGCAAATTTTTATTAGTTTATCTATTTTATTTTAAAGAAATAATCATAGATTTAGAATTTTCCTAAAAACGCCTTAACTGTCTTGTTGTTTTTGCGTTTTCTTTAAAAGCTTTTTTTGGTAAATAGATAAATAATTAAAATTCGAATCTGCACTTGTTACAATTTCAGCTAATTTTCTTGTTTTATTTTCTGGAGTAGCCGAGAATAAACTACTAACTATCTGGGCTGTTCTTAACTGAAAACTCTAGCTGAAGTTCCTTTTATGTATGTAAACCCATTTCCATATTGTTTATTCTTTTTTTCATTATTTAGCCTCTTTTCTGAAGAACACAGAAAGATATAATTTAACACATTTTCTTCGTAAGTCACTTTAATATTAGCAAAACAACCTTATCATAAAGTGGAAATAATAAATGAACATGTTACTTCCAAATTTATTCACTGCATCAATTGTTTTCAATAATCGAACATATTTTTGAAAGTTTCAAAACTGCTTTCATTATCAACGTTTCTTTTTAAAGATGAAATGAATTTCTTGACAAAGGTCTGAAGCTGTATCGAAAACCATTAAGTTCTCGTCTAAACTTTTTTGTTTGAAAGAACATTTTATTTTATATTTATTAATATTGTATAAACCGAGTTTTACAGGAAAATTTAGAAATCCATATTCTTTTAATATGTTGAATGTTTAAAATTAATCAAAACCTATCTATAAGTTAGTGAATTGCGAAATTGACTTTTTAATAGTGTTCGACAACCAAGGTTTTTATGATTAATATTTAGTCTCAGTATGACCTGAAAATATGTAATGTTTCAAAGTAGTACAACTGAGATGATTATCACTTTGTTAGTTGATGAAGTTGGTTTCCTATACGGCACAGTTAGTAGGAGAATGGGAGATAATAAGATTACGATGTGGTAAAAAAAAAAAGTCCCAATTAGAAATAAAAAAAAATAAAAAATACAAAATGCAGATTTTATGACTATCCGTTTCTTACAATGTCAAAAACAAAAATAGTTTCAATCGTTACTCATCTTTAAAAAAAAATCCGCTTAGGAAATACAGTTTGTTCATTGCTGTGTAGAATCTCTGTATAGATCTCTCCAGACCAATTCATAGCAAAAGAGCAGGAACCAATCGTCAATTCTGTATTGCTTTGATATATGATATGTCAAACGCCGATTTAAGCTTTCTGGTGGACTTAGATGGATGTCTAAATTAAGTCCAAGATGGATCATCGGAACTGCTACTTAATAGCAGGCTTAATAATCGCACTTTTCAGAAAGAAAGGATTACATACTTTCTTTTTTTATGACTTCTGGTGGTTCTATCTTTCAATAGTTTATGTTTTTAAAACGTTATTTTAATTATATCTTAGTAAATTTTGTTGATTCTATGTTATTTGCATTTTGATATTCAAACAAACTTTTTTTGATAGTCTATAATCTAAAGCATGAAGACATCTCATGAATCATCACGAGTAACTGCGTTCTTCAGAATTACTTTTTAATGGAGAACTTTTCCTTAGCTAGCATAAATTCACTGATTAGGTGGATGGCCATTTTTCGGTTAATATGGAGACCTTCGTTGATTATCAAATGCAACTTCACCATCCTCCCATCACTGCTCCAAACGATCGTCTAATTACTCGGTCGGTGTCGCATCGCGCGTCCTGATTAACACCCTCTCGCCGAACGGATTCGCTTAAATATTCGTCAAGGAGGAGATCGCACTACCAGAAGTTTGTTCAGAACTATTTCCATTATTGATGGCTGAACTGGTGATGATAATTGCACGTTTATTATTAACACCGAGTTGTAATCGCTGCGGTTGGCCATGAAATAGACACGGTTTTAGCCGGGGTCTCCAGCCATTGCCTACTACTCAATCATACGTACATATATATGTAGTCGATCCCTTCTTACGAGTTTAGTAGAGATTGAAAAGCAAAAAATATATTTTATTGTTAAATGATTTTGGTCATTGATTTAATACAGCGGAAACATAGTAGTCTGAATAGTTGTGTATTCAGTAACAATTCATTTCAAATGCAGCAGCAGGACAATAAGAATTTTTGAATTCTTGGACAATCGAGGATTAGCTTGAAAGGAAAGTTGAACGATTCCAGAATTCTATGGGGCCAGTGACACAGATAGGATTTTTGGAGCCTGAAACGAGTGGTTCAGTACAGTGTTATCTAACAACAACAATAATAAGAAAATATATCGGAATGTTTTTCTCATTTCTTTCCGCTTCCCTTCACAGTGTTGTCTGAGACCGTTGTCCCATGTATCCGCAAATAGCTAGACTACAATCTATTGCTGATATTAATTTTTAAAATAACATAGCATTCTAGCTAAGTATTGTTGCTAAAATAATTGAATTTAAACATACAAGTAGTCTTGCATTATTTTATAATTTTATCTCATTAGAAATATTTTCTCTCATTGACTGACAGCATCAATGAGATACTTCTTCAATAATTGCTGTTAATTCTTTTCGGAAGAAACTGTGAAAGCTTCCGTTTGGTTCAGAGATCCAGATATTGGGTGATTTTTTTTTAACTCCCGTTAAAGAACTTAAGAAAAAGCCCATATTTTGTGAAGGAATCAAACTAAGGCTCAGATCAGAAGCCTAAACACTAATGCAACATTAAAAGACTCACATAAACTAATTTAAAAAATAAAAAAATGGTTTCGGTAACATTGAATTTCGGTAACATTGAATTTTCGGAATTCTTTTGAGATGCGATGTAAAGTGCCTTCTAGACGAATCTATTTCTCTGTCTTTCAAACGTTTAATTATTTAGATAAAAATATTTGTTCTTACATTTCTGTTATAAATAACAGCGATAGCAGTCTATGATTTCCAATAAATAAGACATCCCAATTTTCTGATGGTCTAAAATTCAGTATCTTGCTGTTACTTTTGCTTAAAGATTGTCCTAAGAAACTATGACTTCAGAAAGCTATGAAATATATTGATTACTTTATTCAATACTAAAAAAAAAACTGCAAAAAAAAAAGTCTTCGTCTTTTACAGATGTGTCTTAGTAAGAGATACGACGATTGAATTCTTACTGAAAACTGAATTATGTTTGAGAAATAAAGAAAAGTTAGAGAAATATTCAAAGAATTTGGTGAACAAGTAAGTAATCAATGAACCCCAACAAATAATTGAACAGCATACACTTTCATCAAAAGAAAGAGGAGAAAAAGTAGTAATAACAATTTTTTATTTTACAAATTTTAGAAAAAAAAACCATTGTGATTTATAATAGTAAAATTACAGAATTTTCCTGTAGGGGAAATCTTTAACTATCGAAAGCTTACATTAAATTTGTCTGTTCCTACAGAAAGTAATCACCTTTTTATTTTCATCCTGGTTTATCCCTGCTTATCTTTGTTTATCCCTGTTTGTTCATCCTTGCGTATTCCCAGTTATCTGTGATAACTAATTAAAATCGATTGGAACCATTGTATTAATTCCCATGAATCCCATGTATGTAGAAATGGCAATTGTCTTCTTAGAGAGAAATTTAATCCGGGTAGCATTCACCTGAATTTGAATTATAAAATTTAAGTCAAGCTATAGCACTAATACTTAAGTTTTGTTGAAAATTGAAAAGCTTAGTTTTATTGTTTCTTTTGAAAACTAAACAATTTTAACGTTTACATTAACGTTTATTTAACGTTTTTCGTTAAGAACATTTTATTTAGTGATACCATTTGACCATATTTCTTTAATTCTTGAAAGCCTAAATTCTGTAGCTTTCCGTTGGCGGCGCAATGTGTTTTATCGTGATTGAGATCCATATTTCCTCTGAAGCAGCTGATGCCTCTAATGGTGAGACCTTTGTGTGTTTTTTTCTCTCACCTGGATAACAAAGACCAAGATACCATGATTATATAACTCCCCTGATTATATAATAGATATCCACTGCTTTCACTTTATTTTCTACCATTAACTTTACTCATTGACTATAAGAACTTAGAACTATTGATTAATTATTTAAAAATTTTCGGAAATGACGCTGTGATGTGGTTACACAGGGTCGTCGTTTGCCTCTATATCCTATAAATGCAAAAACCTGTAAATTTCAATCCAAATTAATTGTTAACTATGATCTAAGTTAATTGTGCTAACAATTAGTAACAAGATAGTGTTAGTTTGTATTAGCGGATAACCAATATTTTTATCGGTTGACCAATAGGATTGTGGAAAGGTTGTGGTTGATCGTAATACTTATCCGTTGAAGGTATTGTTCTCATTCTACGATAAAAAGTGATAGCCTATTTTGAATATTTTATATCCAAATCTTGTCAGCTCACATAGAATCAATTTCCAATTTGAATTCAACTTATAGAAATGAAAATAAAGGGTACAAGGACTTGATCCATAGCAGGAAGCAATTTTCTGATCTGCTCGCAACTTGCAAATCAATGCATATTAAAATTATCTACTAAACATGTCGGAAAGACATTGGATTCTCTCTATTCCATTAGAGAGAAAAATATTGAAGTTTCATCACTATATTTCACTTATCGTTGAAATATAAGTCGGGAAAGGAAAATAATAATAAAAAAGATAGTAAAGAATAAGAAATAATAGAAATCACAAGGTTTGAAGGAAAGATTAGTAGCAGTAAATTTCCTTAACTGCTGTAAAATAGTTTTTATAGTTGTTGAAGTGAGATTAAAACTTTATACTTTTCTACTTTCGATTAACAAGAAAGGAACTAGGTTTTTCTGAGCTACATGAGTTACATTAGTATCCGTTTCCGATTTTTGTAGATATTACGATCTACTAGTTTGATGGTTTTTCTTGGTGAGGTGGTAGAGTCCGGTGGATTTGACCTTGCAGTGACCCCCGAGTCGGTGTTGAGAGGAGGAGCCTGTAATGGGCGAACTGGCACTGGGCCAGGGTCCACGGACCAGGAGAAACTGATCGAGTCACGCCTACCGCATTGCAACAGTACGACGTCGCAGCATCACCTTCTGTAGCCAAGACGATCCCATTAAAGAAGGAAGAAAAAAAACCTAAATTTAAGCCTAAATATACAAAAGAGGAGGGGGAGGAAAAAAAAACCACCTTCTCTTAAACCGACAGTGAAAATGAATCAAGATTATGATTAATTGCCTAAGAAACGCGAGTCGATTAGCGAAGCTGCCTTTTACCAGCGAAGAACTGAAGCTGCCTTGTAAATTATTTACGAGACATTTTACAAGAGATGAAAAAAGGGGTCAACGAAACGAAACCGCATCTTCTTTGCCTTCGTGTTTTATGGACGCCTACAAGAAGACATTTGAAACGACTCTGAGCTGGTCTCAGAAAGGGATTGAGGTAGATACTTGTCCAGAAGGACCTCAGAATGAAAACACGTTTTCTGAAAGTCATTTTCTTCTTCTCTATTAGCGAAGTAGTTTGTAGGCCTTAAAGAAAACATATGTGAAGAGGGTTTAAAACGCTCTGATTTTTATATTTTGCTCATTTTTGAAAGGATATGGTGTTAAAAAATATATAAAAATAATAGAAAGGTTTAACATTGGATACTATTTTTTTTATTGATATTAAATAAATTATCCTAGCTACATGTTTTATCCATAAAATATTTTTTTTCCAGATTTTCTTTCGCATGAAGTCAAAAATCATTCGGTTGAATGTTCAGTAATGAAAAAGATAATTGAAGAAAACAAAGGCTTTAAAGTTACTGATCAGCGTTTATTTCCATACTTTTTAGCCATTAATTCGTAAAATGGTTTTTCTAAATTTTGTTGAAGTGGGTAACATACTACATTAAAAATTAGCAATTCATGCTCAAAATAAGTTAAAGTATTTATTCCAACTTTTTTTTCTGGAACTTTTTGGTTAAGGTAGCAATTAAGAACTTAGTCAAAATAACACTGCAAAGCAAAACGTGATATTTAAAATTTCAAAAACACCCCCTATACTGTTTTTCCTGCATAGCAACCAAAACTTACTGGAAAGCTTCTTCCTCTTTTAATAACTACACTCTTCTGAGAGATTTTCCGTTTAATAACTATTCAATATATCAACGAAATAATTCTTTAGGATAAAATAATGTTTGAGATGATTAAAAAAAATTACCTTAAATTTTAAGTCAGTAAATTATCATCCCAGTTTAACAAAGTCTTAATTTTAATAAGCTTTCATCGCGGACAGTCTAACATCCAAAAGTCTATTATCCATCAGAAATTTTCCACTTTTAATTAATATCATAAGTTTTTAATATTTGTATGATTAATCATTAATTTTATCTGTTGGATATAGTTGGTTTTGGGGGGAAATCTTGATAAAATGATGTTTCGGCATGCGCAGAAATTAATTAGGTTAATTAATTAGATTAATTAGAACTACAAATTTGTCATTCAGAAATGATGTGAATATTCGTATTTTTTCATTGCCTTCGGTCTCAAATGAATATTTGCAGTTAACAAAATTGTTTTGCAGCTTCACAGTAAAGTTAACTGCTTTGTACAATTTAAAGTGACATTACATTTATCATTCAAACCTAACATTCAGCAAAGAAAACATTAATTATTGCTTTTATGTACTAAATGCATTGCCATCCAAACATCATGTTATTAAAATTGACTTGTGGCAATGATATCAATTGCACTTCGTTTATATTAGAAATGCAAACATGATGTCATTGAATCCTGAGTCTGTTTCTTGTTTTAATCTGGGATGAAATATTCATCACACAATTGTTCTCAGTCGGTTTTTGAAAGAATTCTTATGACTTTTTAGTATCTTAAAGATTTTGTAACTTGATTAAAGTTAATTTTCAAATAACATCTAGGTTGCTTTTTTTTCTGTTTAAGTGTTGGGTAAATTATGTAAATATTCGTCACCGATTTAAAGCTCATTAACAAAGATTAAAGTAGACTTAAGCCCCTCTGTTTTCTCATCATTTTTCCATGTCAGTCATATTTCATACATCCATATTTTTACATTCAGTTTATTAAGAATTCGAATTTTTGCCAACCTTTCAAGCATGTCAGCGTAATATTCCGTAACGTCATCAGCTTAGATAGTCTTAAAATGTAGTAATGTACTTTGGATTCAGTAACGAATTTCAAGGAAATTTAGTAACGTACTTAAGCATTTGTAAGCATCGAAGTCAAGTTTTTAATTCTTCAATAATACAATATATTCTTGGTAGCTAGGTCAGCTAAAAGCTTGCTCAAGAGATGAATTTGAGGCCTGTTCGGCTTCTTAGGTATATTTTTTTTTACTGATTTCCTTGTAAAGCAACTTTAAGACTTACAACCTTTCTCTGAAAGGGTTACTAGCAATTTTTCTTTAAATAAAGATCGAGAAGAGTGACATAACAGTCCCTTCTAGTACAGGCTGCATAAATTTCCAGTTACCAATTTCATTACTAAGCTTTTTACAAAAAATAAATAAGGCTATATTTTTTTATTATTGTTCTGATTGATGTTAGCTGAGTTTGAAATTATCTTCCTCAGGATATTCTACATAATTTCTACATAATGTTTGAACTTGCCCTGATGCCATTGTCAATTCAAGCAACTCTGAGACTATTTGCTGGCATCTTATATTTTATAATAGCATCTTAGAAAATTTGTTGTCTAGCTTTTCGATGCTATTACAATTACTTTAAGATAAACGACTTCGCGTTACTTAATGGTCCAGTTTGTCGTTGAAGGATTGTCGTTATTTAAATGATTCATGCCTCTTACTATCACTGTTGCTCATCATTGATAAAAAAAACCCGTTTTTTTATGTTGTTGTTTTTTCCTTGCTTCATCTGTCGTTTTGACTTGGCTTAATTTATTTGAGTTCCTGACTTTTTCATTATAACAAAGGGGAAGTTATTCGTATAAGGATTATGGTTTCCTTTTGAAAGCGTGATGTTGCCCTAGTGACCAATGCACAGAGATCAGTAGAAGCTTTTCCACTACGGAAATGGTTCCGATCAATGATAAGTAACCAGAGTTTCCCTGAAGAATCTCAAAAAGAAGAAAGTGGGAGTTTGAACCGTTATTCTTAAGATAAATAGCCACAGCTTCCTTTCACTGGAGAAGTAAAATTGATTGATAAAAATCTTTAAAATGGTTTATGTGTAGCAATGAAAGCAATCAGTTTAATGAGTTTTTTCATTTAAAAAAACAATGTATTTCCATACACTTAATACTAGCAAGAAAGGTACAAACCACCTTTAATACAATATGAACAAGAAGTTATAAAAACATCTTGAATAATAATAATTTACATTCATTAAGATATGACAGTTTTAACATTGAAAAATATTTGTTACATAACGGTAAAGGAAATTACAAGTACTACAGAATATACTTTAAATTATATTACATGCATAATTTCTTAATTCGTTATTGCTGTTGCATAAAAGAATAATATTAGTTTATTTATCTTGTTTCGACGAATTCAATGTTAGCCAGCGATCTTAATATTAATGAAAATTAATGAAAATCGATAATTTGAAGATGCAGTCGCAATAAGCTTTTTGCTTTAAATTTTTGTAGAGATTTTGAAAATTATATATATTTCTAAATGTAATCTGAACCCCATTTAAAAAAACCCTGAAATATGATCTATATAAAGGTTAATATTACTGTTAAGTATACTAGGATGTTATTAGAACATACTGGATAGTCCTCTTTTACTTGACCTTTACTATCTTTATAAAGATAGAATTCTTTATAAAGAATTTATAAAAAAAAGCAAAGCACTTTATAAGGTAATCATAATGTCTGTGATGTATGTATCTTATTCTAAACTAGATTAGAAGCGATATTTACTAAATTCGTAAGATATGAGCACTAAGAGAGTAATGATAATCTTCCTTTAAAAATTTTAAACTCGTATTTCAAGAAGATAATTATAATTCGGGGAAGAGCTAAGCAGATATTTCCAAAGCAAACAGGTAGTTCTTTGTTCAATTCCAGATACTACTCTTTAGTCTACTTCCTTCAATGTAAAACATATTCTCGTTATTCGTTTGGAGTGAAATTGCCTTCTAACATCGGTTAACCCAGCTGGAGCAATCTCTTTAATTGTCTACCGACTTCTCTGACAGATTCTCAATCGGATTTCGTGTCAACGAATTAATTAACTCTTAGGTACTTCATGTACGTTATTGTACGTTGTTCTCTAGCAGTTAGGTATCGGATTCACTGGAATGTACTTCGATATTCTTCTTCAGTGGATTAATGCCACTCACTGTATTGACTCTTTAGTTCCTTACTGTTTTCTATTTCCATTCTGAAGGTTTTGAATGTAAAGAAAACGATCAACAAAATCTCAAACATCTTTTATCCTACAAATTTTCATCGTAAATTCACTTAATAAAAATCTTTGACTAAGCTTTATTATAGTTTAAAAAATTTTGTTATAAAATAAATAATTCACTTAGTGAAAAGAAAACTGAAATAACATATTTCATTTAAGTTCTTTTGTGGCTTATCTTTCATTCCTAGTTCATTAGAAAATATCTGTAAATAAAGTCACCATTTAAAGCATTTTGCCAATAAGAGGAGTTAAGCTATCTTGGCAGAAACAAAGCGAAATAATGTGTTTAATATAATCAGTTCTTGTAGAGAAAAATCACAATAAAAGAAATTAAAATTAACGTGTTAATGAAGTTAATGTACAATTCAAATTTAAATCATTTTAAATTCGCATATAATTTCCGGACTTTTTGCATTTTACAAGTAACAATTGATTTTTATTATTGTTCATCTTTTAAATTATGTGTATTTTTTACGTTTTTAGTGAAAATTTTTACACACGTTAAATTTTAATTCATATTAAGGATTCTTCTTTTACAAAAATGAAAGAAAAATAATATTGAGCATTATTGTCTTCCATTCTAGTGATAATAACACTATCAAATATTTAACATACTTAATGACTTTGGATTGTAATAATTTGAGTGAGAGCATTTTTCGACTTTACTGAGGGAGTAAGAACTATTCAAATTATCTACAAAACATCCTGTTTAGATGTTCTATTTCTCTTCAAATAAGATGTGAATTGTTTTAACCTATAAAAAAAAACATTGGCCAACAATCCAACTATTTTTTTGCTGCTTTTTGGCTGTTGTGTTTGTTGTTGTTGCGTGCGGTTCGCAGGCGAACTGCGGTCTTCGTTGCCGAAGGTCCGTGTTCTATGGATCTCTAGTGTTCCCAAGATGGCGAGCCTCTAGAAGAATCCATTGAATTTCCAGGAAAAATACTGAGATAGTTTCCCGTTGCCTTCCTCAGGAAATCATTAAGGAATGAATTCAGACCCGAAGAGAAAGAGGAAGAAGCAGAGAAACGCAGGAAAGAAATTTTTCACAAACAGCCATGCCCACGCCGGGATTTGAACCCAGGTTCCGACGTATCTGCCTCATGCGAGGCCGCCGTCTTGAGCACAAGACCATGCCAGATTGGCGCTGTTGGGTTACAGGTTGTTTAATCATTGTTGAATATCGTGTATTTAATACCTATATTTGCCTTAAGGTATATTAGGGTATCTATATTGTTTAAAACGAGTATTATTTAAAAGTACTTTTTGAAATCGAAAATAGAAAATAACAAGAGAGAAGAAAACATTGCTATGTTGGATGAAAAACTCTAATGTAGATTTGAAGCTCCACAGGGCAAGGAACAATCTAATATTAATTATAATTCTGCCACAAAAGCTTGAGAGATCAAAAATAAATAAACATTATTTATTACACCTTCTTTTTTTTTTCTTTTAAAGTTATAAATGCAGAGAGCGTTCCCTTGACAATGCAACTAATAATTATGATTACTTTGTAGAGTTTTTGTTGATAATTAAACACCTGAGATAATATTTCAGTCCGGCAATTCACTAACGCTAAATTAATGTTAATTCCGTCACAATTATGTTGCGATGAACTTAATCTATGACAGACTGTTAATGCTTAATATTTGGAAAATTGCGGAGAAGCTTTGACAGAGGACAAATGCAGGCGAAGGTGGTTGTCGTAGCGTTGATTACCGTTTACTCTGTCTCTGACAAAATGATTTATGCGAAATTAGAACAACCCACCGGCGCGAAAATCCTCAGCATAATTTTCTAAAATTTTACAGTTGTTGCCGCCTTGGATCAAACTTTCCGGTTCGTTGTTTAATTTCAAAGTAAAAAATAAAAATTAAAAAAGTGTTTTGGCTTTAATGGTTACTCTCTTTAAATCATATAGATGCATGATTTTTTATTTTCTATTTGAAGAGAAAGGTTACTACTTTCACACATTAATTTAAAATAAAGGAAAAGAAATTCAAAGCATCAGTCAAAGTAGATTAATGGCACTTTAAGATAATACACTCCCACAATAATGACAGAAATAAGAAGAGAAAAAAACAGGTAATTACTGAAGAATTTACACGATTTATAATCCGTAAAAAATGGACTAATGTATAACTATCTTGATTATACAGAAATAGTTAAGATGAAACCATTATAAATATTGCATAAAAATTATTAAATTAATGATAGAGCTCCTACTTAGATTATTACGATCCAATAATGTGGTTATTTGTGTATAGAAAGATGATTAGTAAAACGATATTGGACAAAATTATTAATTTACTTCTTTTATGATTCAATAAATCCTTGATGTCGGAATGTAGTATTTTATTTAAAATTGCAGATTACTTAATGTAAGTTTCTGGTAACAGTCGTTAACTTTACGCAATATTTTCATAAAGGAAACTATTTAAGTGGCCTGTAAATGTTCCTTCAAAGCTAGTTTTCATCTGAAGATCTTTAAGATTTAATGTACTTGTTTGGAAATTAGTCGAAAGCCAACTTGCTGTTTCCTATCCTTTGCTGAATGTGATAAACATTCTGTTTCTTGTTTCTTTTCTCCTTTACACTTTTCCGTCCTCGCGTCCAAATGCATCACGGGAGAGAGATTTAAACCATCCGAAGAATCTGTTGGAAAGACGGATTTGAGTTACTGAGTAAATATTAATCGTAGTTGGTAAATGAAAATTGGTAAATGATAATCCACAAGCTTTAAGAAACTTTATTAGTTACATATCATACAATTAAAAACCAATAAGTAGAAGATGGTTAGTTCTAATTTCTAACAAGTGAGTTTTAAAACAAGAAAGAAGAGATAAATGTTAAATAAAAGTTGTAAATACCTGGTTTTGTATTAGTTAAATTATAGTGCAGTTACATGACATTCTGTTCATTCAAGGATATTTGTGATAACATTAATGCATTTGCTTAAGACTAGTTTTTGCTTTTTCCGATGATAACGTTGCTTCATTTGCTACTTCTTTAATATTGGCTACCTATGAATCTCTTTAGTGATTTTGAACAATAAAACTATCGTTGACGCATTAACTTAATAAAAACCGAATGTTAAGATGTAAAAGTTTGCTTACTGTGAGTAGTTTAATAAATTATTAGTAAAACTATTCTTCTCTTGATAATTATTGCAATAAACAAATAAATAAATAACATTGTTTAACTGTCGTGTTAACAAGAGTCCTGTAAAAGAGATTTTAGTTATTAACTCATTGCCTACAAAATTTAATTAAATTAGCTCGTTTAGTAATTAATCTTAATTAATCTTAATTAAAATCAAGAGGGATCATTTCTTTCTTTAAAGCTTCAGTAAATTGTAATTAATTTCTGAGTTAATATGATTAATATTATAACTGTGAGAGATATATTTATTGGCAATTTTTTGATGCTAGCTCTTTACCTGCAGAACCAATATTATTAAAATGAACGTAGAAGTTGCAGGTTGATTGTCTAAACATGTCAGTAAAATTTAAGTTTTCTATGAAAAAATAACATTTATCTTAATTCTGGTGCATTTATGTAAAAGTAATGAATCGTACGTGTATTAACAAGATACATAATAGGATCTTCAGTAGGAATCTAAATCATTCGTTGAAATTCTTGCAGCCTGCTACTTAATTGTCTTCCTACTCAAGATTATAGATGTATGGATGGACATGCATAGTCGGAATTGTGTTCTAAAGTGTTTTTTTAGCCTATTTCAATGATGGATGTTAATTGTGTTACCAAATGTTAGAACAAACTTTTGGCAACTATGTTTACGATGCGGTGTAAGATTACATGACTCACTAAACATTCCAGTTTCCCTTATGGACAATTTTGTTTGCTTTGTTCCGCATTATAACATAAAGCATCATTTCATGGGTAAAGTCGTAAATTTATTCTTTTTTTTCCTTTTAGAAACGTATTTTATGCGCTGTAAAATTACATTTTTATTTGTCATTTCTGCCTTGTGGGATGAATTGAATTGTGATTCACTTATGACTAACAAACAGACAAATACTTCAAGGCTTAACAAGATGATGACTTATCACATTCAATATATATTTTCTAATGGAGATCTTTAATATCAAATTAAATTTATGTTAGGTATTAGTATTATCTAAGAAATGACAGCTAATAATTAGCTTATTCACTTCTTCTGTAAATGACGATTTGTGAGTAAATAAACAAAATTCTTAGTGTTGAATGACTCAAAGTTCCTTGCAAAACTTTCTTCCTTTATAAGATTCAAATGAAGCAATCATATCAATGATTTTAATTTTGGTCAATTTCTTCAGTGGATTACTTTGAATTCATTTCTGATTTAAATCTATACACCTTCAATAACATAATCACAAACCATTCTATATTACATGGCAATAATAAAAGGTAAAGGATCCTATAATGGGCCCAAGGGAGGTAAGACTCACAGCGCTCCTTAATCAACGGACTAAGTTGTGGTAAGATGGTCAGACCGATGCCCGCTCATATTTAACACCCCTCCTATGTAAACTCATGTTAATATACTATGTATATTAAAACTCCTATGTAAACTCATTTTACAAAGATTGGGTGAACCCATGAGAAATAACTTAAGAAAAAATCCACCGCCGGGATCGAAGTGGACTCTTCCAGTTCGTAGTTAAGTGAATTACCACTTGAGCTACCCTTTCTGTGCATGTACACAATATACACTGTATACAATTTAGTCATCAATGTTTGTTAAGTAGGTATCTTAACAGTACCGGTTAGTTTCAAAACAATTACGTTCGTTATTAGCTGTTGTTCCGTTATTGGCAAAGTGGTAATCTAATTTCTTGAAAACTTTTCTTTCAGATTATTCTGACAATATGGATGGCTAGTATTGACATTATTATATGCTTGTCTATTAACAGTATTATTCAATGTCTTTATAAACCTTTACCTTCATGCAACGTCAAATAATTTTCTGATGACCTATAGTCCTAAGAACATTGAGTGTCCGTCAAATCAAAGAAGTATCTCGGTGTACATAGTAATTCAGGATATATATATATATATATATATATATATATATATTAATAAAAGTGTTTCGAAATCTTGAGACAGTAGCATTCTTTTTTAGAACAAAATCTTAAATTTCAATGAAACTTTTTTGTTGCCTTAGATTCTCTTACAGGAAACTGAATCATTGATTTAGGTTAATAAAAAGTGAATCTTTAAATATTCAGAGCTATATTGATTCGAATGCATCATTTTTTGTAAAAATGGGCATATTAGATACAGGCATATTTGAGGGAAAATAAAAACATTTCTACAGCCTATTCCGAACAGAGGAAGAAGATTACTATTTGAAATAATGACAAAAAATTACTTCGAAATATTAAGAAATTTTACATTTACAGTAATTGAGTTTCAAGCAGCAATTTCGTTAATTAAAAAAAGGGAAGAATAAAGATCGTAATAATCTGAAATTTTTGTTATAATTTGTTTAATATTTTACAATTTCTATTTCTTTTTCTTTTTAGTAATAGAAAAAAATTAAGAAATAAAAAGGCATTAATATTTACAGCTTAATTGTTTTTATTACTTGAAATAATCCAAAGAATAATGTTTCACTAGCTAATATTTAACTAAATTTAACTTAAACTAATATTGTTTTATTAACCGATGAAGAACATGACATTTTGCAGCGAACCAAGAAACTGTTATTAGCATCTCCCCATTATCTCGTTCAATAAAAGACAAACTTGTCCTTGAGATGTCAGGAAGCAGCTTCTTTTTTATACTTTATGAATCAATATTTTCACTTCTATTTAAAATAGGAGGAAAATTTTAAATGTTCGTTTTAACCTTGTTCCCCTAATCTGGGCCATTGTTTTCGTCTTCCAATCGAAATTAATTATTCTTTTTAATATTAAACGGAAATAAGCGTTTCAACGGCGGAGTAACTGCTTGGGGAAACTACTTTTAAGGCGAAAGTTGTGATTGCTAATTCTGCAGTCTTTCAGTCTGACCTACTTAGATATAGATTAGAGAAAAGAAGCTTTATGGGATGGGAAACTTCTATATTTGTTGGCCTTTTTTCCCTGATCGAAAAAGAAAAGAAAAGAATTTTTACTTAAAATCCATTAGCCTTGTGATTTCACTTCATTCTAGTACAGCATTCACAGGATTCATGAAATTAACGAATCAGTGCCATTCAGATCGAATTTATCATTTCATTGAATGATCCCATAATAAAGACCGGTCTGCATTGCTAAGTTGCGAACTTCTATGTTTCTACAGCGACAGAAAAACATTTATAAAACGTTTATATTTGTATATTTACATTTTTTAAAATCTTTAAACTGTGAGAAATATATTGGCTAGAATAAAGGTCTTTTACTGTAAACAGAATGGTTTGATCAAATATTTGTTTCGTACCTACAAATACAGGATTTTATATCCTAAGAAGACTTCGCTGTCTACGGACCGCCCTAAAGTCAAAAACATTTACCTGAAAAGACAGTTCCTGGAAGACAAAAGACAAATCGCCTCCTTTCACATATATTTATTCAGACTGAAATCTCCTTGCTTCATATTGACTAGAAATACGTCAATGGAATTCTGTTGTCACGGTTAAAATTATCAGACTGTAATAATTTTTTTAAAAAAGTTAAAATTCTCGTTGTTTTGCAATGTAATGGCTTTCTTGCTGTTGATGACTTTAGAAGGTCTCAAAACTGAAGCAACTTTCTTCGACTCTGAAGCAAAACCAATCTAGAGCATTTGAAGTAGCCGTTCACTGGCTTTCATATAAACTAACTTGATTAGAAATTCTTTAATTCATTAGTTTTCATTAACGGATATGTTCAAGAATCTATGTTTAAGATCCTCAAATACTGTCAATGTTTATATTCCTTCAAGATTTTATTTATTTCTTAAATGGTGAATTTGTTATTTGAAGCTACCCAAAGAATTTAATTATGAAAGTTGATCTTAGTTGCTTTAAATGCTGCTTAACTGTTTCGATCCCTCCCTTTATGGAGAATAGATTTTTTTTTTTGTTCATGCTCTGATTGGTTGCAATGCGAGGACAGTCCGCTTCGAATGTAGACGGACGTTTAGGCAAGTGAGGCGTGGTTCCTGGCCTTTTTGGCCCATCTAAGCCATGGCACAGGACGTGGAGACCATCGTGGAAACCAGCCAAAATGTTGGCAGAAGATAAAGTAAGGACCTCATTACCCTTTCTACTCGAATCGCCAACCTTCAACTGCCTGCGCCACCAGTATCTCCTTCGGGGCTCTTTCCCACTTGGACTCATAAAATCTCCATTTAAATTTAGCTTCTGAGAGGAAGTCTGGCACTAAGTTATACTACATTTTTAATGCATTTTAAATTAACTTTTAAACGCTAACTTCAGAAAGAAAAAAAATGGAAAAAAAATATCTTTCTGACAATCAAGGAAGCCTCTTTTAATTGGTATCCTCGTTACTGTCAAGTCAAGGCAGAAGAAACTCAGATCCTACACCTTTGTTTCGGTATAATTGATTTGTTAAACTTCGTAAAAAGATTTTAATAAGCCATTCAATCAGAATTCGGAATTCGAATTTTCTGAAAAGAAATGATAGTTTAAAATAGGCTACGACTTTCACACCAAAGTTAAAAAACAAAGACGACGGAAAGAAAACAAAAAAGAAATAAATAAAGGAAAAACCATTAGTAATAAAAGCAACTAAATAGCTGAAAAGTTACAAAAAAAATCAGGAAAGTTACTTCTATAAATCAAATATAAAAGTGTTTTGAATTAAAATGTGCTTCCTTAGAGTTAATGCTTATTAGAACATATAATAAGATATCTACAAAAAATGTTGGCCGATTTTTAACTAAAAAAAGAAATACATTCATTTTCATAATATTCGATTTTGCAGTTTTTTGTCGGAAACTTTCTACTCATGTTGAGTTTTTAAGATCCATGTCAAAATATAAGTTTGTATAGCTGATAATGATCGTAAAAAGTCTCTTTTAATTGATAAGGTGATAATGAGAACCATAAGCATTATCAACTTTCTGAGGCATTGCTGTTTTTTGTATATCCTATCTATGTAATTTAATTTAAATGTTTCTTTTAATTTAGTATTTTATTTTTTGTTTGTTTTGTTTATTGAATGGCTTGTTAAAAAGTATTTTCTATTTCCCAAGTTTTTAAGAAAAAAAGAAAATTTCTCAAGCTGTGCAGATTCGATGGATAGAAATATACGATACAAACATTTTCATTTACTAAACCTCAATTGAAAGGCAAGTAGATGTCGGAAGTACGTGATTGATTATTGAATTGTAGGAATAGGTCATCAGTAAAAGGTCTTTGACATCAGCCTAACCCAGAAACTTAGTCTACGAGATCGATCGTCTTTGAACGAAACAGAAAGGAAATGGAATAGTTTGTGTTTATGAAGATGTTTCTCCGAAGTTTACAAAAGAAAACCCCAACAAAACTGAAGCTTTTTGCAAATGCCTTTCGCCCACAAACCTGTTTATCTAGTGTACATCTAGAGTCTAGGGAAAAAACATATCTTGGTACAAAATAAGCTGAAAGAACTTTAGGAGATATAACTTATAAATGAAAAATAAAAATAATAATAATTTTTATTATTAAGAAACATTGATGAAACCAAGGAGCGTGGTCGATCTTGCTGAGATTGTTGTTCATCTAATAATTCAACAAAACTTAATAACTCAATATTCGGATCATTGCTGTAGAATCTTACTTTAAAATTATATGATGAATTGATGAAATGATTAGTAAGTTTGAGATAACCTAGAGTGTCTGTATGTTTGTCTGATCATCTGAAGATGCTAGTACTAGTTCGATTCCAGGGTTAGCTTTGGCGTTTTCTTTGATTCTCCGTGTGTCCTTAGTTATCAAAGAGAGTTTCTTTACTTCAATTGAATTCTCTCTTAATGGCTGACTATTTGTTGCTTTGTGAAGCCTAATGAGAAGCCATCACATTATCCACTCTAAAAGTAGCTGTTCATGCTATAAAAATATAGTGGCGAGAAGTTGCGATGGACCAAACTTTGTTAATCATCTTAAGATATAAAATAAAGGATGGAAAATATTTGCTT
Organism: Thereuonema tuberculata; assembly: GCA_023159025.1. Taxonomy (NCBI): domain Eukaryota; kingdom Metazoa; phylum Arthropoda; class Chilopoda; order Scutigeromorpha; family Scutigeridae; genus Thereuonema; species Thereuonema tuberculata. The sequence goes on from JAFIDM010012231.1 coordinate 111,010,209, forward strand.
AATAAAAATTATTAGCGCAGCTACTGTAAATCAAATTTAAAAATGAGACCAAAAAAGGATAAGAAAAGATTAACGTTACTTTTAATTTTTAGCCGATTCATAACATTTTCCTGAAATATTTGGATTTCGACAGCTGTAAAGTAACTTTTTTTTTTTCGTTATCTGCACAGATATTTTTTTCTTTCTTTTTGGATGTTTCGAAATAGATGTCTTTGAAATTCAGACACCTTTGATAAAGGCAGCGTTAGCCTTCCCTTCTGCCTGGGAGACGTTGTTACTGACAGTGGTTCCGCACCAGGGACCACCGCCCCAGACATTGATTCTCGATTCGGTCTCTCCATCTGAGGCCGATAAGTTTCTGATTTGTTTGCGTCGGCGCTTTTCGGCCGATAGCTACGGCAGGCGGCAGCGGCAAAGCCATTTCGTCCGTGAAACCCATCGACTTTAAAAAGAAAGAAAGAAAGAAAAGAAGAAAGGTGGGTGGAGACAAACGAACCGAATAGAAAAAGAAAAAAAAAAAAACCTAAAAATATTGTCATCATCATTTTTTTTTATAAAAAGAGAGAAATATAGTTATATCTCCTCTCAAGCAGAAGAAAGTTAAGTTTTAAGTTACTTGTTTTTTGCTATTGAGAATTATATCATAATGGTTTCATTTTTTAAGTCTCCGATTAAAAGTAAAGATTGTGGGAATGTTTTTTTTTTTGTTTTGTTTTTTATATCTCTTTGATATAAATCATAAGATTTATATCAAATAGGCATTATAGAAAATTATCTACTTAATAGGCATTAGAGAAAAAAGAAAGAGTTAAAACAAACAAAAAATCTTTTAAGTCTAAATACACTTACACAGTTATCTGGACAAAATTCATTCAAACTCTTTATCTAAAACTGAACCTGGAACTACTGTCGTATTTTTTTTTTTATTTTGAAAAGAAGCTCTATTGATTTTGGCGTAAGTCAGAGCTTATTAGAGTATATTATGATTAATATAGGTGACCGCGATCTTATTGTACTATCCCACGAAAAGAAGAACAAACAGAAGGAATGGTGAAAGTAGTGAAGGGAAAATGGTAGAACCTCGAGAAATGCTGCCCTTCGCGCGTCATCCTTTACCACGAAACTCACATAAGAACCGAACCCCTGTTCTCAGAAGTGAGAGGACAATGTCTCAGCAACAACGTCGACGATGTGGATCCGTATCAAACGTTACTTAAGGAGCAAGTTTCCAAAAGATTCCAGAATATATTACCGTTGAAGTGCAGTTATTATAATAATTCAAAAATTACTTGTCTTACAAGTCTACAACTTTGTTGGTAGGTTAATGTTACTGAATTTTTATTTATTTCAGTAGAAATTGGGCCTTTAAGTGATGATTTCAAGGCGAAAAATTATCAACAATACCAATTTCTGAAATGTTATCGTGATTTATTAGCAATATAATAATTATTTAGAGAAAATGAAAGTTTACTTAAAACCTCAGTCATTTCGTAAACTGTTTTTTTTTTAATTATCTTACCAACTTGGAAAGTCCATAGATCGAAATCCGGGATTTTTCCGGTTTGATTTAGTTTCCAATATTATGTACGTGTATTACCTGACGAATACCAGAAATATTTCCTGAAATGTTTCCCAAATGACATATGCTTTAGTACTGTTAGGCTGATACATTAAAAAGAGCACTTCCTCCTACCTTTCAGTTCTCATAATAACCTATTAACTTTAAAAATTAAACTTAGCGATTGAATTTCCAATCTGACGCTGCAGGGCGTTCTCTTATTGTTCAGCCTCACACCAGGGATGCTCCATCACTGCAGTTCTGTGAAAAAGACGCGTGACAGCAATTGGGAGGATTTCTTGCATCGCCGTCCTCTTTCTGGATAACACTGCATATCTTAGCACAAAAGGCATCTTAAAGAGGCTGGAAGAATTCAAAGTCACACTGAACTGACTGTTAGTCGATTATTTTGAGCTTTTTTCAAATGTCAGATTCTTCTCACCCAACAGAGGTACATCACAAATTCATTTTTCCAAAACTTTTGCAATACTTATATTAGCTGACATTTCAGGAGTAACATTAATATCAAATTTCTTTTGAATGCAGTACTGGTGCATTTGCTTAGAAAACTTCGTAGAAAGAAAATAGTACTTGATTCTCTTTTTACTCATAAGAAATTCTAACCTCATTGTAATGAACAGCTCATTGTAATATTTACTTCGTCAAAACTCTATATATAAATTACATATAAGGTGTAATAATAATAATAATAATGTATATATATATATATATATATATATATATATACACACACACACACACACACACCGTATATGCTCCAATAAACACCGAGCCTCTTTTTGTCGCCGGATCTAATAAGCGCCTACAGAGGGGATACGGCTATATAGTAGCCGGTCTCCAACACTAGCCGGGTCTTTTGATATTTGCCTACTGGTACTAGTGTAAGCGTCGTATCTTTATAGTCGTGCATAATACCTTACGCTACATTGCCTTACAAAATGCCGTCGAAACAGTCATTTGACATTGCCTTTAAGATTCGCGCGGTGAAATACGCGAAAGAAACTTCCGGTGAGGCGGCCGCCCGTCATTGCGGATTCGGACGACGAATAGGAGCGAAAGGTTCAGAAAGACATTGTCATTTATCTTTAACAGTCTTATGTAGCATGTGAAATTCAAATAAAGTAGTTGTTTGTAATATTAGTCGGTATTTATGTGTAAAAATATTGCGTTCTGAAGGTTTTTGTTAATAATGGCCGGCCTCTAATAGCAGCCGGTCTTTATTAAGCGCCGGGAGCCGAGGTTAGTTTTGCAAATAAACGCCGAGGGCCTCTATTGGAGCATATATGGTATATATATATTTTGCTGTTAATTCACTTTAAACACCTTTTTCATGTCTGTATTTCCGGACGGTGTATATTTAGGTTGGGTGGATCTATATTCTGAACTAATACAGAACTAAGTATTAATGCAAGAAATATGGGATAATAACTATATTTCAGCTTACTGTATGTTTTTCGTAGACATAGCCGAGCAGTCTAGGCAGTGACCTAGTAATTTGATTGAAACGCCTGAATTCCGGTTCAACATGAATAGTTCTTTTCTTTCTTTGTCTCCTTCTTAATATGCGTCTTCCATCTGTCTGTGACTTTTCTTATTTATTAAAGTTGAGGCCTCAGTACCGGTGCAATCGAACTGACAGCCGAAATCCTAAGGTCAATTTAAGTACAATATTTTAATTTGCACTTAATAACAATGTATGTTTAGCAACTGAGCTCTTCCATTTCCATGGTTAAAATAATCACAATGCAGTCTTTAGAATAACAATAATGATTATCTGGAAATTACATCAATGTTGCAAGTAATATAATTTGATAATATAGGCTAATAAGAAAACAACAATCATAACAATTAGAAATAAACAAAAAAATGTTTGATTTTACAATTAGTCATTTTAATACTTAAATCGTATCGAGTCAAATAACAAAACCGCCTTTCCAAAATTTTCCATTAAAGAATAAAAAAAAAAATCATTAATTTTTATTTTTATTTAGTACACGTTTATTTACAATGAAATGATGAATAAATTAAAAATAAAATTATCTGTGGAAGATCAAACACCTTTAATTTTCATTGATGAACTTTATAAAGCTTTTATTAAAAAAAAAATTAAAGATAGATTGCATTTATTTTTCCGTTAAAAGCCTATGATTTATTACAAAAATCTCTTTGAATCTTATTACAGTTTCAGCTTTCATGCCCTTTTTTTTAAATGCTTTTTCACTTTTTTAACTTTGCCTTTCATTTTAAAAGTCAACATATAATATATGTAAAAAAAATAGAACCGCTAAACAGGTAAATGACCTGCAGATTTGCCACGCTGGCGCTTGGTTGTCAGAGGATGATAAATGACAGGATTTCCATGAGCACAGCCCAAAGTGGAGCATTGTCACTTATGAGAATCAAATGAAAAAGAACGGCAATAAAAACAAACCGTTTCAAGAACCATTCAAGAATCTTCTCATTTGATAGATAGATAATATTAAACCACAGATTTCAATGAGACTGAGACAGTCAATTGTGTGAATAGAAATAATATTCTTTCTTCTCAAACAGTGATAGCAGTTTTCTTTTTTACTTTGGTTTCTATCTTTCTCTCTAATGCCAATAAAACTCTTCAATCACTTCCCAATTGCTCCGTAAATGCAAATATATTTCGATTTCCAATACCAACGCGCGGATCTCCGAGACTTCTACCAATTGAAGATAAAATGGAATTTAAATTTTATTAATTTACACGACAACCGTGATTTCCTTTAATTTAGACGAAAACCAATAGCAAATCGGATCCTATTTTTTTTCATATTTTGTTCTTTTTCAACTTCAATTTGCCAAAAATAGTTTCTTGAGTCAATTTTTCTTTTAAGTATTTCTTGAACTTCTTTTTTCAAATTATTTAATGTTATTAAACAATTTCTAATTGTCTTAATAATTTCACGTAATTTTTCATCTATGACCGCCAACCTCAGAAGATCCTCTATATTTTTAAGAAAATTTTATTTGATACATCACTTAAAGTCTGGTACTTAAAATTCAAGGGATTTTCATCTAAAACTATCCATCGCTGTAATGAATGCACTGATAACAATAATAATAAGGTAATTCGTCCTCTCTCTTTTATCCCTAACAATGAAAATGGCCAGAAAAATTGCTAATAACTTTATTGATTCAAATCCACTCCGTTTTACGTCTCTTACTAGTCTATCTACCTACGTATCTATTCAATCCAGCATCTCTCGTTTGTGTGTGTTTTCAATTTCACCCCTATCCTCCTCCTGTCTGTTGTACACAAACACGCTTCTATTGAAAGAATGTAAGAAATGTACTTCTTTTCAACTGAAATATCGCATCGTAGAAAGTTCGTTAAAACCTGAAGTTCGGTTTTAATAATATCTTGTGGTAAATTATTGTATTTTTCCGAAAAACGTTCCATGCATAGGCCTATTCATAATTCAGTGTTAGGCTTATTGAAACAGTGAACATTAATTATTTCTTTTTTCACTTGAACATCGTTCTAAGCATTTTCCCTGTAATTTCAGAAGGTTAAAGTAGAAACGTGGTGCTGACGGCTTCTGTTGGACATTGGCGGAGGTTTTGGGGGGAATTCCACATCTACTTGGATCGGAGCCATAGACTCCCAACTGCCGCACACACTATCAACTGCTTTTTCAATGAAATGGAACGGTCCCTAGAATGCATTGGGGAAATGGGAAAAAAAGGCGAAAAAAGAGAGAAAAGCCCGCATGGATTGGCGTTTTAATGCTGCGGACCTCATTTCAGCCCATTTTGCCAAGAAACTGCGGTTCATTCTCCTTGCAGTGGTTTACAGAGTATATTCTAGAATTGTACCACTATTAGAAGAGAAAATTGGATGGTTTTTAGTATCTTTCGTGTAGATTAAAAATGCCTTTGATTGTATTTTTATATCATTTGAATTGAAGGGAAAATTAGTGAAGGATTTTAACGTCTGACGTGTATTTTTATGGCCGGAAATATCTAAATGGCATTTTTTAAATTTGCTTCATTTTAAATTTCGTTATATCCTTAAATTTCTCTCCTTAAACCTTTAGAAAATCAAATAAATAAAGTTATTATTATATATGTAATAATAAACTTAAAAGTAAAGTATTAACAATAAAATTTATATATAAATATAAACAAATCCAAAAGTGAAAAATAATTTTGAAAATCGAATACTCGTCAAAATCTTTTTCCTTTCCTATTCTCTTGAAAGATACAATGGTTGGGTAACGTACCATTTATTGATTGTTGGATTAGAAGCAGGATTGGACTGTCAAACTGTCAAACAGAACTCCAGGAAGAAAAGAATGTCATCTTGTCAAGGAGAAGCTTGGATTGCTCCTTTTTTTTTATTTCCTCTTGCCTTCATAAGTCTATAAATTATTTTAAAGAAAAATAATTTCATTCTATTTTTAGGTTTCGTTTTTTTCATTTGTTTAGACTATTAATACTTTTAAAGAAAATCTATGAATTCTATTCAACATTTAGAAAGATCGAAATGTTGCGTATTGCCTAAAAATATTCAAAACGTAATGAGAAATTGACGATGAATTTGAAATAATTTGTATCATGTTTATTAAAATTAGGAGCATTTATTTTAAAACTATTACATCAATATTGAAATAAGGCTTTGATTATGAGTTAATGAAAATGGCTTGTGCAGCAATTAAGATAATATTATTTAATGTATTTTGCTCCTCGGGGGTACATTCACTGTTAACGAAAATATGTCGAATTTCTCGTAAAGAAAATCGGAAATTGAAATTCCTATATAATCGTTACCAAAATAATAATCTTAGTCAATCATTGAAAAATCTTCTTAACATTCCTTCTTTATTCCACAATATTTCGTTTCCATATAATTGAAAACTTCATCAGGTTATTAGAGGATAAGAAAAACTTTCTTTATCCTCTGAAATTCATTATTATATAATACATTTGAAAATACTTCTATCTTTTACAATAATATATGTGCTTTCTGGTGAAGTTTTCAATTATATAAAAAATATTCCTATAAAAAAATTATATAAAATATTCCTATATTTATTTCAATGCCTTGTTTAACCGTAATAAAATTCAATTGCTATCAGAATTTCTAATTAGTCAGTTATCTTAAATATGTAATTCAGTTGCATTAACGGGGATGAACGATGTAGACAAATAATCAATGTTCTCTTTGTGGATTTTTTATTTTTTTATTTTTTTGCTAAAGTAATTCTTGTGGACAAGAAAGAGCCAACGTAAAGTTAGTAACTACTAAAAAAATTTAAGTAAACAAAAATTTCTACAGTGCACCAAGATAACATACATATAACACATTGTACATAAACAAACACATTAAGGAAATTTTTATTAACCCATTAAATTTAAAAGCTTGACAGATACGAAAAGTCATCTTTAATTCATTAAATATTTCATTAAATTTCTGTTTAAAGAAAATATTTTCTCTGCTAAAATTAGTTTAGTGATGACTGAAATGAAAACATTTAAGATGTAAACAAATAATAATTTTTTTGGTTTTAAAATATATCAAGAGATTTGTCTCTTATATCTACTTAATTCCAAATTGCAGGTTTTTTGGCAATAAGGAAGGAGTACAATTTAATCATACAAAGGATACTCAATTAATTCTCAAAGAAAACGTCACTACAGCAATGCTGTATTATTTATTATTTAAATCAGTGCTTCTGAATCTTTTTTCTGAGTCTCTTATTTGCTAAAATCCTAAATAACACAAAAAAATGGTTTTTCTAATTCCTCATTTAATCTTTTTTGATAAAATCAAGAGAATCCTTTAAAAAAATCATCGTCATCATGATTCAGAGAATAAAAGTATCTTGTAAACATTTTAAGAAATATCCTTTTTATAAGCTAATTTGCTTTATTAATGTTAAAGCGAAACAGAATATGATTTAAATTTTTGTCTGCTCAGATTCTTTCGTGCCTAGCAATTAGTTAGATTCCAAAATTTGAGTGTTTATTATAAATGCACTTTACATTTTATTACAGAATTGTGTTCTGGCACAAAAAGGGTATCCTTACGGATCTCTGTTATAACAATTTGAAAGGATTTTTTTATTTTATTTTATTTTTATCAGTATTTATTTATTTTTATCAAGTACTATATTATAGTTTAACACTAGTAAAAAAATTACAAAAGTAATTAAAAAATTAGTTAAAATTAAAATTAAATTAGTTAAAAAATCACAAAAATAAAGCTACTAAATCCCGTAATCTGTCAGACGGATTGAAGGCACTTCAGCTGAATGTAGATTTTTAGGTGTAAAATAGAAAATTAGATTCGATTCAAGGCTCCTTTGATTTTCAGTTGTTCTATTCATGAAGTTTAAAAACTATAGCTTTTGAAAGTTCAGCAATAATGGAAGTGAATTTTCCACTGAAATAAAATAATAATATTTAACTAATAAAAGTTAAACGGAAAATTTTAAAGTCTGATCTTGTCAATATCGGACTCTTGTTAACATCAAAATTCATACAGAGCTTCCTAGAATTCCAATATCTTAAAAAATTGGAAAGTGATTTATTTAGAAATGGAGAAAACTGACGCCTTTTTTTTTTATTTTTATTTTTTTATGTTTTGTTTTAAAAATATTTTAAAAATAATTTGCGAAACGCTTATTTTTAGGCTGGTATGTTCATTTTGTGAAAGTATAGCAATAGCACGTGAAAATACTTCTATTATAAATAATTAATTTGAGGCAAAAAAAACTATCTATCAAAACTATCAGAAAAACTATCTTACTTCCAATAATCTTTTAAGATGTCATAATTTAAGCGGACGCTTTTTAATTAATTTATTATTATTTATTTTTAGTGAGTTCGAAAGTTAATAAACAAATAATCAAGAGGGGTTTTACCCCATTCTTACTCTCTTGATCATTTATTTTTCTATTACAGTAGAACCTCATTATAACGGACCCTATTATAACGGACGTCGCTTATAACGGACAGTTTTAAAAAAAAATTATAATAATAATAAAGGATGCTAATTTTTATCTGACGAGTTTTACATTTCCAAGCAAGCGATTAAACATCGATCGAACAAATCCAGCAGAAAATAAATTATTTTTTGAAACCAATGAATGTTAGCAATCAACATGAACCAGGACCTTCTTGTTCTAAAGATTAATGCAGCGTATATGTACACATCTTTTTCAATTCAACCTACTATGTTGAAGGCTGTTTTTTTTTATTTTTTATATAATAAGCACTTTTTATAGCTAACTATTGTACTTTCATTGATGTACACCCTGCTGCATTACACCCCTATAAGAATTATTTGTTATAAACCGGACTTTCATTAAAACGGACAACCTTCAGCCCCTATTAGTCCATTATAATGAGGTTCTACTGTATTGCCTTTTTCTTAAAAGTATTTTTCTTTTCATCTTTTAATATCTGTTGTTCTTTCTGATGCTAGCAGCGAAGGACTGTACAATTAACTATATGTGTCTATATCTGATTCATTGCCCATGATTTTTCAGTTTTTTTTTTTTTTTTTTAAATGCTTCTAAAAGATATTAAACGATTATCGTAAGTGGTGATCACGTGAGTTGTAGAGCGGCCATTAATCTGTAAGTGTTGTTACGGTGTTTTAATTTTTTTTTCCCATTTACGTAACATTTAATTATTTAACACAGAAAGGGTTCATTCCTTTGTTTCAATGTAAGCGCGGGGAAAAAATGGTATATTTTGAGTTAATTCTTTTTTCTCCTGAATTCTTGACAGTGAAGATTAATGAGAATGCTTATTTTCTTTTTTATAATGTTTTCATTGTTTCCAAGAAGATTGATCTGAAACACAACTTAAAGGAATAATGTAGACCTTGCAAGTAATGATTTTAAGAGAAAATTGCTCAATTGATGATTGATCTTAGTTGATTGTTACTCTTTAATAAACATCTTTTTTACTTTGCCTTGACAGACTTAGAATAAATATTCGTAACTATGAGAAAACTTTACAGAAGTAACAATACCAAGTATTTTGCAGCAGGGGGATGCTTGTGCTTTCTACGATCGACAAATCGTAAATCGAATTTTTTTTTTTTTTCTTTGTGGTTTTTCGAAACCTTTGTTTTAGAGAGGAAAATACTAGCTTTTGCACTGAAGCGAAACTAAGTATGCAAAAGTTATATCGATCGCCAAAATATTTCCCTTCGTCTAGTCAAGAAACTTAAAAGAAGATATATCTTTGTGCAAATATCTTTCCAAAAGGGTATTTTTTTTTATTTTTGATAGAAATTTTAAAGCGTGAAATGTTGATATAAGTAAAAAAAGTTTTATTCAACAGAACCAAATTAATAATGAATAACTGTTAATTTAAGAATATTGAAATCTTATATATTTTAGATAATGTAGTTTTATACACATGTAATGTAAAGGAACTCAATTTTCCGCAAATTTGTTTTTAATTCCTCGAAGAAGGAACAGATGTATTTACATATAAGGTTTTAGAGAGGAAATATTGATATTTATTGGATTATAAAGAAGGATTTCAATAAATCGCAACGAAATTAAGCGTTATAATTATTTCGTATAAGAATTAAAAATCTTGAAATTTCCTTTTTATTTTACCGTTCTCCATATAATTATTATTTTTTTTATATAAATTGACTCCAAATAGTTTTCTAATGACTTCAAGCTATTATTTTTTCGTGACTCTTTTTCTTCAGCTAAAGTTGCTTTCAATTACAGATCAGATCTACTTTTTCTTCCTGTTTTGGATCTTCAAGTGAAAGTTCGACTCAGTCAGGTAATAGCGAAAATGTGGGAGACATGTTCTGGCATACAGCGACTGTCTATCCAGTGTTTTTCATCCCAGATTTCATACAAGTCGGATACCCTATTGATGCTCATATACTTCATAATCCTGGAGAGAGACAAGATGTTGAGAATAATGTATGTGGAAATTTACAGTTCATTTTTATTAATCCATATAAAGTATAAAAAAAAAAATAAAAACTGTGTTAGCATGCTAAAAAAGATAGGAATTGACTAATCAAATTTGTCAAGGCGAGGGCGAGTCAATTAAAATAGGTAATGCCTTAACTCATGAGTTGTAAAGGGAACAGCATCAGATCTGGTGAATATAAAGGATAAGGATTCCCTTTACCTACACTTCCTCTCTGGCCGCCATGAATAGATTGAGCATTTGGATTGAACATTGCTGCCTTCCGAAGGAGATCAGAAAGCTAAGGTTCAGGGTGACGGAGATTCCAGCTTGTTGATATATATTGATACTTCTCAAAGGAGAATTAAATGTCAAGTTCTGACAAGCTCATAACAAACTTGGCATCACTTGCTATTAAGATTCTTATGCACTGAATTTTTGAAGCATCTACTCTACTAATTCAGCAACATGCAGGAGTCGCACATTGCAACTTAAAGGAGGAAAAGTCTCGCCTTCGAAAGAGCATGGCGTCACTGCATTCATTCTTCAACGGTATTTCTTTAACAATGTCATACAATCCTCATGAAATCTAGATATACTATATACCGACCTTTGCAACGAACATATTATAATTGTGTGGGCCCGGTAGCCGAGTGGGTAAGGGCGCTTGGCTGCGGGTTGGAGGTGAAGGGTTCATTTCCCGGCCTCGGCAGAGGACGGGAATTTTTCCACGCTTCTTTCTCCTCCAAAGGGGCCCTAGGGTCTACCCAGCCCTCTATAGAATGGGTACCGGGTTTCTTGCCCGGGAGTTAAAGGCGGGCGAGCGACGGGCCGACCCCCGTCCTCAACTTTGTCCCGTAGGTTCTGAACACTAGAGCCTACCCTCCAGCTGCATTGCGCGGTCTGATCGCAACTTTAACTTAAATTTTAACTGTAGCTGTTCACAGTATTTTCCTAGTTATATTTCCAACTTTTAAGGTTTCATTTGATTCCCCCTCGTAGATGTTTAGTTTCTTAAATGCTATTCTTATACTAGGACTAATAAAAATTTAACATGTTATTTGCATTGAAAAGATAAACAAATCTGCTTCCTTTTGGGAAGTTATTTAATTTTAATAACATCCGTCAAATATTGAAGAACGTTGTTCGTATCGAAAATCATAAAGAAAACAACACAAGCCATTGAGAAAGATTGTAAAAATACTCTCTACTGGTCTCTGGGGAAAATTGTTTTTTCGAAATAAATACGAAGTAACGTCGAGATATATTAAATTTAAAAGAAACCATGAAATTTTTATTTTGACAAGCTGTTAACGGGAAATCGGTGCTGCAACGAAAGATAAGAAATGTTTCTTTAGATATTTTTCTTTGATGTTAGATTACAAGAACTGAACTGATCTAAACTCAACTATCAGGAAAGCTATTGGATTATTGGGTTATTTAAGAATTTTTATAAATAATGCATTGGTAGGATAGTTTGTAATTGTGGCAAAGAATGAAGACAGATTATAAACAGCAATGTAATAATATAAATATAGGGTAAAAAAAAATCCTATGAAATTATTAGATAAAACTCTTATGTTAATCGTCATTAACCATAACCCTTTTACATTGAAGGGCAAATACAGAGGGTTGTTTACAATCTATGGTAACGATTTGCATGGCGCGTGACGACGCAACCAATCACAGTAGGTATGCAAATTTTTGCAAACGTACAGGTGAGTACTTAAAGATTAGTGTGGGGGGGTGCGGGTTAGTTTGTTCGGAGAAATGCCGCCGAAAGTGTCACAGTTTTGGGAAGGGTACGTTACAGCCCTTTCCGACGCGAAATTTAGTTATTCCGCAATAATTACGGCATGTAGAAAAAGAGGTTTCACCATTTTGAAGAAAGGAGTTCCTAAGGTGTTGACTGGTGTTGGTTTGGCCCGTACAGGACAGATTTTCGGGACTGAAAAGCAAGCAAATCCAAGGACCTATAAGTCGCACAAAGACTATCATTCAGAAAGTCAAGAAAATGGTGACGGGGAACATTCCAGCGACCCAAAGGACCATTGGTACGAAGGTAGGAACATCTCTTCGTACCGTAAACAAGATTATCCATAAAGATTTGGGACTTCAAAAGAGACATAAAAGCAAGGTTCACAAGCTCTTACCAAAGCACATTTCAGAACGTAAGACAAATTGCAGAAAACTGTATGAACGACATCTCGCTGGGGATTAATGGAAGTATGTGGCTACATTAGACTAACTACATTAGACTTACTTATGTAAGTATATGTTTATCTGTCCGACTGCCATAAACCAAGGGCGATTTTCTATCGCCCAGTGGGAGCCAAATCGTTTCCAAATTGGTACAGAGAATGTCGTGAAACTTTTTCAAAGGGATTCATGATCGTTGCGGGTTATTCCTATCAAGGCAAGCTACAGATACGGAGGGTGGCTCAAAATGTAAAGGTGAATTCTGCGTACTATCAGGATCACGTACTGACACCAATTTATACACAGGAACTACCTACTCTTTACGGAAACGACGTTTACAAGGTCCGTCTCCACCAAGACAAGGCGTCCAGCCATACGTCCAAATCGACTCAGAATTTTCTGACACGAATGGAACAGCAAACCGAAATCCAGGCTATACCGTTTACCGAGATACCAGTGAAGTCTCCAGACGCATCGCCCATGTATTTTTGCGCATTTGGACTATTAAAACGAGCCTTGGGAAGACGACGTCCTCGTTCATTGGATGGACTCTGGAAATGTTGTCAGCAGGAGTGGCAACGTAGAAGTCTTCCCGTTCTTCGCAGTAGTCTCCTGCAATGGAAACTGCGCTGCAGAGCGATAGCAGTATCTCATGGCCATCAAATAGAGCATGATCGTTGGTGGAGAAAGGGAATTTCTGGGAAATAGACCCGAATCCAAATCGTTACCATAGATTGTAAACAACCCTCCGTACAACAGCATAATGATTATTTTTTTTTTTTTAAGTTTGTAGTATTGTTTAAATCATATCAGCAATTTTTTCCTTCAGAAATGCTTTGAAGTTTTCAGCAGATGTTTATGTACGTAGTATTATTAAAAATTAAATTCAGGAACGTTTTACTTGTGCTGAACATATAACTTATGTGTTCAAAAATGAAGCCTGCATACCTGATTAATGACAAAAAGTTTTAATTTATAAAAATTACACGACCACGGTTTCATTTCCAAGCAAGCAACTATTCTCAATTGTTGATATTCACACTTGAGAATAGTTTCTCGCTTGGAACTGACACCATGGTCATGTAATTTTTATAAATTAAAACTTTTGTCATTAATCAGATGTGCAGGCTTCATTTTTGAACACATAAAATATATTATTAAAAATTCTCTAAAACAAAATCCAGATCAACTAGGGATTCGTTGAACTGCAAAACGAATTTCAAAACGCTTACTATTTTTGATGTGAAAATATTTAGAAAGCATTCATTGAAATGTGGATTGGATAAATTTGACTTAGTTAATCCAGATTAAGTATATTTTGTGAAAGAAAAGAAAAGTTTATTGTATCTGTGTTTACAAAACCCTCCTGAAAACTTTCGACGAGTGAACGAATTCTTGACACTTAACATGCATATTATGTACATGGCTATCTTTCTCTTTATTTTATTTTTTTTTGTCATTCCATAACATAAAATGGCAAAATAAAATCTTTGGCGATTGAAATGTATACTGACAGGAGACGATTAGCTTACTTTGGGTCCGCTTTTAATAATGATAGTGTATTTGACTTATTACGAATTTATTACAAATTATGAAGTGATTCAATAAAATCATTCAGACTCCTTGTGTGCAAGAAAAATTGGTTTCAAGTTCTGAAGGAAGTATTCAATGGCAACATGGACATGGGTGAAATAATGTTTAGGAAATGCCCATTGTTTTTCTTTTTTTTTTTTTTTTTTAGGCTAACTTGTCTTCGACTTGAATGAGCTGTACAAAGAGTTCAAAGATGACGCAGTAACAACATATACATACTCTTTCTTCAGTTGATACCTTTCTTACAGATACCAAAGAAGTAAAAACTAGAAAAAGACTTAGCAATATTCTAACTGTAGGTCTTACAAAAGTAGTTTCAAAGTGAAGACAATTTTAAACAAAGGAAAAATAAATCTGCAGGATCAGCTTGCTTAAATCTCTTCTATCTCTAGATTGCAAAAATGGAGGATCAATTGCTACAAGGGAAAATTGATTATTAAAAATCATTCCCTTTTACTATAGGGAAACAGAACAGCAAAACTTAGGAAATTGTATATATATATATACACAAGTTATTTTTTTCTATGACTCTTTTCATCCAAATGTCTCGTCGTATTTCCATCATTCTAACTATAAAAAGAAATAACATTATTATGATTAGAATATTATAAAACTGTTATTATTATGATTAGAATATTTTATTTGATGGTAAGTGTTTTGGAGAACTCTATTAACAACGTTATTTAACCGTAATATTCAATGTAAATATTACTGAATATTCAACGGTTAACTAAACGCAAAATCTCTGAAACTATTGACCATCTCAGATTTCGTTGTTAGATGGCTCCACTTTGGAAACATACCTTAAAAAAACCTACTGTACAGTTAGGAATAGTGCTAGGTTTTTTTTCTAATTTTTAATTCTTTGATATCTCTAAGAAGGTATCAAAATAAAGGAGGAGTTTGTATTCGCATTTTCTGAGTCTTTGTTTTCTTTCTATTAGATTACTCTAATCATGATTTTTTTAATATCACTGCTCATGGTAACCTGATATAGAGAAAGCAGAAATCATTGTTAACCATCTAATATAGGAAATTGAGATGAAATGTAGGAAGGCATTTCGAATCAGTAAGCACTTATTGATCATTGTTTTTGCATCATTTACTGCTTCTATTTCTTACTAAGCAAATTCTATTTCGATTTGTTTAAAAAAAAAAACACACAACAAATGTTTAGCAAACAAACGATTACATATATTTTCATTTACCCCTTTTTCAGCTATTTTTGTATAGAGACATTTCTTTTCAGCTATTTTAAGCTGAAAAGTATAAGTATAGTATAAGTATAGTATAAGCTTGACATTTTATTCCCTATTTAAAATTATTTTTTCAAGAGCTAACGTATCATTTTAGGTACATGTAATAAATTTTTATAGCCAATTGGATTTTATAGACAGGTGGGAGGAGCAGAATAAACATCGATAATCTAAACGGTTAAACCGTGTAACTCAGTATTTACAAACAGAGGCCTTTAGGATTTTCTTTAGTGTTTCGTTGAAAAATATCTTTATGGTAGATAATATCGTACATTTTCATATACAAGATCTTCTTTATCTTTTCAGATCTATACAGATCCTTTATTATGAATAACTGTATTAATGTAAAACACACTCGAAACACTCACTTCCAAATTTGGAAAGTCAAATTAATTGCAGTGTTTTCAGAGTGTTTTATATCAGCATGAATTTATAAGTGAAGAAATTTCAATGTCTTCATCATCTTGGATAATTTTTATTTTCGTATTTTTCATCCAAAGTCAGTCTTGTAATTCTTAATCTTAAGGATCGTATCCTTAATCAGAACAGTTATTGCTGCACAACTCATAGTTTGTAGTTCTTTATGTGTGTACTTCCGTGGCTATAAACATTCGTAGCTATAAATTGATAAGCTTTATCTAACTACCTCTCACGTCAAACCTAAAAACACAGAAAAAAAACGTGAAATTTTGAAATTGCAAACAATTATTTTTTTTTTCTTTTTGGTAGCTTAAAAAAGCGAATCTAACTTTCATTACCAAGTTATTTCAAATATATTCTGTATAATTCTACTTTCATTTGTTGTCTTCTGCTTAGGTTTTGGATTTCAAAAAAGAAATCTTGAATTTCAGAGACGAACCTGCAGATGACGGTATTTTTTATTTTCGTGATTTCTTTCAATAAGTTTACAAGTTTTAATTATCAGTTTAACTGAAACACCTACGGATCTGTATCCTTTTGTTTGTTCATTTTTTCCTTTTCTGTTTTTCATTTGCTTGGCCATCGCTTATTCCCACTTGCTGAAATGTTTCCGAAGAAAAAGGTTGAAAATATTCGTTGAGAAAATTTTCCATTCGTAGGTTGTTGCAGCCGCTACCTAAGAAGTGTAAATTTTTTTCTCTTTTCTTTTTTATTCTCTCTTTATGGATTCTTCATTTTTTTTTTCGTTCTATTTTTTATACTTCTTGCCATTTGAAAGAGAATGGAGACCAGAGCGCTTTAAGTTTTCGGATTTTGAAAAGCCGACATATATTTCAATCTTTTTTCCTTTAGTCTTCACTCGCCTTCAAGAAAAAATGCAATAAAAACCTTCTGCAAGCAACACGATCTTCAGCTAGTTTAACTTTTTTTTTGTTGGTCCCAGTAGAAATACGATGAATGGATTTGTTTTCATGCAACCAAACCTTCTGCCGAAGATTTAACGATATTTTTGAAATTATTGTAATTATACTACAGTATTTTTTTTACTAAAAACCTTTTATTAATTCACATTTAGAATTCCTATTAAATGTAGATATTCTAAAAATTAATAATAAATTTAAATTTCAGAAAAGAGAGTTATACTATTCAGAGATTCGTTTTTCCGTATCTAGATTCAGTCTAGCTCTAAATTTCTTTACGTAGCAGTTTACAAGAGATTACAGCAGTAAAAGAACAAATTGTGAAACGAAGGCTGTATGAAAATACATTATTATCTACCCGTTTGGGAGCTATTGCGTTTGTCGTGTAGGACCGTTCATCTTTCCGTGTCTCTCCTCCCCTAACAACTCCCGAACGGAAGGTCGGATCGGCAAACGGAATTCACTATCGTGTTCAGAAGCACCGTAGGAATAGATATTTATTTCTGCCCATCCGAAAAAAATGCGGACAGAGTCGGCTGTTTGTTTCCGCAAATTTGTGAATTTTTTGCTCGACAACTACTGGACCTGATGGACTTTGAAATTTGGGTATGCTTTAGTTTAGATCGTAGGTTCCCAAACTTATTTGGCCCACCGCCCGCTAAAAAAAAATACTCAGTGCCCCCCCCCCCCCGGA
>JAFIDM010012231.1:111027897-111053768 GCA_023159025.1 Thereuonema tuberculata
TAAAAAAAAATACTCAGTGCCCCCCCCCCCCGGAAGTCTATCTTCTTAAGGGAACAAACAGAAAGATACAGTGACAAATTTTGCTTTCTTTTCTGTATCTATATTTCTACCTACGTCCTACAACATGTTGTAAATAAGACACCTTGAAGCTTGAAATTATAAAATTATTTATTAAAATCAATCATAGTAACATTCGTATTACATACAGAAAATTAAGATAACGAAGGATTATATTAAACTAAAAATTACGAATAACATTAATTTTAACTCTACGTTACACAACAGATGAAACATGTTCGAACGGTTTTCAAAATTTTCTTATGTTCTCTTCTTTTTTTATGCTTCCCATCCCCTTATTTTTATTCAACGCCCTCAATTCCAACCGAAGTTATTATCGCCCCCCTGGATCATTCCAGCGCCCCCCCGGGGGCGGTATTGCCCACTTTGGGGAACACTGGTTTAGTCTACTATAAAATCTATATTTTTATTCGACCGTATCTATAACAATTTGCGGACACAGTCCGCATTTTTCCGGATAGCCAGAAATAAAAAAAATATTCATTGTATAGTAGACACTCTAAACTAAAGCATATCCAAATTTCAAGTCGATCGAGTGAGTAGTGGTCCAGGAAAAATTCCCCAACTTCATCTTTTTCTCCTTGGTGCAAATAATATCGGGAAATCTGAGCTTTATTTCGCTTGGCTCTTTTCTCACTGCGCCACACACACACACACAAAAGGAGTGATAAGAGATACTTCTTAATAAACTGAAAGTAATTCTCATGGCCTAATGGACAAGACGTCTGATTTCGAATCAGTAGGCTGAAGGTTCGATTCCTGTCACGGACGATTCATTGTAGAAATTATTTTGATTTTGATTTTTTTTAATCAATTCTTTTTTGAAGTTGATTATACACACGTTCAATGTCACACAGATTTTAATGGGTCGCCCTTAATTTTATGCTTTTAGCTCATTTTTTTTTATATTTTTAATTTGATAAATTGTCAAACGAGAAATGATTGTGGGGTAGATTAATTTCATTCGATAAATTATTTATCTCTCTATTTTTAAGATTTATTTTCCTAGTTGCTTTGATATTTATCTGAAGTAACACTGTAACTGGTTTTCCAGTTTTAATGCCTATTAAATCATGGATGTATCGGATAGAAATTTTTTTTGGTAAATCAGTAAATATAGTATAAATTAGAACACATTTGTTACTGCAATATGTAAATGGCTAACATCTTTTTTTTAAACGATATTATAGACAGATAATTATTTTTAACGTTTTAGCAATATACGTAAATAAAAAAGCAATTAACAGTCTTATTCCTTACTCTTTTACGATAAAGTCTCGTGCTTTTGAGGCTTTATCATGTATTTATTTATTTGAAAATAATTTAAACTTAATCTTAAACAATACAAACACTTATTTCTCTAAATTTTTAATTTAGAAATGAACTTAAGTTATAATGTAATTGTAGTGTGAAGATTTAAGGAATAAGTGATATTATATTTTTATCTTGAGAAATGTGCAACCTAAAATTGATATATTATAAACACCTACTTTGTTTTCCAATGTTAAGTACTTTCTCAGATGTCTCTAATTGAACTTTCTTAAAAAGTACATCTACTGGTGTTGTTCTTATTTACAGACTTCGGGCTGTAACTTACAAATTTTGGAACGGATTAAGCATGCATATTCCTGCTCCATTTTATAAAGATTACTATCATGCCTAGTTTGGTTAGGAGATCCCTTTTGTATTTCAGTTTGATAATAGACAGAAAATCAAATAATAATATAAAATTTCAAAATTGAGGAAATTTTATTTTTTATTTTTTATTTTTACTTTTTACTTTTATTTAATTAAATAATTTTAATGCCTTTTTGCTGAATCTTGTTAACATTTGTGCATCATCCCATGTTAGATCGTATTATATATTATAAAAGCGTTATTTTGTCTGTCATAAGACTTTACGTTTTTCCAATTTTGTGACCAAACTATAAGAGATAGAGTGGTCATGTAAATGGATAAAATGTAGATCTTTTTAAGACAAACAAAATGCTACAAAAAATCTTTCGAAAAAAGTTTTTGGTTTCCAAGATGGCGCCTTTTAAAGGGTCAAATTTTGACTTTTTCTCAATTTAAACGAAAAGTATAAAAGATGGAAGAGAACATAATATTGAGAAAATGTTGGTATTTGAAAGTTCTATCGAACGATATATCACTTATTCACAAACGCTTCAGCGTTTGCAAGATACATGCAAAAATGTGAATTTTCGGTGTGTGACGCCGACCCGCAATACATCCGAGTTATTCGGAGAAGCCACAACGGGCTGGGAAGTTATATATTCTCCGACGATCGCAACATTAATTTGCTAAATAAATAAAGTTTTTTTTTTAATGCTATATATGCAAGGGTTCCGGAGCGAAGCGACGGTACCCGGCTATTATTATTATGTATTATAAAAACGTACATTATAAAACGTTATTCTGTTTGTCATTCTGTAAGCAAAATGCTAAATTACAAATTACTAAAATGTTACTGAAATAAAGAATCTATTCAAAAAAAAATGAAAATATATTAAACAACTATCCAACTATACTGATTGGCGACGTAAATATAGATATTTTCAAAATGAAAAAAAAAATGTAGTACAGAAATACGTAATACTTATGTGCAATAATGGTTTCAAAAATCGTCTTTACGGAACAACAAAAAACAACTGTACAATTCATGGAAATACGAAAACAAATATAGATCATATTTTCATAAATAAACATGATATCAAAACACCAGGAATAATATGTAAAGAACGAATCGGATAACAGTTGAAAATGAGAAAATAACACATCCAAATATAATCTATAAAGAACTAATCAATGATGTTAACAAAACAAAATTCAAGAAAATCTACATATATAAAAAGAAAAGTCCTGACTCACTCACTCACTGACTCATCAACGCTCACCCCAAACCCTTGGATCTAGAAAGCTGAAATTTTGCACAGAGGTTTCCTTTATGATGTAGACAAGGAATAAGGCCGGATTTTTCGAAATTCGGGATAGGGAATAATCTGGCAAACTGACGATGAAGTGTATGGCGGCAACCCGCAATACACCTGAGTTAAGTGGAGAAGGGCACAACGGGCTGGAAAGTCGTATATTCTCCGATCTCAATATTAATTTGCTAAATAAATAATTTTTTTTTTAATGCTAGATACGGAAGGGTTCCGGAGCGAAGCGACGGTACCCGGCTAGTAATATCAATAGTTCAGGGGAAATCTGATCCAAAATTAATGGTGCTTTCTCTGATGGAAGTTGTTGACGTTTGATAAGGTGACGTACAGAAATATTTTTAATTTTATAGAATTACTTATTTCGAATAACTGGATGCTTGGAGTGAACTTATAAAATGGGCATTCTCTTCCTTTGAAAATTAGCAAACATCGTCATGTCTTATTTAGCTCTTGTAATCCCTTGACATTTTAGAACTTTAGATTAACAGAAAGAGAAAGTAACTTATATTAAATATGCAAGTAAACTTTCGCTAAAGGCTTCAGAATTACTTGCTTTTCTGCAAACAGCTCGTCTTGTAAATGCATGGTTGTTATTCGATCCAGGAAATTGCTCCAAGATATTCCTCTCTTCCGCTATTTTAATATCTTCAATGATCAAAACATATATTCTTTAATAAAAGAGATCTTTATTAAATGTGTACATAGTGTGTTCACAACAACAAAGAATTTCAATTGTTCTTTCTCCCAGTTGACTTTCGTTCGATGGCATTATTCGACTTTCTAAACCCAAATAGAACCCATCTGTTTAATTAGGATGTCATCGATGTCCCGAAGGCCATAAGTAGCAGCATTTAATAGTATTACAAGAAACATTGCATATTATAAATTCCACCACCATATCAACAATCAGACAATTAGGCTTTTTTTTTTTTTTTTTTTTTTGGTGATGGAATTACTCCTTCTCTCTATTTTACACTAAGAAAAGCTTGAGAGAACTGCATCTAAGATGTAGCTCCACAAAAGTTTTTACAATCACCTCCTTTCTTAGTACATTCCAGAAAGAAACATGCGAAACAAAGTGAAGTACATTGTAAGGTATTTAAAAAGCTTGGTATTTCAGGGCTTCTGACGACATATAATAAAATAATTTAGTAATAATTTTAGTTCTAATTTTTTCCAATTATTAATAATTGAAAAACAAAAAAGTTCTCTTTGGCCTTATAATACTTCCACATAAAGAAATAACAACTTAACGTTTAACTTTTCGTTGGACCTTCAAAGCAATTGTATACGTGATATAATCACAGCTTAATATATAACTGCATTTAGGTTTTATTTTCAAGAATTATTAATTCAAGACAAGAATTAAACGTTACTAAAACTTTTTACGTGCAGTAAAAAAAGTAAATAGGCCTCGTCCGAAGTAGACCTGAAACGTCATGTGTAAGTTTTTAACTTGTTTGCTATATTGTGCTTTTTTATGATTAGCGCCAATTATTAAGAATTAAGTATGTTTAAGAATCTATGACAAAGCCGCTGTTGAAAAGCATGGAAACAGCAGAAATTATTTTGTGTGCGTCTGCGTGTGGTGTGGGAGGCGAAAGTACCAGCCGCAGATCAATTTCCTTGGCACCAATTATCGATTTCAGCAAAGCAAAAGCCTTCCCATCGCAAGGTCAACAATTGGGAGCATCTGCGACCACTCTGTCAACGAAAATTTGTAATTCTTAAAGCGTCGTCACCTCTTTAAGCATTCTGATTATTCTCTTAAAATGACTAAGTGGCAAAGACTACCAAAAACGCAGTTGGATCATTTGTTTTTCTAAATAGAAAGAGAAAAAAAAACCCAGAACGATCGAAATCCTGACATTCATCATAAGCTATTTTTGCTACCAGAAGTTGCTCTGTAGTTCATGGATCTGCTTGATAAGGTAGGCAGGAGTAAACAAGCTGTTGCCTCGTCAATCGATAGTTTTTAAGAACAAATTAACCACTTCTTAGAAGAGCAACTTGTGAGAACACGTCCCCCCCAAAAAAAGCACATCGTTCCCCTTGTTTTCTAAAAAAATCATTGGTTTCTTTACTAAATCTTTCTTTGAATGCATGTTCAGTTAATGTTGTTTACGGGATTGTTTTTGCTATTTTTTTCACCTAATATCCTTTTCTGTACTTAGATACTCTTTCTCAGCAATTCCAAATAGTCGTTATCTATAAATAGAATGTTTCTTGCACAAAATAGAATTTATGCTAGTGATTGGCTAGATTGACTTAGTTCTCTATCCATTGGACGCAAATTTAATCCATTAATTAAAAGATAAAAAAGAGCAAAAATGTTTTTCGGATACATTAGCATTGAACTGATTATTCCTTAAATATCCTACACAAATTATGTGTAGATGTTAGTTGTTAACAGTGTATACCTGAATTTATTCATGTAGCTTCCCTCGCTACTAATTTTCCCGACTTTGGCTGAAAAAGGAGGCTTTTTCTTTTTGTTGTGCAAAAGCAGTTTTAATGCAGAAACTACTATTTTACAAGAAAATACCATTTAACACTATTTGCTTTAGTAAACCACACACTAATACTCGGTTAAAATACTGGAATAATTAATCTAGTTCCTACTTATAATGAAAGAGGACTGTTAGTTTGTTATTTTCAGTCTTGTTTGCGTAAATACTGCTCTTTCCTTTACCCACAATTCTCCCTCCTCGATTCTTCTGAAGCGACCATTTTTCCATTATGTAATGTGGTATCTTGATAACTTGAAAGTCTAAGTTCATAAGAAACAGATTGGCAGGGAATGAGTTCGTTAATTCTACAATCCCAAAAAGTCGCAATCAATCTCTGTAATTTATGAACATAAAAAAAAGAAATATCTATATTATTCATTTATTGAATTTTCTTTCTGATGAATTCGATTTTTTGATTGTAAAAACATATAAAATTTAAACGAAGAAGTTTAAGTATCCAATATATTTTTCCCGAAGTATCTAATATATTTTTTACAATCTTCTTGAAAATTATATACCTTGTAACTTATGGATTATTATACCATATGTTACAATGTATATTATGTGTCACTTTAAGGACATAAAATGATGAATGTAACAAGTATTCCAAATCAATAAAGAAATTACTTTTGAAGCTAAATGCAAAATATTTCTGGGTTCCCCCCCTAATTGAGGTCAACAGGTGGCGTTCATCTCTCAACGTAGACTTACTGCTTCCTATGCCAAAATTTTGTTTTTGTGAATAGTTCTTGGCATAAAACCATGAAGGAGCAGGGAATTTCCTAATATTCCTATTTGCTTCCATCTATTTAGTTAAATTCTACTGAGCATTTGTGAAATAGGATTGTTGTTCGAAATAAAAAGATAAGTTACAGAAGAAAAATGGAGACAACTAAAATAAATGTAATGAATGTTCTCAATATAATGAAAAAAAAGCCTAGTCAGCCATTTTGAAACCATCTTTCAAAGATTTTACACAAGGCTTAAGTAGGTTCTATTAGATAATTTGAATTTCAGCCCTTGTGAAAGATATTAGAGGATTTTTTTCCTCATTAATTTCCAGAAGAAAATGCTGCAAAAATACCTTGAATTTTCAATACACTTAACTTTTAAAACTGAAAATGAATTAAGAAGATACGTAAATTACAATATATATCATTTAATGTATTCTTTAAAGCTTAAATTAAAAATCACCAAAGCAGGATCCACATATTTCAAGATGAATGCTTCAAAGCCTGTAGTTCGAAGTGACATTGCTATTTATTGTTGATTAAATATTGACGATACGCCACAGTTAGTAACGGAGCTCCATGATTTTAATTAGGCAGGAGTCCCCTCAGGAAGTAGGATCGTCGGATGGTTGAACATTTTTATTATTAAAATAATTTAAAGAGTATCACTTTCATCGATAACCAACCAACATCTAAAAACACACTAAACAAATTAAAATAAAAATTTACATATTACAAAGACGTTACATGTTTCGACTGCTGTTAAAGTAGTCTTCCTCGGACGTAAAAAGGAAAAGAACAACAAAAGCCTCCTTTTTATAGAAGTTGTCTTTCACATCCACCAATTCTGTAATCCCTACCAAATATTAGGTCTTTGTAGTATATGTAAATTTTTATTTTAATTTGTTGAGTATGTTTTTAGATGTTGGTTGGTTATTGAGCATTTTTATTTCTTACAAATATAAAAGCACGAGCGATATAAAATTCTTAATACTACGGATTTTTTTGTTGATAAGTATTTTTAACAACAGTGGCATTGATAACTTATTCCAAATTTATTAGAAATAACTTAACAGCTATAAAAAATCTCGTAATCTCTTTAAGGATATTTCCAGAAGGCTGTAGGGTAATGAGGGCCCATCATATATTATGATATTAGTAGTTCCTTCACTAGGAGGTCCGAAGATTTGGAGTAGGAGTCTGCAATCAGGCTTATTTTTTTGAAAAAAAAAAAAAAGATAAAAAAATACGCGTTTCCAGTAAAATCATGCACTAGCGCCAAAATCAAAACAGCTTCATTAAAAAAAAGAAAAAACATTTTATTTAAATCATTGCCTTCTGTCTGCGCCTTACGACTCACAAAAACCTAATATATATTAGGTTTCAATGTATTTAAGATTTACTGGTGATCCTTCGCTGCAATTAGGTTTTTGTGAGTCGTATATATATTTATGAGACAAACCATTCAAACGATATCATAGGGGTTTATAACAACTCATACATTGCATAGAGAGAATAAAAGAATGAAAATAAGTCGTAAAATTCAATTTCAAGTAGAAATTCATCTGTGGTTAAGAAAGTCAAAAAGTTAATTTTTCATACAAAACTATTTTTTTTTTAGATAGAAATGAGTTTGTAGATAAGATTTTAGAGCACAAAACCATCAGTAGATGAGATCTCTTTGAAGCATTATTAACCTGATAATTAGGACTA
The DNA here is from genome assembly GCA_023159025.1 of Thereuonema tuberculata. Lineage (NCBI taxonomy): Eukaryota > Metazoa > Arthropoda > Chilopoda > Scutigeromorpha > Scutigeridae > Thereuonema > Thereuonema tuberculata. The sequence continues at coordinate 111,035,875 of JAFIDM010012231.1, forward strand.
ATTAATGTTAATTGCATAATTAGAAAGCTGGAAGTTTTTTAGCTAATAAGTTATCCGATTAGTTTTTGTGCATTTATGTTTGGAACTTAGCATGTTTTTTAAATTTGTCACCATTTTATTGTTTGTTTTTTAATCGTACCAGTGAAGACAATATTAATCAAGAGTTATTGAAATTAATTTTCGTAGAATAACCGATTAATAAATTTACAGTGATTTTGGAATAAAAATCAATTTTACTCCATTATCTGTAAGATCTAGACACGATAAAAGTCGATCATTTGTTTAGTTTGCAGATTGTTTAAATTTAAAAACACTAAATAATCATTTAGGATCTTAAAATTACGTTTACCTACGATAAATGCTAGTATTGTAATAACCTTTTCCTAATCTAATTAGCATTTATTTTTTTATTTCGGTCTATTTTCAGACTTGGCATTTATTTACTTTGAAAAAAACATTATTAAAAGAAGTCTTTTTGTTCTGCAAGTTTTTATATAATCATTAGAGATTTAATTGGGCTGTTTGTTCAAATCTTTATTTTTCTGTTGGTTTGGCACATAGAGTCTGTTTTTTTCTTTCGTTTTATCTTTTTTTCTTTCTATTTTTTTTTTACTTTGGAACAAATGTCTTGTTTTGAAATATTTTCATACCGTTTCTTTACCTTTATCTGATCTTCTTTGTAATTCTTCACTTCCCCACACACATTACGGTCTGCGCAGCCACAACGACATTAGCCTACTGATAAGCGGTTGTTTATTTTGCTTCCCTCGCAGAAGACATCTCTAAAACCCATTGCGGCCAAGCGCATCCTTCTCAAACGACCACCTACTTTATCAGATGTTCAGGTGATTAATTCTATCTGTGGTAATTCTCATTTTGATTCCCAGAAACTCCGCCATAGCAGAGACAACCAAAGAAGAAATCAAACCTGATAACAGTTGAAAAGGAAGCGTTGATTTTCCTTTTTTTTTTAATGGTTTTTACCTTCAATATAATAGCCATGCTTGCCTGGTACAACGAAAATAATTTATCAAACAACCGTCCAACAATCATCAGTCTATTTTTTTTAAGACTGCCATTAAGCAAAGTGCTTAAAACAAAATTATCTACTTTCAACGATCGAAAGCTTTTAAAAAGTTTATACATAGTATAATGTAACCCTTATGTAGGTTTTGGAAATGTTGGAGATATGGTCCCCAAACCAATAGACAAACAGAATGTAGTGCAGATTGAATGGCCAGTTCGACGCTTGTCTGCTCTTACTTGGTTCGCATTTGACAGAGGGTTGGGTGAATCCTAGGATCCATCTAGAATAATACTCAGGAAAGTAATAACCTGGTTCCTCCAGTCTACAGACAAGAACCTACAGTAATAAATTTCTCTGCTGAAATCATAACTTCTAATAATTATATTTTTATAAGAACCAACGGGAAATCAAACCAGCCTCATTATTAGCCTATATCTCATCCAAATGACGGGAGAATTTTAGGTTTACTGACAACAGCTATATCAAGAAATTTCTTCTTTTCATTACTTTTTTATCAAATTAAACTACGCTGCATAAAACTTATCCCTTATCACGCATTGAAATTCGGTCCTACTTGCGATTCAGACAGTTATTATTGTGCCTCATTCAATTAATACATCACCAACTGCGTATTAATTTTAGATGTAATTTTTATTTGTGAACTGCTCTACAACATTGTAAATTCACTGCTTTTTGTCGGTAAGAAAATTAACCGCTTTCCTCTTTGCTTTAAGAATTTCCTTTTTTACTTACTTATTACTTATTTTTTTTTTATTTTAACTAAGAATTCAAAATCAGAATTGGCTTTACATTGCGGTCAGGGCTGTTATAAACAATTATAAATAGGACTGTTATTAACAATGGAAAATTTATAAATAATCCTCGACTTCAACTGAGATCGGAAATAACACAGAACTACGCATAATCGAACAACAACTGACAAAATAATGAAGAAATAATTAGAACTCTAGGATCGTAATGTTTTTTTTAACTTTAGAAAAACAACATAGACTTCCGTTTAAAACAAAACTACATTTGTTTTTATAAAAATTGAAAATAGAGAAATGAAATGACGAAATTGGTTGAAAAACTCTTTTATATCTAAACGTTATACAATAAAGTTGACTAGGCATCATGTATAATACATGATATTAATGTTTTATTTTATTTAAAAAATGTGTGTTAAAAAAATTCAGGGATTTTTCAATAACACCGGATATTCTTTCCTTTTATTCTTCCGTTCAAGTAAGGTTTCAACGTATTAAGACCTCGGGTTATGACAAGATTAAGTTTCGAGCTAACAAGATTACCTTACAACATCAATCACAATCTCGAAGAAATTGGGATTTTTTTTTATTTTGTTTTGTTTATAGCTTACTATCATGTTCGCATTGCTTTATTTTTGAACTTCTTGTTAAGTTGACGTCAAAAATTATTAATTAAAATAACTAAAAACAATTATATAAGGGAATGAGGGAATCGTTCGTTTAATGTAAGTAAAAAGTGAGGGTCAATCATGAAAGCTTTGCAATTAGAACTTTTTCATCCATCACATTTAAAACAAAACAAAACAAAAAAAAAACTTGTAATTAGATTAAACTGTTCATACTGCGTTGGCGCTGAATTTAGAACAGTAAATCGATAGCCCATTTGAGATAAAGATGTAAGAACAACAACAACAAAAATATTTAACATATTGTTTGGGAGAAAAAGAACAAATGTATAAGTAAATAAATAAAGAAAGAAAAAAAATTAATTAGACAATCATGTATAAAATGAACAGAATATAAGTGAAAGATTTAATAATATAAACTCAGGGCTAAATAATTCCTTGTCGATTTAAAGACAGACGTTCTGGTTTAACTTATTAAGACTTATGCAGATGCAAATTTAAGATACCATGCAGCATCTTAAATTTGCTTCTGCATAAGTCTTAATAAGTTAAATCAGAACCATCATGTTAATTAATTCAAAATACGCCTGAAGTTGCTGAAACTCAAACTTTATTTAATGGAGGTTATAATTTTGAAATGGAAGTGGATTGTTTCCTTCATCATTTTAATGTTATGAGCTTTTAATTGGCATCCAACTTACCGTGAAAAGTATTTTACGATTATGTTTACAAAATTACTGTAATAAATGTCAAAATTTATAACTAAATCGAATATAAAAACTGGGTTATATTCTGATAATAATAGGTAATAAAGCAGTAGTTTCCAGGACACTTTAATTGATAAACAAAATTTTAGATATATTTTTGCTATTTTTGTAAATTCTATTATTATTATTACTTCTGAAATCGCATTATAAAATGCAGAATATGTTTGCTCTTAAAAGAAAATACTTCGTTATTTGCTTTATCAAATAATCTCCAAAGCTGAATTGATTTTCTCTTTTTCCTTCTGACATTTTGCCTCTGAAATTAGATAATTCACTTCAGGTAAATGCAAATAGAGGAGATCTTTAAAAATGATAATAATGTAGCATGGTTTGTTTCCACAATATAAATTCCGTTATCGTAGAAATAGAGTATTTACATAAATAAATGTCACTGGTTTCGCTTTAAAAGTAAATAGCATTATTGATTTTGAATCTCTAAGCCGAGTCTTGTCTGTTTATGTTACTTAATAGATGTCTGTGTAGTTTAACATAAAAAAATGTAAAAAAAAAAATCCCCTTGAAAGGACAATGTTTATTAAAATTCTGTAGCATCCAATTTTTTTTTTCTTTTTCTTTTTCTTTTTGAAATTTCAATAATTCTGACATTTTTTTTTTCCCTGATGCAAGAAGTTAGAAGGGAAAAATTGAAGGCAAACATGTTTACATACTGATAATCATTAACTCCGTTAGTGGGAGAGGTTCTTTTTTTATTTTCTAGGACACTGGTTTTCCTTAGGTAACCCAATTGCAACGATTCCTGCGCTTTGCATTATCTTCACCCTGTGGCATTTCATGAAGGAAATCTGGCAACGATGCTTCTGCGCGGCTGTAATGGCTCCGTCTTGCTAATCCTTTTGATACTAAAAATGACGACGACATCACTTCGAGAAATATTTCTGAACTCGCGGAAAGTTAATGTCAAGCATTTAGGAATTTTCGGAACCTTCGATTCGTAGAAGTTCAACGAATCTCACAAACAACAGAATTTGAAATAAAATCAAAAATTTCACAACAACTAAAGGACACCAAAAATATCATGTCGTATTATATTTTGTTGTTTTTATTTTTCACGAGATTTCTTGTTATAATTTTTTCTACATGTTTTAAATATTATTTCTTTTATAATGTAAAGCAATGATTTTTATTTTTACAGCTTTTATTTTTTTATGGTGTATTTAGTGATGTCTACAAATCAATTGAGAGCAATATTTTTAAATATTTTATCATTTTTAAATATGCTTTTAGTGTTTAAAAAATATATTATCGTTACTGTACTTAGAGAGAATTATATGTAAATGATGTATAATGTAATATACATGTACACCTAATAATATATACATGTACATAAACGTATGTACATGTATATGATAATTCCTGAAAGATATACCGTATATGCTCCAATAAAAGCCGAGGCTCTTATAGACGCCGGTCTCTAATAAGCGCCGGGCTGCAGATGGGACACGGCCAAATAGTAGCCGGTCTCTAACAGTAGCCGGGTCTTTGATATTTGCCTACCGGTACTAGTGTAAGCGTCCGTATCTTTATAGTTGTACGTAATACCTTACGGTACATTGCCTTACAAAATGCCGCCGAAACGATCATTTGACATTGCCTTTAAGATTCGCGCGGTGGAATACGCGAAAGAAACTTCCGGTGAGGCGGCCGCCCGTCTTTGCGGATTGGGACGACGAATAGCAGCGAAAGGTACAGAAAGACGTTGCCATTTATCTTTAACAGTATTATGTAGCATGTGAAATTCAAATAAAGTAAATAAAGTTTGTAATATTAGCCGGTATTTATGTGTAAAAATATTGCGTTCTAAAGGTTTTTGTTAATAATGGCCGGCCTCTAATAGTAGCCGGAATCTATTAAGCGCCGTGAGCCGAGGCTAGTTTTGCAAATAAACGCCGGGGGCCTCTATTGGAGCATATACGGTATCTAAATATCTCCTGAAAATTGCCAAAATATATGCACCGAAGAAATAAACGTATTTTTTTTTTTTTTGCAAAATCTTTTACATATTAGCTTAACAGCTAAAAGTGACCCATCTAACCAAACAAAATGAGGGAAAAAAAAAGAAAAAGACAGCCGTCTAAGAGCGAGCTCATTTCGTTTTGCAGTGATAGTTTTCCAGACATTAAATAATTAAGAAAACGTAAATGAAAAAAAAAAATCGCATTAAGTATTCTGATGAATTCTTTAAGACGCCCATCCTACTTCGTAAATGCAACTAATGAAAATATGAAAACATGCAAAATTCTCAAGTTTAACATTTATATTTGCACACTGTAAAATTCAGTTTTGTTTATTTTGTTTTAATTTTCGTTAGCTTATTATTGTGTATGCATGTTGTAGTGCCTCCTTCATTGACTTATATATTTTCAATAGAATATATAAGATGTATTTCGCGATGTCTAATAATTTTATTTACAATACAATAATGTAATCTATTCCAACTTTATCATTGGGCTTTGATTAGCATCTTAATCTTTCACACAAAGATTTGAGGATAAAAATAAGATCCATATTAACTTTGTAGCGATGCCGGTTGTAGCTACATATTCGATTAGTTTTCTAATTCCTAAAAACGTGTTATATATCCACCAAAGAAAATTAAATATAATCTTCTCTTATTCTTAAGTATTAATTGAGAAAGAGAGGTTTGTTTTTGTTTTAATTTTGTTTTTGTTTTTTGGGGGGACTCACGGATCTTGCTTAAAAAGATTTTCATTAAATTTTAGAAAAAAGCAAAAAAAAAGAAAGCCGGTGATTAAATTCGATACTGGAGAAATAGAAGCAAAATAAAGAACTATTATATTTACTAGCATTCAGTATTCCAGAAAAACAAGCAAATTGTGTTACATTGTGAAAACTGCAGAATGAATAAACAAAGCAAGAAATCAGACTTAATTAAGGTAGCGATAAAAAAACATTAGCAATAAAAAAGTCATTGACCATTTATTACCAAAAAATTTTATTCAAAGAATTCTTAAATAAATACAATATATATTTTTTTTAATCCTGTAAGTTTTTGTTTAATCTACTTTTCTTTACTTTTTGTTTTTTTGTTTGTTATGATATCAAGATATTATAGGTTTGACTGAACATTTCTAGTTAGAAAAAATCGTATGCATTTACACAAATGTTTTAACATAAAACTGTTATATAGGTAAATATAGTTGAAATGTACATATCCATCAGCCTATGTTTAAAATAACTAAAAACATAATTCATCCAAGGAAATTGAAATATAATTGGTTGTCTGAACATATTAAAAAGAAATATTCTATTGATTTTGATTCTACCGGACCTACATGTAAGGAATTAAAAACCAAAACCCCAAACTGGTTTTTGTTTTTGTTTTGTTTTTTAATGCATCACAACCCCAGAAAGTTTAAGTAATTGGCACTTCAAAGCAAATTCCCCGTTGATTTCTGATGCACCTTGTACTTATAGAAAGGAGTTAGGATCTTGCAAACATTTTACGAAAAACACATAAAACAACAGCTATTCAAGAATGCTGAAACCTTATTACTACACGAATATTCTTAAACATTAGCTCATTTTTAAGCATCACGTTCATATCGTGTACAGAGGATGGTCAGCGCAGGAAATAAAAGTTACTGGGATCATTTGCTAATTGAATAAAACCTTTCCGTTGATTTTGGAACAAATTTTGGAACAATAAATCCAAAATTCATCATTACATGATTTAGATAAAGCTCTGTTATCATGATAAATAATAACTGTTTATTTAATAAAGCTAATGTTTATTGGTGGATTTAAACTGTTTAATGCCTTTTAAAATCCCATAGTGTAACAGGATAGTCTTTATAGAGTTTTTCGTACTTCATCCATCACTCAGTACTTCCTAGAATTATTGATATAATTTCTTTATTTGTTTTTACAATCTTGTATTTTCAAAGGAATTACGTTTCAAAATGTGTTTAATTTACTATGAAAAAGTAAAGAATTTTCTTCTTTCGTTTAATAAGGCTAAACATTAATCAGTATCTAATTCTTTCCTCTCATAATCAAGCAATAGTTATGTCTCGCTGAACAGAGCTAAAAAATAAAAATTGAAATGACTTTCTTTGAATCAAATCAAATTCATCAAAGAAGGCTTAGGATGGAGATGAACAAATTTTCGTTCATTCTAATTCCTTATTTTCGAGTTTCAGAAACTCTACATTCATCTAAAATGAAATTCCACGAGTTGTTCGAATCCTATCTGTGAATAGAAACACATCACCTTCATCTTATTGTTTTTCATTGGTTCTATTTAAGGAGACTGGAAATTTAATTTCATAAAATCGAAGATGAAGAACGAAGTGGAGTGGGAGGTGAATAATTGTGTTCTACTTTCGTTGTGAATATCACGCAAACATTCCATTTCTGGAATTTCCGTGTTTCTAAAAATAGAAATCCTTGAGGAAGTAATAACATATTCTAACGAACCAACCATATAATTTCAGTAAGAGAAAAAAAAAATACTTATAAGAGAAAAGCAAGATTCTGTCTTGGTACCCATTTAGAGGTAAATCATTACGAAAAAGATTTCGTAATATAAATCGATTTCCGATATGTTAAGAGCTGAAATATATAATAGATATAATCGACATTTTAAGATGAAATATAAAGATATTATAGCTGCAAAGCCTATCGGTTATCTTTCTCATTGTTAAATATAGATTATCATCGAACATGGCGCTTAAAGAAAAAGTATATAAATCAAACATATTCAAGAAAGATTTGAAGGTTAAATCCCTCTCTTTCGAATCCAATACAACTGATTATAGAAGAAAAAATATTAAAATATTCCTCACTATAATATTCTCTGAAATACAATACACTTTCCAAATTATTTTTATCTCAAGAATGATACTTTTGTAAACTTGTATTAGCTAAATTACATGGTATTACTTTGTATAATCTTCTTCACTTTAGATTCGGAAATCATAAGAATAAAAATCCTTTAAATTGCTTTTTCAGACGTATGATTATCACTGAGCTGCCTTCAGTAGAGACCCCTATTGAATCCAGTTGGATACCACAGAAAGCAGATTCGAATCTCCATGGCGTTAACAGATTGCCAAGTCACGATAGTTACATCTACACTGTAGCATCTCTAGTTAGAAACCATGATATTCAAAAATATTTAAATTACTTTAAAAATATAATTACTGAATTTGATTCACATTAACTCATTCAATGAATGAGAAATCTGTTAATTTGAAACTAAAGTCAGGTTGGCATTTGATGTTGATTCTTTCATACATACAAGAAACAAATGCTACATGAAAACATCGCTAACTGTACATCCCACATAAAAGGATAGCACGACTTGAGCTTTATTTTAAAGTAATTGCATTTAAAATAGCATTAACTTTTCACGAAACAAGTTCAAAATGTATATTTACACTTCATACCAAGTTAAAAAAATGAACGGTTTCTGATACAGTTAGAGCTATAGGGTGAATTGTGCAGTAGTTTGAATTTGGCGCGCAATTTGTCCTTCCCTCCCGCTCATAATGCGCTACTGTCTGAAGAACGTAAATCGGTGGGAAGCAAAGTTCATCGATCTTGACGGTGGAATTTTTGAAAACTATAATAAATTTGTCGCTTGAACAATAAAGAATAGAAATAATAGTACGTAACGACCCTTTCGTATCTATAATTTTGCAAGTGTACTTGCAAATAGGAAGCCATTTTGAATGACAGAGAGTATGATCTCTGCGAATACTGACCTTTCCTCCTGGGACACCCTATACATGTCATTTATGTTATGCATTGGAGATTTGGATTATGATCATACATACATACACAGAAATCATTTACAGAAACTCAAAATAGTGAAAATGGTTTTCCTTCTTAAAAAAATAATGTGGTACATCGTAGAAGTAAATAAGAAAAAACAAGTTTATTACGGAAATGATGTAAATAATTTTAACTATCGAAATTTTAATATTTTCCTGTAGAAAAGCATTTTAAGCTCTACTTCAGATCTTCACTCTTTACCAAATAAGTATTTTAATATCCTAACTAGAACATGACTCTTCTGTTGCATCTTGGTTAAAGTATTTGATTTCTTTGTAAATATTCAGATTTAAGTATGCGTTAGGATAGTTATTGGTGAAGAACTTGAGATCTGTATAATTCTACTTTTAATTTCCTCTGCCTGAATAATTAGTCGACAGCATTTTCAGGATGGGAATTAATTGTGATAGTACATTTCTTTGTTTTGGTTTTAAGATTTATAGTGTAATAATTTAAAGCCTTTATTTTATATTCCGAAACAAAAGTACTGTGCAGTAAATTCGAGTGAAATATTTTTTTGATGCGTCTCTAGACAATGCAAAGAAAGCCTTGTGTAAAGAGATGCCATTTTTTGTTAATAAATATAGCAGATATCTTTTTTAAACTTGACAGGTTTCGAGAGTAAATGCGTTTATTAAGTGGCATAAATTACGATAATATCTACCTTGGGGTTTTTCTGTTTAGGTATTTCATTAGAAAGGATTTCGTCTTTGGGCCGTATTCATTGAGGTCAGAGACGGTGGATGGATGTACCAATGCTGGCTCGCGGCCAATCTCGATAACAGGCCTTTAGGAAGAAAATACTTGACGAGAAGAAGCTCTTGCGAAGTTTTAGGAGAATTCCTGACTGGTTTGATGGAGACGGTGAACCAGACTTGAAAAGGGTTGCCATCGATTTAGAGGCTCAAGCAAAAATGGGCAATTACTGTGGAATGAAAAAAGAGAGAGAAGTTCTGGCGAGAAAAGGCGCAAACAATGTTTCAGAATTAAGTATCTTAAATGTAATCTCGATAAAACGGTAGAAAAAAATGGGGATGAGAAGCTCTGGTTGAAGGGCTATAGAGAAGTGATATTTCAATAGAGAACTCCAAGAATTGAAATAGAATTATAAATCTATACGTTCGTGAATTTGCAACATGAATAGCACTTAGCTAATGTTCTATTAGCTTTCTTTATCAGTCACTAAACAAGGTGTCATTTTGCAAATCTTTGTAAGTTTTTTTTTGTTGTTGTTGCACAATTATGAAACTAAGAAAACTGAAGTTATACTTCCATATTCATTACAGAGGAAGTAATATACCACAATGATCTATTAATATTTTCTACTGAAGAGGAAATAAGATATGACATACTCTACTGCTGTTTGTTTTAGATTTACAGTTCTAATGTTGGCGAAATCCAACATTAATAGAAATGCTATTGGAATTTTGTAGTTAAGAATTATTTATTTAATTGTTTAGTTTCACACCGGTATTTCTAAGGAAGCTTTTCGTATATTACACTTGTTTGTAATGTTTACGATTATGAGTTTATCAGTAGATCGATTCTGACAAAAAATAACCAGCAAATTGATGAAAGAGATCAGCAAATTGATTTTAAAATCTGGTTCTGCCTAATTGTTTTTAATAAAATTACGCTTTCTGTATTTGATTGTAAAGCAATATTTTAAATGCAACTGTATTTGATAGTTATATATAGAGAATATTTACAGGTTTTAACTTGCCAAAATTTAACTTACACATATATAAAAGTAATGATTTCTTCGATTTAGTACAAACTGCAGTTAAGTAGAATTAGATGAAGGTCAGTTTGAAATGATTCTCTAGTAGCATTGAGTTATAGAAACTTCAATAAGTATTTTAAGACTTTGGAAAGAATATTTGCTTGTGAAAAGCTACGGAAGCTATGGTTTTAGTTTGTTTTTGTTTTGCTTTTTGAAAATCTAAGTCTCTCTTTTATTTCAATGGAGATGTGGAACAAAACGGAGACAAGGAAGTCTCGTCGACTGAATCTTGTTTACGAAAATTTGGAATAAAGGAAATGAAAAAGGCAAAAGAAAAAAGAAGTTAGTCTATTCAAAGGATTGTACTTCAAGTAACTCTACCCTCTTCTTTCAGATCTTTTCAGCATCTCAGGGCAAAATGTATTTTGTAGTTGAGAATTATTCGTTTCTGTAACATTTACATTCATTTAATCTTCCAAGAATTAAAATCGTCCGTAATAAAACTAAAGAAGTAACTGTACATGAATTATAGTGTTTTATTTATTTCTGAGTATCTGTCAGACTTTTCATCAATAGAAAATTTAACGAAAATCAAAGATGTCTATTTATATACAGTATTGGGCAAAACAAACAGTAGTAAAACATTCCATATCCCCATGCGATAACAGAGCGTGTCCGAACGTCAGGGCCTAATTGAATGCAAACTTTACAGTAACTGGCATTAGGGTTTCAATCAGTCGAGACAATTCTGTTCTGTGTTGTAAGTACAGAAAAAAAAGCTATTTTCAGTCGAATATTGCAACCATTCAATAGGACGAAAAGACGGATCTAGCCTTGCATATGTAAAGGAGCGGTATCAGCTTGCATTTCGGAAACCACGCCCCAAGTTGCAGTGTGATTCTTGGCATCATTCAAAAATTCCGACGGACGGGCAGTGTGCTGGCACAACGAAAAAGGCTGCATGGGACGACCACGAACCATAACAATAAGAGAATCACGGTCGTCTCTTGGAACTAGTGCTTACCTGTCATACAGCTGTGGCGTGCAGGCAGTTTCTTCACGAAAACTTACCTGGCAGTGTCATCTCAAGGTAAAAAATTGGCAAGAACAGTTTGAAGTATGTGTCCGCCGTAAAAGCGAACGTTTAGAACATATTATACACACCTTGGATAGATAATGCTAAGATAGGATATTCCTGTAAATATATAACTGATATTTAATTATATTTACTGCTTCGACTCCTGGTTTCTGTCTTTCACTACTGTTTGTTTTGCCCAATACTGTATATTGAAAGGATGGATTTATAATAAGTAGTTTTATTTTTTTTGAATAGAGTAGGATATAGTCTATTTCTATTTTTGGGGTTAATGCTGATATCAGTTAAAAGAATAAAGTTAAGAATACTCTAAGATTGTTTGAAACTATATGCAGACAACTAATCGTATCTAAGCTGCTCAATTTCTTTTTATGCTTAGATAGCATTGAAATCAGTCTACTATTTCGTACATTTGTTACTTAATTTTTTTTACCGCTAAGATAGATAAAACGGAACAATTAGCTTAATGTTATCCATAGAATTAGCATGGGGATACAAGAGGTCTTTATTTTTCTAATACAGAGAAATTCCAATATTCTCTTTAAGAGTTCTGTTATTCTTTATTTTTCTATTTTTCTTAAATTGGAAGTAAATTTCTAATAAAATCATAAAACCGTCCCTTGGCGGTGTATCATTGGCAGCCTTTACCTGCATCCCAGTTACGGACTATTCTGTGCCGTTAGGCATCCTTTAACCCTTCCGATGTAGTAATAACGTAGAGAATTTTTTTTTTTTTTTTCTAAAGGAATTAATAGAGAATGACAGGGAAAAAAAATCTGTATATCTTTTCGTTGTTGTTTAATTGTGATTTCACCTGCTACAGTGTTAACAGGTGCTACAGTGTCGTATCCATTCATTATATAGTTCTCCAGAAATTAGCGCACGATTAAAGTTTTTCAGATCTATAATTAGTTTGTAATAAACTATTCCAATATTCAATCTTTTTTTAGTTGATAAAATAAGAGTATTTAGTGCGATTATCCTTTTTCTTTTAGTTGCAAAAACTAGACCAAATTGTGCAATTATAGATTATGTCGACTTCGTCGGAATATTTACATAAACTTTAAACAGATGTATTTATGGTCACAATTAAGTATGTCCCTTGTAATACTAATGTAGCGTTGCAAATCACTAACTGGGATGTAAATGTCTGTTGAATCCTAAGATGTCTTTTCCCTGCACTTAATGCTGCTCCAATTATGGGCACTTTAAAATGTTTTTAATGCATTTAGGCTAAACCTTTTCGTGTATGTTTTCTTCAATTTTGTTTTGTGCTTAGCAGTTCGGAAAAGGAATTTGAAGCTTTTTTAATTATTGTGTTGTTGTTGTTTTTTTTTCTAGTTGTGTTTGTGAGATCCCACCTTCTGAGCTTGTCGTCGAGGGGTTTATCTGTCTGATGAGTCCTAGAGAGGACGAAACGGCCGTTCCAGACTTCCGCCGATGATAACTCAGGGTGCGAAATCTTTTTGGCTTCCTATGTGCCTCCTTTGGTTGTTATTATTATTATTATAATTATTCCGAATCTTCTCTTTTAGTTCTCTGTGCGATGCAACCGGTATACTAGCATTAAGGAGCCAAAATAACAAACCTTATGCTACGCTATCTGATGGTACATTCAAAACAGTGCGAACTAAACGTTATGTCTTGTGCTTTACATAAAATTTTATCTGGGGTCAGCTGTAGACTGACCAAATGACTGGGCAGATTTTTATGTATTAGTCCGGTGCTGTTACGACGATTGGAATTATTTCTATTGTGTTAAGCTCGTGAATTTGTTTATATCCTTTCGCCAAACTGAAGTATTTGAATATCTTATCTGATTCCGCCTTGTTGATATTGTAATCATTTGGATGGGGGATATCGATTAGGAAAGCTTTCCTTTCTTGAAGATTATGAAGAACTATATCCGGCCTGTTTGAATTGATGGTTTTATCTGTGTGTAGCGGCAAATCATTAATAAAGTCTAGTCCTGTCGCCTTCGAGTACGTTTGTGTATGTAGTAAGGTACTACTTCTCTTTTATGACATCAAACTTTTTATCTAATGCCATATGAATTATATTTGCAGTGAGATTATGTCTGTAGAGGTATTCTGTGTTTGTCAGGTTGGAGCATCCTGATATTATATGATTATTGTCTCAGAATGTTCAAGGCAAATTCTGCATTTATCAGATAGATCTAATTTTTCAATGTATTTATTGTTATTATTATTATTATTATTATGTTTGTATGTTTTAAACCTTGGGTTTCCCCAGCAAAAACAATATGGCGGGTCAAGGACCAAAGCACATACTGCCAAGTGTAAAGATGTGTGCAAGAATGATTAGGGATGTGTGCTTGTGTCCATAAATTTCCTAACTATGCGTGTAGTGTTGAGTACCACAACCTTCTGCAGTTGTGCATAAGTGTTTTTGTGAAGTCCTAGTGTGCTGAGACTGTGGTGCAATGTGTGAGGCACCAGACCAGTGGCAGACAGAACGATGGGTACAACACGTACTCGATCCTGCCTCCACTGCTTCTGGAGCTCGTGTGCTAGATCAGTGTATTTACTGATCTTGTCTGCGTGAGTTTTCTGCATGTTCTTGCTGATAGGCACTGCAATATCAATTAGATAGGTCTGTTTGTTGACCTTATCAACAAGTGTGATGTCTGGTCTGTTGTGATGTATAGTTTTGTCTGTGTGAATGGGGCGGTCCCAGTATAGTTTATATGAGGGTGATTCTAATACGCTTTGTGGTATGTACTTGTAGTACGGGACCGTGCTCTTAATAAGTGAATGTTTGTGTGCTAGTTGTTGATGAACGATCGATGCTACCTGATTGTGTCGGTGGAGGTAGTCTGTTTGAGAGAGAAGGGGACAGCCTGATATTACGTGGTCGATCGTCTCATGCGTAGTGTGGCATTTCCTGCATTTGTCGTCATGTGTGTTTGCATCGTGTAGAATGTGTTTCTTGTAGTTGCGTGTGGAGATGACTTGGTCCTGTATTGCGATCATGAACCCTTCGGTCTCCCCAAACAGCTCACCACTCGTCAGCCATCTATTCGACGCTTCCATGTCGACATGAGGCTGGCTGAGTTCGTGATGATGTCTGCCATGGAGTTCCTTACGAGCCCATGATTCACGCAGCTGCTGAGTGTGGGTGTCAGGGGTGGTGAGTGTTGGAGAAGAGTTTTCGAGGTTAAGGGGTGTGAGGTGTGTGTCAGCCTTGACAATGGCTGAGTGAAGTGAGGAGTCTTCTGCTCTTTGGTGGAAATGTTCCCTAAGTGTATGTATTTGTTTTTCGTGTAGGGTGATGAGGTTGATGAGTCCTCGGCCTCCCTCCTTGCGGGGAAGAGTCATCCTTTCCGTAGCGGACTTGGGGTGGTGCATGTTGTGTTTCGTGAATGTAGTGCGTGTTGCGCGTTGTAGTGCTTCGAGTTCGGTGTTTGTCCATGGAATTATGCCGAACGAATATGTTAGTGTGGGAACGGCAAAAGTGTTGATAGCTTTAATTTTATTTCTGGCGTTGAGTTGTGTTTTGAGGATTTTGTGAACTCGAGCAAGGTATGTGTTCTTCAGTGCAATTTTGATGTTTGCGTTGTCAATGACGCGCGCTTGCTGGAAGCCCAGGTACTTGTAGGTCTCTCCCTCTTCCATGGATTGGATGGCCAAACCATGGTCCAGTGCAAAACCCTCCAAATTCGAAGTCTTCCCACGTATTATGTGTAACTTGCGGCATTTGTCAATTCCAAATTCCATCCCAATGTCTTTGGTGAACTGTGTGGTGGCTTGTAGTAAATTAGTAAGTTGTGCATTGTTTGTGGCATAGAGTTTAATGTCATCCATGTAGAGTAAGTGTGTGATTTTATATGGTGTCACAGTGCCTGTGGTAAGCCTATAACCGTGTTTTGTGTTATCTAGTATATGGCTCAGTGGATTCAAGGCGAGGCAGAACCAAAGAGGACTCAAGGAGTCTCCCTGGAAAATACCTCTCCTTATGGGAATGGGATCTGTAGTGATGGAGGTGTTAGAGGTGCGTAGGTGTAATGTTGTGTTCCAACTCTTCATCGTGGCAGCTAAGAATGCCGTGATCTTGGGGTGTATTTTGTAGATATGAAGAGAGTGTAGGAGCCAGGAATGAGGGACAGAATCAAATGCCTTCTTGTAATCGATGTATGCGATATGTAAGCTCCTATTCTTCGCGCGTGCCTGGCGCAGGATTACAGAGTCAATAAGGAGTTGCTCCTTACAACCCTGGGAATTCCTGCGACAGCCCTTCTGCTGTTCGGAAAGAATGTTATATGTCTCGATGTGTGTGTAGATCTTGTCTGCGAGGCAGGAGGTGAGGAGTTTGTAAAGTGTGGGGAGGCAAGTGATTGGGCGGTAGTTTGCAGGTTGTGCTGTTTCAGTGTTCTTGCTCTGTAGGTATGTGACACCCTGTGTGAGGAAACGAGGCATATGTTCTGGGTGTTGGATTATGTCAGTGAGTGTAAGCGCTAGTTTTCCATGCAGGGACGTGAACCTCTTGATCCAGAAGTTCTGGACTCCGTCTGCACCAGGAGCCTTCCAGTTGTGTGCATGTTTTAGTGCTGTCTGTATGTCTGCGAGAGTAATCTCATGGAAGGACATGCAGGGTAAGTGTTCAGTGAGTTGCTGTTCCTCTGTTATCCATGGTGCTTTATCATTGTGGGGGATAGGGTTTGACCACAGAGACGACCAGTATTCATGTAAAGCCTCGCTGTTGGGAGTGTTTGTGTTAGTTGCAGTAGAGGAAGATGTAAGGGATCTGTAGAATTTTTTCTCATTGTATTGGAAAGTGTTGTTCTGTTGTTTGCGCAGAGTGCACTGTTTGTATCTCTGTAATCTTTTTGCAAGTGCACTGAGTTTTTGTTTTAGTGTGTCGAGATGTTCCTGAACCTGGCTATGATGATTTGAATGTGAAGGGCGAGTATTTATGTACTTGAATATCTTTCTAACCTGGGACATAAGTTTCTTTGTTTTGTTTCCTGCACAGTATTGTGTGAGCCTGGCTATGTCTCCTCTAAGGTCGCTGATGCGGCCCTCAAGGCGACGTCTCCGAGGGGGGATGTATTCTTGTGTCCGTGCAGTGGGAGGTATGTTGTGTTGTTTGATTCCAAGTGCCCGAATGGTTCCCTGTGCTGCACAGTAGAGTGTTGTATGTATGTCTTCTAATGTTTGGATGTTGTCAAGGTGTTGTAGGATAGTGTGTGTGTTGAGATGGTATATGACTGTGGCGAGTTGTTTTGATGTGTGTACTTTGGGGAGTGGCGGCCTGAGTGTGGGGTCTGTGCCTGTGTATTGTGCAAGTGCAGTGTAGAAATGATCATGAGCTGCACGTAATATTTCATTAGTTGTATTGTTGGGGCATGTGTACTGAGGGGTAGAGATTGTTTCTGTGTTTTCCATAATGGTGTCTTCTGGTGGGGTGTGGTTTGGTGTCCTGTGGTTGGATTCAGCGACTTCTTCTTTAATTTGTGCAAGTATGCATGGGAGAATAAGATTGTTTACTACAATTGAACGTCGCTGATCCGCTACCCGCTGTTCGCTAAGCCCTAACGATGGATAGCGTGTGGTGAAAGCTTGGTGTAGTGCCTGTCTGTATCCTGTTAGTTGAGTACCTAACTTTGTAACAGTGAAGAAGTCGCGCATAAGATCCTGGTTCATCTGTGGTGACCATCGGATGCGCTGGCGTGGTTTCCCAGTCTTGGTGGTCGCCTGCTCTGACACAGACGAAACACTTCCGACTGTTCGGGCTGGATGGTGTTGCCCGGGCATTGTGGTAGCCATACTACAGGATGGGGTGCCACTTTCTCCACCACCACCTGCGGGAGACTGTAGTATATTTTTCGAACGGAGGCCTCTGCCTAACCCCCGAACGCGGGTGACTTTATCCTGCGCCACACCCGATGCAGCATGATCTATATTAGAACGTGTTCTCATCATAAATGGTTGGACCCTTTAGCCTACCCTAAAGCTAGTGTAGTTCCCGCCCCCACCGCGAGGAGGTAGGGTCCATGGGGGCTTATTATTATTATTATTATTATTATTATTATTATTATTATTATTATTATT
>JAFIDM010012231.1:111053778-111079127 GCA_023159025.1 Thereuonema tuberculata
TTATTATTATTATTATTATTATTATTATTATTATTATTATTATTATTGTTGTTGTTGTTGTTGTTACAGCTTAATCAAATAAAAAAAGTTATACTCCCGTGATGATTCCAAAATTAAAATATTAGAAATTGAGGATTGTTTAATTTTTTGCAAAATTAGTCATAATTCAAAGATAAAAAATATTTTAACACAATTCGTAATTCAGATCTTTTTCAGAGATTGATTGTTTATTCTAACAAAGAAATTCCCTCCCTAGGAAACTGAGAGAATAAATGTTTAATAGCAAAAACATTTAAGTAATGTAAATAATTCTTAAATATCCGGTTTATCTGATTCGCCCTTACTTTTCATTTTCAACTTGTTTATCGTTGTCTTGTCGTTCATCTTAAGTTCGTATTTTAATTCTGGAGTTTCAATTGTTTCCGATGATTTAATCCTATATCATCAGCCTGAAAAAGACCAGAAGTGCAAGTTGACTGAATATCATTAGCGTGCAAACTTCCATTTCAAGATCAGGTTAAACAGAAAAAAAAAAAAGATCTTAATTTTTCTTCTACATTTCGAACGCGGCTTGTACCAGCTTCAGTCGTGCTGCAGGTTTCAATTAAATTCAATTTAATAGCAAAGCAGTGGCCGCTATGTAAAATCTTTCTTTCAATAATCTCTCAAATTGACGAGATAATGAAGCCATCAATCAATTTTATCGAGGGGTTTTTGAATCTGATCCGCTCTTCATTAGCTGTGTTAATTGACCTGTGATGGCCAACTGGCCTTAATGCAGGTGAATCCATCATGACACGAACTCACGCGAGCGGAACTCATTCATAAATATCCATCGGTTCCTATGACTACGCTCGACTTTCTTCCAATAAAAGAGAGGGAGTTCTTCCAAACTGACCTTCTTTTAATGGCAACTGGAAATCACGGTTTCGATCGAACCCAGGTATCATTTATTCTATTATAATATTGATTTTTTGCTTTTAAAAAATAAAAAAAGAGGTGTTTTTTTTTAATAAAATTTCCTCCCCTCGACACTATTGCTATTTCAAACTACTGTTGGATTTATCTTTCTGTTTCATGACTTTCGCTACAACGTCAGTTTCAATTGAAGGTTCAATTTCGTTTTACGTCGTTCTATTCGATTTACGTCAAATTTAATACAGCCACAAATCGCAACAAGATACAAAACCTGCGCATTTCCACTGCACGAAGAGTTCACTAAGAGTTGGTGTTTCTCCATTGCTTTCTTAAACGCTTATCACAAATAAAGTAGCCATTTTTTTACCTTTTTAATGTTTATTACTACTGTATGAATGTGGTGTATTTATTTCCTTTAAATTCCAGGTTTTAATATTACCGTCGTCAGTCTTTGTCGCGTATAAGTATAATGGTAAGGGAGGGCTAGATAAGGGAGTGATGATAATTCTATTTAAAGAAAAGAATTTTTAACTGCAACTTCTAATATCAAAATTAATATTAGCTAAAATTCAGATTTTACCATAATTTCTTTAGATGAAGAACTTTTTTAAAGATGAAGTGAAAACTTTTTTCACTTTTTTTTCGTGTTTTTTTTCTTATTTCCAGTAACTGAACGGACTTTTTAGAAGGTTGAGAAGTTAAAAAAAGTAACTTAATTTTAAAATTAATCTTTAAAAAAAAAGAAACTTTAGGTTTTTTAAAGCTTTTTTTTTATGTATATGTGGCAAATGCTGACAAATGGCCGGGAAGGAGATTTCCCCAAGGGCCTATTCTTTCTCTGTCCTGTGAGAGTGGCTTAGCTCAAAGGAGCTGTGGGGTCATGAAGATACTGGTCTAGTTTAGCTACAGACTCACCATTCTAAAAATACTTCATTTGCAAAAATTGCATTAATAAGTTTATAAAACGAATTACAAAAAATGAAAAATGAAAAACTGATGAGAGTAAATACGAAACGTCTTTAGTGTATTATTAGAAGCATTTTAACCGAAATTCGTTTACAACGAAAAGACAAACAAACATGTCTTAAGTCTCTATAACTTTTGATCCGTCATCAGTCGAAAAAAGAAAAGTTCTCTTCTCAAAGGTCTCATTTTTTATTGTAAATAAAACAATTGAAAACATTAATTGATCGAACTTTTACTACTGGATATTGTTTCAAAGTTTTTTTTGTGTGTTTAAAGTAGCATTATTTGGTTAATTTGAAGTTTATTAAAAATATATCGAAGAAATTAAGTAACCCTATCAATTCATTATAAACAATTGCACTTAAGTACACTTACACTTAAAGCTTTTCCTATACAGTAAAACCTCGTTAAGTCGTCACTCAAGGGACCAAACATTTTTGACGACTTAAGCGGAGTGACGACTTAGGCGGAGTGGGCATTTTTGAAAAACAAAAACAAAAAAACACTGAAATACAGTATTTTCATGAATTGCTGTAGGATTCGGTGAGAAAAACAAGATTTTCAGAAATCAATACATGCAAATGAATGAGTGGAAAATAAAAAAAAAAAACACTTTTTATAGTTAACACATTTTAATTGTTTTAAAAGAAAGGCAATGTCTGTCTTTGAAACGTTTCAGCCAACCTTTGCTGCCGCCGAAATCTTCAATGTTCAACTCCTTAGCAATTTCCATGGCTTTTTCTTTGAGAATTACGGCAGAAATCGGCACATTTTGCGATCTGGCATGTTTTAGCCATCGAACTGAAACCTCCCCGATCTCGTCAAACTTCGATTTCCTCATTGTCTTTCTTTTGTCTTTGCAGTCAGCTTCTTCAATTACCGTACTTGTTTCGATGAAAGAATATCGTTTAATGTAGTCCTGGGAATATGGTGTTCTTTGGCAAAAGCTGTTTTCGAAACATTTGATTTTTCAAAAAGTGCAGTTAAGTCTTTTTTTTCTTTAAAACATAACGAGGTAAGTTTTGAGGGTGACGAGTTCTCCGGAGTAGAATTAAATTTGGTGAAGGGTAAAGGAGGGTTATTTTACATTATTGTGTATGAGACCTTGTTGGGACCAAAGGAAAACGACGACTTAAACGGAGTGACGACTTATCCGGGTGACGAATTAACGAGATTTTACTGTATCTAGAATTTTCATTATAGGATTACTAGGTACACACTCAGATATATGGATTGGGAAATGGGGATTGAGCATCCAACCCTAGGGCGCGTCAATTTTGAGGACTGGCTATGGTAGAGACTAAAATAGCCATGGAATATGAAAATATCAATTTTAGGTTAGACTATGAATAAGCAAATCTTACAGCCCAAGCCGTTTTGGGATTTCTAGAGACATTTTTGAAGGATAGGAGGAGTTGAGACCAAAATAAATTTTAACTGTATTCTAATAAGGACTATAAATAAACAACATATCAAATTTTACGGAAATTCGTCCAACCGTTTTAGCGTGTTGCGCATACAATAGACAAGTAGATAAATAGGGAAACACACACAAATAAAAAAAAAGTTTTATTAGGATAGTAAGATTTCATTTGCTGAATCAACTAATCTTTCCTCCCAAGTTTAGCATTATTTTTTTTTAATATTCGTTGACTCTTTTTCTCTATTTGAAACTGCTGGTATTTTTTTGATAAAAAGCCATATTTTTATTATTAATTTGGTATTTTTTTCGTTATCTTTTAATAGATTATTAATTAGTATGAATTGTATTTGAAAACTAGCAAAAATCCCCCGTTTTTTGTACTGGTTACAATGATGTGAATGAGAAAGAAATTGAAATTTTGAGAACCCTTCGAAACTTTCTCAGTTGGTACAAAAATCACGTGATAGGTTCAAAGTAATGCTACATTTGAATTTTGTTACTCGTGATCGAAGAATATAAGAGCTCCCATCCCTTTTTTCCCTTCTCCACACCCCTATCGCTTCAAACCTTTCTCAGTTCGTAGAAAAATTATGTGACCATTACAAATCCGTAAAAGTATCCTTCAACAATGTTTATCCATCCCCTCACTGCCCTCCCGTTTACACCTCATAGTTCTAGTTTTGCTTTCCGGTTAATATGTGGCGTTATTATGCACAACAATATTTTAGTTCCAATTGTTGCACAACAATATTCTAGTAGTTCCAATTGTCGCCTATAGGTGCATATATGGCGCTTTGAAGAAATTTTGCCTCCCCCCCCCCCCCGTTTACACCCCTTAGGACGCCAATATCAAAAATTCGTTGAATGCGGGTCTTTTTGATTTTGACAAATAACATTCATGTCAAATTTCGTGTTTCTAACTCAAACGGTTTCCGCGATATGCATACCTTTCAAGAAAGTTGCTCCATCCTCTAGGACGCCAATATCGAAAATTCGTCGAATACGGGTCTTTTTGATTTGACAAAGCACATTCATGCCAAATTTTGTGTTTGTATCTCAGAGGTATGCTTGGCCTTCAAGAAACTTCATCCTTCCCCGTTTACATTTTAGGGGCGATAATTCTAAAAAAATCCTTTCTTAGTGAGCGCCTACGTCATAAGGGTCCGTTCCTTAGTGAGTGCCTCATCCCGAAGAGTTCTTTCAAGTTCTTAGGTTCAGCGGGTTTGGCTGTGCGTTTATGAGTGATTGAGTCAGTCTTTTCAGTGGGTTTTGCCTTTTATACCCGTATATGTAGATAGCCAAAAAATTGCAAAGTGATACTGGTTTGTTTTGTTTGTTTGTTTTTTTCACAGACAATGAGCATTCATAATTCAACTTATGTAGTGAACATTCGCTTTTTTTTTTTTGTACAATTTTCCTTGAAATTTACATTTAATACCTATTGATGCGGTACATAATATTATTTGAATTCAAAAGCTTATTAATGAGTCATCTGAGCTTCAACGAAATTTAGCTTTGATTTCGAAAGTCCCAAGAAGCCCATGTACTCTTTATTTTCATGATTAAAAAATATTTAGATAGTTGTTTTGTAAATTATTTTTTAATGATATTGTTAATTATCGTTATATAAGAGAAAGATTAGAAATATTTTTTATACTTGTTTTCTATATTTGTGTTGGTTGTTCTTAATTCAATCCATTTATGAGTCCATTGCTGTTCATTCTAACAGTCGATTTAGATTTCTGTTGTAAGATTTCTTTACAGAGTAAGATTTTATTAGGTCCTAGGATTCCTTATGACAGACTCAAAAATGAGTCTCCACTTTGAAGACGATTTGAAATTTTCGCATTGTCTCTAGTTTCAAGAAGTTGTATTCGAAAGACAAATACGGAGTGTTCAAATTCCTAGTGCTTTCTGAGCTGTGAAATTTATCATAATATGAACTCCAAATTAGAAGTAAATGATATTACTTCTAACAACCTCTAAACTCGATTCGCCTAAATCCCTTTGGAGACCAACAAGTTTGAGACCATTTGTCCTATACGAAGTGGTCCTATGAGTTTCAATGAAGCTATCAAATAAATAAAATAAAAATACACGACGTTTCGCCGTCGAGAGACAGCCTCCTCAAGTCTTGACTTGAGGTCGTGTATTTTTATTTTATATATTGATGTATAAATTAGTTATCATATTCAGGTGTACGGCTTCATTTTTGCATCCAATTATAACCTAATAAACTGATATTTTTGTCCGTATTAAATTTTACAAAGAATTATACTGTATTTATATAATGCTTATTTATTGACAAATGCGTATGAATAGGTTATAAGGTCACCCCGCTTAAAAGGTCACTTTCGCAAGGTCCCAAGGGGTGACCTTATATCGAGGTCCGATTGTAGTTTGAAAACTATGAGTGTAAGAACTGGTTCTGATTTCTATCTTTTTTATTGTTTAATTAAATTAAAACACATTTCGAGAAAAATATATTACTTGTGTTCTTAATCAATAGAACAGATGTGAAAAGCAAATCTAGGAACGTGCATTAATTTTCATTCGAAACATAAATCTTTGGAAGTCATTCATTAGTCATTACGAATTATCTCTTAGATTTCGAAGTGTGATGAATGAAGGTTTGTCACGAATGTTTTCTTCCAATGGGTTTCCTTCAAGCTAAAAGTGCTCTAAAAGTTTAATTGTGATAGTTTGAGGCCAATAGATAGGATAATGACAATACGACAAAAGTCGATTTCTTTCTGAGCTTGGAGCATCAGGAAACAAGAAAAAGCACTCTACAAAGGCTTCCTTTTTTTGTTTGTGGAGAGAAGGTGTATTTGTAAGAGAACACCAGTATTAAAGTGTAGAACCTGAGGTCAAAAACAAGTTGTAGTTCACTCATTTGCTTAAGGCAGAAAATTCAAGGAAATGAATTAAAAATAAACTGATTTTACTTTACACTAATTTGTCTATTACCTAACAATCAAATAAGTATAGGATAATATTTGAAGAACAGATATTGTGGTAATGCTATAATGAAAAAGAAACACTGTACATACTTTAAATAGTTACTTGAAAAATCGTATTTTATTCACTGAAAGGATTAAATTGAGAAAATGTTAATAAGTTTATGTTTTCTAAATTAAATAAAACGATAAAGTCGTGATCCTTTGTCCGCAGCATTGTCTAAAGATGCATGTGTTTCAGTTACCATCAGGCTTCCAAACAACTGCATTTGTTGACGAAATTTGCCCATAAGAATATGTCTTAAATGCATCTAAAAATTATTGATGAAATAGTCTCTTTAAATTGTAAAAAAAATTGCAGGAAGAAATAATTGATTAGGTTATGATTTACTTAGTACAGAATTAAGTTCTAATGGGACAGAATGCACATTTGCATTTTAGTAGTTATTTAGAGAATCTTGAAAATAAATCAGTTATATTATAAATTATGAATTACAAGTCTTTAATTCAAGGGAAATTTTTGTGAAAGAATGGTAATTTTTGTTAGTTTGTTTGCTAATCAACTGCAAATTTCCTGGTTCGGTATTTTAACTATGACCAGGTATCAAAGATACCATGCATCTTTTCTCTATATGTGCTAATATGGACATAGCACTGAGAGGTTTTGCGATAGTAGATCTGTCAATTAAAAAAGATTGTTTCGAGTTCCTGGCTCAGCAGACAAAATCGTACAAAACCAGACAGTTAAAAACGTGGCTGAAAGAAGATTGGACTATTATTTTATGGGTATGTGACTTATACAATAGACTAAGTACATTAAACATTATTCAAATAGTGCGAAGATGTCTTGTCTGTTCAACGAGTTTATATAATAAAAAGCACCCCGATCATTTCAGCAATCAGAAGATAAAAAACTATACCTAGCACCTAGTACTTAGCAACTTCCATTTATTTTCAGACAACCTTCTTCGCAGAGAGATTAGAAATTTAAGGCAAATGTCTAAATATCGAAGAGGAAGGATGTAGCGACAACTTACACCTGTCAATAAATTACTGTCTGTTTATGAGATCTAAGAAATTTCATTTCATGTAAATTGCTTGGGCCAACGCGTAAGTTATTTATAAGTTGGAAAGGATAACAACGTTGTTATGCTTCCATGACTTCAGCTTTAATTATCGGCATCATAAAGATTCTGGCAGGGTGGATTACTCAAAAGCTGCAACAGTGTTGCGAACGAGATCACTTTGATTCAGTGGGTTTTTTATTTATTTATTTATTTCATTTTATTCCTTTTTGTTAAAATTGTTGGAGAAATGTAGAACCTTTTTGAAACAGGCGTAAGTTGAAACGATGGAAGTTTATTTCAAGAGTCAAACAAAAGAAGGAACAAAGGAATAGGTATAGATCTGGTATGGTACCTTCTTTGGTTGATCTAATGGCTCCTGAAATCTATTCAGGAGAGTTTTCATTCCCTATTGATTTCAAATAGAATTATCAGCTTAATTGACGCAAAGAAAGCTTCTCTTAGCTCCGTAGTTCAAGACACTTAACATAATTCTGGTTAGATGAATTTATGCGTAATTCAAGCAACTTTCATACATTAAATCTTTATACTACTATTGTTCTAAAAATATGTAAAGAATATTCTTGAATTAGGACATATTTAACTGGGAAATTAAATATGCAAAGAATGCTCATCCAAAAGTTCATATTGAATATTTCATGAAAGTTTGTTGCTGTGTTAAAGTATGCTAACAGCTGAATTGATTACAATTCCAGTGAAAAACCCAAAGAATGCGTCATAATAACAGTTAAAAGACTGACTGTGGATTTGCCTTTTCTATTGGCGCCATGTAAGAAAACAGGTCAATAAAAGCACATTTTTGTGTCTCTTTAGATCTATTTACGGCTAAGTTATCTATGATGTCATCTTGATTGTAGTTATGTTTATTTAGTTGGTTTTCATAGCAAATCAAAATTCCGATATTTAAAATATGGCACTGTATCAATTTTTCTTTTTAATACACTGTATAAATTCTCATTTGCTTGCTTCTTTTTTGTAGTTGTTTTGGTTTTCAAATGTTTATCCTGATTTTTGTAAGGCTTGAATGTACATAGTCAAGGCCTGTGAACAGCAGGATTGCGCTACAATGAAACTTTTTCATTTTTATTTTGTAGAAACACGACTTCGCAAATCTGCTAACTAATAACAAATGCTATTTGTTGTTTTAGTACAGTATCCAGATAGAAATCCAGACAGAAATGCTTCCTCCGTCCACAGGGTTTATCGTATCCTTATTACAGAAAGTTGATAAAGCAGCCATAGATTTAAGCCATCACGAAAATTTGAATTCTATACTTCTTCGGCAAAATGAATTATCAAGAAATCAGAGGAACTTCACTAAATTTACATCAGGAGTATCATTAAGGCCTTGGTTGTAAAGTTTTTCAAGTTTTCAATTGCCCCGAAATGAAGTGGATATTTTTCGTCCTTCTTATGGGAAAAAAATTCCAAACTTCGGAAAAGGTCATATGGGCGGAGAAAAGCATTGAAGCGAGAGACCCAAGGCACTTGTACGAAGCAAAGAGTGAGGGTGTGGGGGAGAAGCTCAGCTCATTTGGCTCTAGTGCTTGCAGTTTTTCATGCATGCCATTCGCTTTTCTTCCAAATGTTTCTTTGCTTCGATGACAACTTCGAACAATGCCAACCATCCCCTCCCCCATCCCGTGATATTCCACAGAGAATGCAATAACTAATTCTTTTTTCTTTTTCGTTTCGAACGATGATTTTGCTGTAAGTGCTATCTGGCCTTCAAAGGGAACGAACTCTCATTGGCAATAGATTCTACATCCTATTATTTTTATTAGAATTCTAGTCAGTATTCGTGAAACTTAAGAGATTTTAGACCTTGGCTTAATGAATTGAAAAATGCGTTACGAAAAAAAAAGTTAAATACAGTTAGAATCTTTCTTTTTGATTTTTATTGATCATCTGCCAGAAGTTAGTATGGGTTTTTATTTTTTTTTATATTGAATTGATTAACTCTTATCACATAACTGTCCTTGTAATGTAGCTAGGAGAAGGAGAGAGGTTGAGTGAGACGACCATCCCGGGTGCCACTGTCCAAGTGTGATCTGCAGTTTTTTTGTGGTTGAGTTTCCAATAGCTCTGCATTTGTTAAGATCAGGTCTAGGGGCCTTGTATTCACTACCCCCAAGCTTCAAAAAATCTTACTTCATTAGAAAATACTTGTCAAAGGGAGGGTAACTCTGTAATTAGTTACATTGAAATCTTCATCTTTTTATTCGCAATATTTCGCAAAAACTGAGATCGTTTTGCTTTCTCAAGCCTATCTTATTTTTGAATATTTCTACAATAAGTCTACATTTAATAGCAAAGATCAGTAATGATACAGTTATGTTTCCATTGTTACAATTTTAACAACAATGATACAGTGAGTTATGATTCAATTAATTTCTTTCTATTATTACTGATAACAATTTAGATTTAATTTAGCAATGATACATTATTGAAATCTGTACTCTTTTCCCTTAATCATATCTAGAAAATAGGACAGGGTATTATGATTTACTATATAACCCCTGTCCTTATTAATACATGTAAAAGTTTGAATAGTACAGGCTTCTATAATGTATCTTGTGTGTTTGTCTGTTATACGAAACAATATGCTAACAATCGGGTCAGGACAATGCTTTTCTGTGATACAGTGCCCTGCCCAGTCGGAAACAAGTGGATGGTTATTTCTGTAGGCAGCGGTATGCTCCTCAACTCGTTCCATCAACATTCTTCCTGTGTTTCCGAAATATACTTTTCCGCATGAGCGGCATTTTAAGTTGTACACCGTCCCCATGATTCTTCCTTCCTTTGTCTCTGTGATTATACCCTCCACTGTTTCTTTGTAAATATTATGTTGTATTATCGAATTTATGCTGTTTCCTTTCTTGTAGAGTATTTGAATTTCGTTCTTTTTACATATTTCTTGTATACTTTTGTTAATTCTAATATTATTAGGGAGTTTCAGAAACTTTGTGTTTTTTCTTTCTTCTTTCTCTTTTATTTTGTCTTTTCCCTTACTAAAATCTTTAAATATGTTGTCAATGAAATAATGAGATATGATTAAGGGAAAAGAGTACAGATATGATTAAGGGAAAAGAATACAGATTTCAATAATGTATCATTGCTAAATTAAATCTAAATTGTTATCAGTAATAATAGAAAGAAATTAAATTGTTATCAGTAATAATAGAAAGAAATTAATTGAATCATAACTCACTGTATCATTGTTGTTAAAATTGTAACAATGGAAACATAACTGTATCATTACTGATCTTTGCTATCAAATGTAGACTTATTGTAGAAATATTCAAAAATAAGATAGGCTTGAGAAAGCAAAACGATCTCAGTTTTTGCGAAATATTGCGAATAAAAAGATGAAGAAGTATTATATATGGAGTCTGATGAAATTTATATTTAATATTAAGAAGAATGAAGAAGTATACATTGAAATCTGATGAAGGAGGGTTAATTTGCAAAAAATAACTTATATTTTTACATAAAATCCCCTTGCATTACATTGGTGTAATTTTAATCCTTTTTGGTCCTAATTTAAACTTCTGGCCACATTTCACAAGTCAAAGGGACTGTAGTTCCTAAAATACAAATTTTTTTGTAATAAATACAACAGCAAAAATATTTTTAGAATTATTCAAAAAAAAAAAAAGATATCATCTAAAAATATATCATTTAAGGATTAAATTTGTTCAGTATTACAATAGTGGAAGTTCAAATAATTGGACTCCTTTTACCCAAATACATCTAAATCCAACGGTCTTTTGGTAGGCTCTGTCATCCAGTGATATAGGCGCTGAGCTGGAGGTTGTTTACTAACGTGTAAGGGGTTTCTTGTTCATACGGGTCCTAGGGTTCAGCCAGTCTCTGTAAAATGGTTTCTTTTCCAGAGTTAAAGGCGGGAGGAAGTTGAAGACTGACCAACCACTGCCTCCCATGCTTGCGAGTCGTTGACCCTATTCCGCCAAAGCCCCAAAGGGGCCTACATGGCTTAGAAAATAAGATTCTTTAAATTAAAGGCCATTTATCCTCTCTCTTCTGAAATCAATAACTCCGAAAGAACAATTCAATTTGAACACTTTTAAAAGCAGCTGAAGAGATGGTTCGGATTCAGTTCGACTTCAGAAAGAGATCGTAGATCCTAGAATAAGCAGGTGTTTATATATTGCTGATATATCGTGATAACGGTTCTTAAATATGTGCTGTTGGCAGGCATAATATCTACAATTTGTAACGAAAATCAATAGAGAACACATAAAAAGTAAGATCCTTCTATCATTAAGGTTTGGGCTTCTGTAATCAAATGGGCCTTCGCTTCTTATATGGCTTTTAGCACATGAGGATCTTAAATTGAATAGCTTAAATATTCCAATGAAGCTGCAGCTCCCCAAGATAAATAATTCTTGACAGTGTAAAATAATTCTTTGATCCTTACTTCTTACTTTTAGGTAAATTTATAGCCTTTATATACTTCGAAGACCTTTTTAAAAAGGCACCAAGCAACAAATCATGATATCTTTATTAGAAGTTACAATCATAACATATGAGAGATATAAAAACGAGTAATAAATACTAATAAGTCTCCATTTTAAAGAATAATAAATATTTGGGATCCAAAATTAAGTCTTAGTTCCCTTTAACTTTTATCTTTGGCCTAACAACTAATTTATTCAGGTTTGTGTTCTTGAATATTTTAAAATGCACTGTTCTATTTATGTATTTTTTTTTTACTTTTCTGTAAATTCTGGCTATTGAATGATTTACTAGCGCTCTTCTCCTTTTGCATAAATCCATTTTTTAACCAATTCGAGAAGAAGCCGAAAATCCTTAAGACCAAATTGGGATCGGTTTTTACAGTTTCTGCATTAGTAATGCATGAGAAAAACCTTTCAGCTTAAATCTGCTTTCTTGTCGTCGAAGCAGACGATAATTTAAAATAAGAGGCGATACATTATTGATATGAAATAGTTTATTTCTATTAAAGAAATAGAATGAGAGGCAATGTTAAAGATCCATCCCAATTCCAGAAATAGGAGAAATAATTAAAACACATTTCTTAATGCTTCTGATATGTTAAAGTTGAACTTGAGCTTAGTCACTCTGAACTAAAAGAACTCCGTCTTCTTTTAGATAAAAGATATCAAAATATGAATGAGTGTTAAAACATTTAAAAAAAATCACTTAAAAGGCCAACACACCCTTTCGTCCCGTACTACAGGACATTATCAATGGACGAAACGGTGTCTGGTGTTTTTTACATCTTTAAATTACATTTATTTTTACGCTAGTGTGTTGGCCTTTTAAGTGACTTTTTTTAAATCTATGAGCAAACGTAAAAAAAATTTAATACGCTAAAATTTTGTTTTGATTTGTTAAAATTAACTTTTTAATATTATAAAAAATAAATGTGGATAAGAATTGTTTTTCCAGTTTGTTAAAAAGAAAAAAAAATTGAAGTGGTAGACAATAAATAGCAGATTTTACATTTTTAAAATAACAGATTCAATATATTTATATTCTCTTAATTAGTTAAAATATTTTAAAAATAAATTATAAAAATCTATCTAATTTAGATCCTGTTTTGCTCTTTTTATTTGTATTTTTCAGTTCATCTTAAATTTTAAATATGTTCAGTTTCTTAAAAAATATCTTTTCAGTCTCACCCTTTTTAAGAATTTCACTTTAAAGTAATTTAATGTTATTCTCTCTCTTCAATGAGTGATTAATAATTTGTACGGTACAAAAATGTATGTTTGGATTTATATACATCGTGTATACAAACTACTCCTTACATGTCTGTAAGCAGTCTTTTTTTTTTTTTTTACTCCATTATCATGTAGGGTTCAATGATAACAAATATAACTTTATCTCATTCCAAAAGTTTCCAATAGGAGATTAGGTTATTCTTTGGATTTAATTGTTTTTACAAAAATTACGAAAACTTCACTCAAGTATCTTAAAGTTAGTTATCGGAAACATGTTTTATCAGAAGATCAAAGCGAGAAAGCAGACTAGGTTACGAGTAATTAAATGTCATCAGATAGGAATATGTTTTTATCTAAACAATCATTAATTAGCAGATCTAATAGTAACCCCTGAACCGTCCTACTTAATTTTAACTTTCAAAATAATCGTTCTAAAGTAAATACTACTGTAATACTACCATTCACAAAATCTGTTTTTGATCGGTTTTTTTATTGTCTTTCTTTTTTTTCCTGTTATTGATTTTTACTTCGAATCTGATCTGTTGACCAATGGATTATTCCAGCTAATGGGATATAACGATGTTGAAACAGCGCTATCCTGGAGTCTCATTAAATAAAAAAAAGACATTCAGAATTCACTTTTTGTGTACTATTCTTTTATTTGTAATCCTTTTCTTTCTTTTCAAAATTTAGACTTTTAGAATTTTGTTTAGAGAGATTTTAACAGGTCGCTGGAACCAACTAATGTCTTGCTTTTTGAGATTCTTGGCTTAATGCACTTTGACTCCGTTATTTTTCTTGTCAAATGGCTTTGTGCTCCTGGATGGGGATCCTTTTCAACAGCAGTGTAGGTTCCCATCTGGAAAAATGGCTCCCCAACAACAGATTCGTCTCTTGCTTTGGGGCAATTTTTCTTCACTGCAGAAACTCTTAAGCTCCTGCTAAAAAAAAAAAAATAAGGATTTCCTAATTTTTTTTCTTTCTTCTCGAGGAAAGTATCGTATTGCAGAAGCTGACGTCATTTCGATGGTTAAAGAGAGCGGAAACCGATAGTTAAACATGAGATTCCTTTCGCTTGTCTTAAATGGCATTTCGTCAATACTTTAGTATTTGAACAGAGATGGTTATGTGAGAAGGTTTTCACAGAGCTAATAAGGATCTTCCCCAAAAGCAAAACTGCGCACAGAATATTAATTTTGAAAGTTAATCAAACGGAAGCAATTTAGTTAGAAATAAGAAACTCGTAAAGAAACATGAAGTCTATTTTCGATTATGTGGGTTTTATTTCAAATTTACTGTTACTTTCAAATTTATTGTTACTACTTATTGTAGCAGAAAATTGAAGAGCTAAGGAACTTTAAAATGTACTACAACCTAAAATTGTTATTTTCTGTTAATCAAAACATTCACCTCACGATTTAATCTCAATACCATGTTAAATTTGTTAAACAAGAAACTTATTTCTATATACGGAGAGAAAATTATTAATGAACATTCATTCATACTCTACTGATTTTTGCAAACCTTTTGTCCATATTAAAAAACAGTAATAATACTGATGTGAATAAGTTATTTATCTTTGCAGTATTGGTCAGATGGTCTAAACGTTTATCCATTTGTCATTTTAGACATAAAACTGTCTATTATAGAATACACCCTGATAATTTAAATACTCTCTGCTGGTAGCATATTTGGAACAGTGGCCATTTATAGTTGTAAAATTAAAACCGAATATAAAATTAATTCGATTCGTTTGCAATATAACGTATTAATGGTGTTTTTTAAAATATATTTGGTTAGTTTTGTTGTTGTTTTTTTTTAACCATTTGATTAGTTAAACAAATGGTATCATTTTCTTTTACGTATCAACTTGAAAAGTAGGATTATATAAATATCCAGTTTTTGACTATATCTAATGATCAACTTGGCTTTTTTTTTTTCTTTTTCTGTAAATTTTGATTTAAATGAGATAATTCTGAATTCAAACTTTGCCGCAAAATTCATAAGAAAGTAAAATAGTTCGTCGAAATAACAAGAAATATATATTTCCAATTTATTTAGCAACTCAAACATTATTTAAAAGATGGGTAAATATCAGCTAATGATATTCATTATGAACTGTAGTAAAAAATAATACAATCCTTCATCTTCCTTTTTCCTAATTTTTCAAGTGAAGAAGAAAAATACAAGCTAGAGATTCTGATAAGGAATATTTATAATAAGTAGCGGATTAGAAAGATAGACATTTGCACGTAACAATAGAAAGGTAGACATTAAATCGTTATCATCTTTCTGCGTTTTTCTGATACAAAATTTTGTTTTGCCAATTTTGACAAAATGTGGCATGTAAAGCTGCATTTGAAAAAGTGCAAAATAATTATAAGTAAATAAGTTTGCTGAAATCATATAGTACAACCTGGATACTATAATCAATAGTTATCTAGTGTATCTTAACAAATAGCAGCTTGAGTTTAAAATCACATTTAAATACATCATACTTTTCCATATTTAACGTAATTTTCAATATTGAAGAACGTTTCTTAATAAATAATAAGTAACATATTCCAATTAAAGTTGTTTAACGACACATCAAAATCATTGAACCCTTTCGAAGTGATTGAAATGTTTAGATATCGGTAGCAAATATATTTTAATAAATAAAAAAATATGACTTTTAGTACAATGGACGATTTCTTATAAAAATCGAGAAACATTTGCTAGTCCCAAAATACATTGAGCGTTCCTTTGTGGAAATTCTTCGAAAACATTGGTTAAAGTCAGAAACCATGATAATTTTACACGGAAAAGACATTAACTGTATTAATCTTGGGCTACCAAAACACGATTCCACTTTTCATTATTAGAGGAAAATTGCTCTGTTAGAATTTAATTTAATTATTTATTCTGCTTATAACGTGTCTTTCTTTAATCAGTAATTTACATTATAATCACATCACCCACCCCTGCATTGTTAATTTATTCCACCCTTTTCTTACTTTCTTTCATTCCTGCAATCGATTCGCATTACAATTATTTAATATTCAGCTCCCCCTCCCCTACACTCCTTCGCCATTTTTTCCCGCCTGTTTCGACGATCAATGCTTTCTTCTGTTTTATTTAATTTTTCATTTGCAAATATGATTATAAGTGGAGGAAGATTAAAGGAAGCCATGAACACCCAATTACTTGGGAGGTCTTTGGAATGTTATTAGCAGAGCATTTCATAAGGAGATTATGTGTTTAATCGAAATGAAAGTGAATAGGCGAGGATTTTACTTTCCTTAGGTCACAGTTGTGCAACCAACAAAGTCAAAGAGGGAAGCCTTAGAAGTAAGGATTAGTTCACGAGTTTGTCTATTTATTTAGTAATGCTTCTCTCATTGCAAAAGTCCGTCCTAAGAAAGCAGCTGGACCCATAACCTCTTTGAATTAAATATTAATTCGGTTTTACCATCAACTTCTGCTTAATTTTTATTATTTCTTAGCTAATTCTCTACCTAGTCTAATTACTAATTCAATGAAAAGTCACTGAAAATTTAGCAAATGAAAAGAAGTGGATAATTGTGTCATTACTACTAAAATATTATCTACTAAAATAAAAATATTCTTTAACGTTAGTGTACCTTTATTGCTTTTCCTTGAAGTGTGTTAACAAGTAATTTAAAAGTTTCATCTAAAAATAAATGCAATATTTTACTGTCACACAGAGTTCTAAGGTTCCGTGCTGAAGTTACAGGAAGTTAAGGGGTTTTCGGAATGGTACATTAAAACAGAGGGGGAGAGCTTAGTTTCCAGACTCGAAGCCTTAACTGGATTCTTTTTTATCAGTAAGGTGCCCTTAAGTGTAAATAAAGTATTAAAAGATTTAATTAATACACATATAATCAGTCAAAAAATGTAAAGTAGGTTAAATAATTCAAAGAGAAGCATTAAATTATGTAAATCTATTAGGTCAAATATGCATTGGCCATCAGGTTTCACAGCATCGAACTTGCAATGGAGCAAAGATATAGACTGCGAAATTTAATGGTGAAAGAGTATAAAGAAAACTCTAAGAGCTAAGAACTGTCTAAGAACTCTGAAATATTCTCTTTATACTCTTTCATATTTTAGAGTTCTTAGACAGCTTTTGATTTTGGGTGAACTTTAATCAGTTGATGTAAGTTATAGCCCTATTGTTCTGCTGTGGTTATGTTGAAGAGAGGAATGTGTTTTATGAATGTCATTAGCCTAAGTATCACAGCATGTGTATGTAATTGAAGGGACCGTTAATTCTTTTCATTAACAATGCCAATTAGAATTGGAGGCATTAGGTCTGTCAGGAGAACATAAGTTTTTTGAATTAAAAACAAAACAAAAATAAAAACTTTCTACTGTTGCTTAACCGATTCATTGAATAGTTTTAAGCACACCTTCTTACAGCAAGGATTTAATGAGTTCATTATTTATACAGTGTTAAGATATGAATTGAACCCAGACTTTTTTTTTCAATAAATAAAATGATACTTTGAAGTGAAAGTTATTGATGGTGTAGTTATAACACAATATGTACGAAAACATATATTGTTAAATTAGAATGGTCATTGAAATTCTTTTTTTATTATTATTATTTTTAAAGATGTCAGATTGTAATGACTAGGATATAACATTTAGGATGTTAAATCAATTTGAGAATTAAAAATTTAGTCCTTATATAAGCTTGGACTGAGAATCTTATCACATGGATTAACATCATATTATCATGAGATCATAATAAATTCAAAATCAACGAGTTAATGAATTATGTTAAATCTCTATGAGGATTAATTTCATATTGATAGTTAATACTCCTATTTCCTTTATTTTCAAAAGTAGGGTTTAATTCATTTTCGATTGAATAAAAGTAAAATCTCTGTAAACATTTCACCAAATTGACAAAACCGCAGCCTCAATGAAAATTATACAATTTAGAAAAAAAAAATGAAATTTTGATAATAAATTTTAAACAACTAAACTGATCATTTTCGTTCTATTAAAAATTAGCAATTTCATATCCAAGTACGGATAAATGATGTTTCTATTTAAAATAACTGAAGATTTTATTTAGGTGGCTAATAAGGAGAAGATTTAAACCTCTTAATAACTACAAAAATACGTCTTTTATATTTCACTTTTTAGCATTAAGGTTAAGAAAACTCTCATCTGTCAATTGCAACAATGTACAAATAGTCGCGAAACATTTAAAACGGATTGTTTCGTTCGTCTAAAATGCATCACATGAAGAGAGATTAACAAGTAGGCTATTCCGTATTACTGTGATTTAGCTGAAGAAAAACCACTTTCGTATCCTTGAGAGATTTCAATGCTCCTAATTTATTTTGAGCAAAGTACATTTATAACACTTTGTTATTAATAAATAGTATCACTATATATTATTTCTCAAAGGTGTTTTTGTGTCGGTATGCCATATCTCCCTTAATACTTCATCAAAATCAATGATTGAGACATCATTTTGAAGATTACGTTCCCCGCTACTGACGAAAAATAAACAAATTGTTTAAAGTTAATGCTTTCGTTAAAAAACTTAATTTTAAAAACCTTTTTATAAAAATGGAGAAACACTTTAACAGAAGCGGCTTATTTTTCGAAACCGAAACACTGCAGCGTCGTAATTCAAATATATCCTTTTTGAATAAAAATGCATTTTAAAATGATTTTCCATCGTTTATTTAATAAGAACACATAAAAAAAATTTTTATTTTAATAAAAATTACGATTTATTAGAATAAAAAAAACAAAAATTTGTCAATTTCTCATATATTATTTTTTAAAGGTTTTTTTTTTTTTGTTTGTTTGTTTAGTTCCCTTAATACTTCATCAAAATCAAATGATTGAGATATCATTTTGAAGATTACGTTCACCGTTAATGACAAAAAAATAAACAAATTCTTTAAAATTGATGGTTTCGCTAAAAAACTTTATTTAAAAATCTTTTTATAAAAATGTAGAAGGCAATCTGTTCAGTAATGTATTTCTACATTACCATTCGGTGTCTGAATTATGCGAATTATTACAATATACCATGTAAATATTCCAGTATTCTAATATAGCGAATTATTTCAATATACCATACGAATTATTCGCAAGGGTCAACCTTTTTATAAAAATGGAAAAGGCGCCAGCTATTGACAATATGTTTAACTAACGTACGACAGCTGTTGGATTTGTTTATTATTTCTCAAAGGTGGTTTTTTTGGTGCGAATTATTCGCACGGGTCAACTAGTAATTATAAATTGAAGAATATGAGGATCTTGAAAATCGAATTAAAACTTGAACTTTTTATTTTTTATATTAAAAGAAAATCTTTGTCTTCCAGAGAAATAAAGCATGTTTCTGAATTAGGTGAATGTTAGGAATTTTTATCGAAAATTTAAAAATAGTTTAAGTTTTTTAACATCTGAATGTTTACGAATAACTCTTATTATGTTTAAGCAGATTCAATACAAATTTGTATTCTTTTGAAAAATGTATCTTTAAGATTCCGTTTGTTTTAGAAATTGTATGTTTTAAATACTATATCTCGGTGCTTTCTTTCGGCTGTTACGAAAACATGCCATCATTACAATGAAATTGCCGAAGGTGACTTTTGTTTATTATTATTTGAAATTGATTATTATTTTTGCTGGTAATGGTTTGATGAGTGAGCCCATAACAGTTTCATCAGCAAATATAACTGAACTTCTGAAGGAAAACTGTAACATGATGTATGAGTTCATAAACAGATATATTTTGTTCCTTAGTAACAAAACAAAATGTTTCTACTCATTATGCTATAGACCTGCATGTTTCAGAAGAATAAAACTCTGTTAATTTCTAAGCGAATTTAAAGGAAAATGGTTGATTTTTCAAGGTGGTTCTACATACTGCTGTACCGAAATTCTCTTGTAAATTATTTAGTCATCTACGTTGCTATTAATGCAAAACTTTAAACCCAGTGGCAAAACACTTTTTTTGGTATCAGTGCTGAAGCCTATACCTCCTCCCTCTTAAAAAAAGCTATTGCTTGAACCTTTCAAACTTCACACAACTTCATTAACTGATTCAGCCTAATTAATTAATAGGCATGGGTTCTTAAGGATTTGGTTCAGACACCTTAATTAATTCATATGATATATTTTTAACAAAAGCAATGAAAGGTTCATATGAAAGGGTATTTTCTCGACATTTTTATAAATTAGCATAGAATATATGGTGCGCAAAGCCAAATCTTCGTGAGCTAATAGTAACTTATACATATGACTGTCATCTTACTTCTCGATAATTTTTTTTCTCAAGGTACCATTAAGATCTGGTGGGAAACAAAGATTTTACAGCAAAACTTTGTAAATTATTAGTCTCTTTATTAAAAAATATCTCTTTCTTCTTTTTATTCTTTTTTGTTACCTTCGTGTTCTTAATTAATTACGTTTTATGAATTTATGTCGTTCTGTCTTTACTTTGTGAATTATTCCATTCTTTTTTGGCAGATGTTCTTTTGTATATTCCTTTCAATTACTTTTAACATTAATAATATTTATTAAACGTCTTTTACATTCGGATCTAATTTGAAATTAATTTTAATCAAGTTTCATTATTGTATTTTGCATTTATTTTTGACAGTTTTCTTCTTTTCTACGTAAATAGATTTCACATAAAATTGAGAAGATGTTTTAATCTAATTATCGAAGTTTTCATTATTAATGTCTATAGAAATAGTATTTCAATTTAAAGCCCCTATTCCAACATCAGTGACAACTATAAAATTCTACAAAGGGGGCGTTTTAATTTTAAGCCTACTTGTGTTTTTTCTTCAGTTTGAATTAATTTTGAATAAACAGATTTTTTGAAAATTTTTCAACCGCGCTCAGCAAAGGAAGGGAGTGGATCGAACAACTGAGCGGTTGCTATGGCATTAATAATTAACAAACACGGCTTGTATCATCCTGCTATTATTTGCAATTGGCATGATGAATTTCCACCCAGAAAGAGGCCCAAAAGGAAGCAGCTGACGTTTAAATGGCGTATTGATTATTGGCCGCACAAATCAAAGCCAAGGGGATTCCCATACACAAACATCGCCGAATAATTATTTAGTGATAACGATAATTCTAGGGCTCGGAAGCAGAATTTATTTCTTTGGAACGTCCAAGGCCCATATTTCAAATACTATAAATAGAATCTGTGCGATTTGTTACCTCTTTCATTACAGAGTTGCATAACACGGGGAGCATTAAATGAAGCCTTATCCGAATCCCAAAGGAAAGTGCTTCAATCATTTAATTGTTACTAGTAAGCGAATGGAACCAACGGAATTACGTGACATATTTTGTTGGTGATTAGAAAGTAAAACTGTTAGTGATAGTTAATTACTAAGTTTTGTCATTGCACGACTTTTTTTTTTTAGATAATTTAGATTCTATTTCAGTAGATGACATCGGTACCAAATGGCGACTACTTTTTCATTCATTAACCTACAATCAAGGCTATAGTTATTTTTTAAACTCTCCTCATATGATTTATGACGCTAGATTAGGCGTGTTTAGTGTTTTATACATAAATCTTCATTTTTGAAGTCTTTCTTAGTTAACTGAAAGGATCTTAATAAAGAGTTATATTTTGGAAAATCACTTTACAGTTTGAAATTTTCTCCGAGCTTATAGACACTTTACTTTAAAATAAAAAGCATTACACCACCCAAAGTTCACAGGGGAACCTTCATCTTTTTTTTCAAAGTTGAGAAATTATGCATGAAAAAAACAATAAAAAAATATGTAAATAGGGAAGAACTGGTCATAAAGATCGTACGACGAAGCCCATTCGATCGATATTTAGATCCTGTCGGACGGCCAGTATTGTAAATAAAAATTCTTTGCCACACGAAAGGATTGTCCCAGAGTCACTAGAATAAAAAAAAATCAATTTCGTCCCTGTACGTAATGATGTTATTATTTGTACTTTTTACAGACTTTATTTTTTTTTTCGCAAAGTTTAAATTTGTTTTGAGAATATTAAAAGAGAAATAATTTTTAAAATGACAATTTTAAAGGTAATTTTTGTCTTTGACATTTACCAAATTAAAATAAATAACAAGAAATCAAAATTTAATTAATTTCAGTCTTAACTGTAAGTGTTAAAATATTAATCAATAAGTATTAATTTCAGTACTTTAAATATTGTTCTTGTTGTAATTAATAAATAAGATCTTGTGTCCATATTTATAAATCGGTTGGCCAGAATAAACCTTGACTTAATTCAAAGTTTAATAATTTCAAATCTTATGCGTTTGAGATTTGGCACATATTAACAAATTGTTTTAATCTATAATTACTGCAAGTTTTAAATACATAGAATTCTATAGTTTTGTTACAGCTAAAATATTAAAAACATATGTCTAAAAGTAGTATCCCATGGAAAATGAATTTAAACTTAACATACTTTAAGTTAACTTTAAACATACTTAAACAAATGGTCAATGTGACACCTCCCTGTTGGCAAACTGCTTTCAAACGTTTCTTCAAAGAGAAGATGCACTTCCGAACCTCTTCTAAGTGATACCCTCTCATGCTTTTCTGAATTTTTTCTTAAGTCCAATTTCGGTGAATTTGTCTTTGCTGCTGCTGTAAACCTTCTTTATGATGGAATCTCATACTGAGTTTGATGAAATTGCAGGTCTCTTGTTCCAGATCTTTTTAAGTCATTCGGCTTATATGGGAAGGTGACCGTCTTGTTGTTAAGTACAGAGCTCATCAGCGTTCAATCTGGGAGTAACGTATTAATATTATCTAACAGGTTGATGGAGCCCTCGGAATTAACTTCCCAGTTAGCTTTAAAAAGAAATATTACATAATTTTGTTAATTTTTAAGATAGCCTTAAGTATCACATATTTATTACAAACATCGTTACATCGTTACGTAACAATATTATTCCTCTACTGGCGTCTACACTGCACGTGGAAGGAGGTGGTGATTCTCGTCATTCAATCACAAAAAAGTTGCGCCCTTCTCAGACCAAAAGAAAAAGCTCCAGAATGCTTCATTTCTTTCTTTTTCTGATGCAGTGAGAGGCTTAGAACACCACCCAAACCCCTCGCCAAGCCAATAAATTCCTCGTATAATGCGATAATACGTTTGTTAAAATAGCGCCAGCTAACATTAAGCAGGGAAGATGTTCTCATTGAAAATAATGGAAAACAAGTGGTTGAGTTCTGTAGATGTTTTGTGTTCAAGTTGTAATAAATAATGTGTTCTACGATATTTTTAGCGTTTCTAATATAATTGGAAGATTGTAAAATACAAACTATAAAAATTAACTCCCATTGATTGTGGATATAAAGAAAATAAACCTTGAAATTGCTTTAAACAAAAAGTTCTTAATTTAACTAAATATATTATTGCAAAATTAAAATAAAGAATGAAACAAATATTGTAGGATATAATTTTTCTAATCTTGAATTTTTAATTTATATCGTGTTATACCGCTCTGGGAAGCGAGTAATCCTTCAGCAGGATATCAGGGCGCTATTATGTGAGCGATCCAAGTTCAAATTATGACACTTTTGTAAAGACACAACTTTCAAGAAGTACTTAAACCTAATCGAATTTTAATGGATTTAATTTATTAAATCGTTTTTGGTAAAATTTTAAAAAAAATCTTTTCTAAAATTTTTGTACTGCAGTTTAAATTTAAAACTTTAATATTGAAATTCAGTTAGCTTATATATAATTTTAACATAAAATTAGTTTACGTTATTTATTGATTATTATTAGCTATGCGATTATTTTAACGAGTAATTTACTTCGCTTACGATTCATCATGGATAGAATTAATATAGTCAAGAGCAATTCATTAATGTGTTTCTTTCAAAATATGTTGCTATTACAAACACTCAAACAGCCACAGCGACAGTTGTTTCCCATCAGCCGAACGTTAAAATCTAATTACTTCTCAATGAAATGAAAAGTATAGATATTAATGTTGTATTTTAGTCACGCAGTTGCTCTCTGCTTTTCATTAACCCGCTTCTAAGCTTAAAAGCGTTGTTAATAAGGTTGGAAGGAACAAATTTATTTAGAGGAATCTATCTTGTATTGCCATGAAAAAGGTATCATTTTTTCTGAATTTGTAGTAAGTTTAACGTCGATTTATATTCGTTAATTTGAAGATATGTTATTAGTATATTTAATTTATTATTCGAACGAAGGACTAGGTTGTATTAATCATTCGCAGCGATAACTGCATGTGAGGTTGAAAAATAGCTGCTGTTTATCCATAATTGCAATTTCATTGGAATGTTTACAAGGCATTCGTTATGTTGTCAACGACTCTTTTGAAGTCATACAAAGATAGATTGATTTTGCTTTTACTTTCGTTGCATAAAAACATATGTTTCAATAATTTAATATTGATGATAAGCGTTATACTGTAATGCTTAGGAATTTTCCCTTGCCTTCTAAGCTGCCAAATTTCATGGTTCGAGTTTCTTTCTGCTATCCTGACTTTGCGGCTCCTTTTTTTTTTTTTTTTTTTAGCTGAAGTGATTGAAAT
The DNA here is from genome assembly GCA_023159025.1 of Thereuonema tuberculata. Lineage (NCBI taxonomy): Eukaryota > Metazoa > Arthropoda > Chilopoda > Scutigeromorpha > Scutigeridae > Thereuonema > Thereuonema tuberculata. The sequence goes on from JAFIDM010012231.1 coordinate 111,078,406, forward strand.
AAAGATTAAGGCGTTATTAATGCGTTTTAATAAAAAGCTTGTCAAAAAAAGAGCGGGTTAAATAAACCTTCCGGATTTCTACATAACGAAGGGCGTTACGACAACACGAAACTGAAGTTTCGAATTTGGAAAGCGTCATCTAGCGCAATTGTTATGAACTAAAGGGCTATAGAAAGAAAAGGCAATCTCGTGACTTTCATCAACTACAGAAATTTTACTTCTGAGTTTTGTTAAACCAGTTAGATCCCATTTTCAAACTATTTCTGATTCCATATCTCATTAAATATTTGGATAACAGCAGTTGACCGATTTAGAGCGATATTACTTTTTTAATTCATGTCATGCTGCTACAGTGTTACATTGCCGAAGGTGGCTTGGTTGTTTGTCTCTTTTCTTCTGTCTGTCTGATTGTCGAATAGAAAGTAGAATGCCTCCTTGTAGCGTAGCAGGATAACGTTAAATCGATAAAATAGTCTGCAATATTTCTTGTCCATGTTTATTAAAAAGCGAAAGGGAAAAAAATAGTTAAAAATAGTACAGTAACAGAAACTTAATCTATATTACTAAAATCTTTTATTTCTCTGTCTGTCTGTCTGTCTTTCTGTCTGTGTGTCTGTCCGGCGCAATTTTCTGAGCGAATGGAAAATAGAAAGAATTTTTACAATGAAACATCCGCGACAGGAATCGAACCTGCAACCTTCTGATCCGAAGTCAGATGCCTT
>JAFIDM010012231.1:111080977-111109873 GCA_023159025.1 Thereuonema tuberculata
TATTATTATTATTATTATTATTATTATTATTATTATTATTATTATTATAGGACTGTCCGCATCTTTAGCACTGATATCTCTATGGAATTTGGACTAGAAAAATGTGCAAGTGTGGCATTAAAAAAAGGAAAAATTTTGCACAGTGATGGAATTGAAATGCCAAATGGTCAAAATATTAGAAACAATATTATTATTATTATTACATGGGGTGAATGTGGGCGGCAGGAAAGCCAAGCACTGCGATCTGAAAGGTCTAAGTTCAAGTATTAGGAACACTTCTATAATAATAATAATAATAATCATAATAATGATAATAATAATCCTTTTTCTTCAAATAGGATATCTTGAATGATAAAATTGTTTCAATTTAAGGTTTTCCCAATCACTATTTTGAATTAAAAGAAAAATGTTTTTAGCTTAAAAACTTCAATTAAGTACTTTAAAATTTAAAAATATTTTTCAGTTAATTTAAAATTGCAATTTTTGTAGCAACGTCAATTGAAACAGATTTAACAATTATTTAAATACAATATCACAACTCCTTTATTAAACTAAAAACAAGAATACTTCTTCACCGATCCGATCCAATATTTCGTCTTATATATTTTTTCAAAGACTTCTTCAGGGTACAAATAAAAATAAAGAAAAATAAAATAAAAATAACGATTAAACGGTAAGAATTTCAGTTCATTCTCTTACCGTTTAATCGTTATTTTTATTTCAATTTATTTCAATTATGGAAGTTTGGGTTTCATGTTTTATTTCAACCTAATAATCAATTAAGTCACTTAATGTCTATTACTAAAGATAAGATTTCAAAATTACAACAGATTAGAGTTGTTTATAAACTCTGTCTCCCCCTGTCTCCCCATGGTAAGTATGAGATAATCCAAGAAGAATCGATTCCAAGCGATTATGGCAAAAAGTGATATTGTACTCCTTTTTGAGTGAACTCATTATTTGATAGCGCGCGAACAAATATAATAAAAGTAGAATTGAATATTGAGGGACCAGCAGTAGTCCAATGGTTAGCGTTCCTGACTGCGAGGACGAAGGTCCTCGGTTCAAATCCCATGCAAGGCGAAAAAAAAATTAAAAAAAAGAAAATTTTATAATCTGATTTTCTCAGCAAGGGAAAGTAATAATTAACAATTACGCCGGACAGACAGAGAAATAAAAGATTTTAGTAATATAGATTACAATGCAATATTGCAGGAAATTTTATATTTGATTCTACTCCGCAAAGGGGTGATACGCTGAGATGGGCACTTTCCTAAGACCTGTTTTTCTTTTAGTACCTGTTATTTTTGCAATAGTATTTATTCTTTCCATAATTCTTTCCCGACAAGCGCAAATAGAACGCAGCTACTAGTAAACTAACACTGATAAAAAGTAAATATCCTCTCTTTATTTCTCCTCATCCCTATTTTCATGAAATCGAAGGAGACCTGACCTATGCGCAAAAGCGTTGAAAGCTCTCGTAAACAAAACCGAACAGTAGGTATGTCTCAACAATCGTTTCTTAAACGACTAAAACAACAAAAATCTGGCAATTCTTCAATGAAAGAACATTTGATTGAAAATCATAATCATCAGTGTTGATAATGTGCAAATATTGTCAAAAGACGAATAATCGGCTTAGGTTGTCAATGAAGGAAGCTTTATTAATTAATAAATTTAAAAGTTCTTTCATTAATAAAAAACATGAAATTCCTGATCTGATAGATTTCTTAAATCTTTGAATTATTTTCATTTAATAATGATAACTTGTCACATTTTCAAAAGCTTCAAAAAAAAAAAAAAAGATAAAAATCTCTTTTTTTTTTTTTGCATTTTTGAAGCTTTTTTGAAATTTATTATTTAACTTTTCTTTGAAAATGGAAACAATTTTCCGAAACATGTAAGAAATTTTATATTCATATTAAATGTTTATAAAAGTCCTCTTAACATGTCTCATTGAAATATATATTGTGAGTCAAAAGATGCGACATATCTGAGTGGATAGTTTCAATAGCAAATAGCCGTAGTGAAGCCACTTTTTCTAGTTTCATCATACAAACTTCAAAAGAAACTCCTCTATAGACGTGGATAATTTGCATAGATTAAGACCTCTTGTTACATTGTAGTTTGACTTGCCCTTTTTTTTTTTAAATTTCTTAGTTCCAATATATGATGTTGTTGTACGATTTAACACAAAATTTTAACCAAGTGATGTCATCGACAAAATGGAGGCTTTCTGAAAGATGTGAAAAATATCGTTATTTGCATATGATAGAAAATTCCATTCATTTCATTTATTCATTGAGAATTAATGAGAAGTTGAGTTTGGCGGCGATAAAATCGCACCTAAGTACTTTCCCCATTATTATAATAAATGGCAGAATAATGTTAATTATTTCACAAGCATTTATTCTCAGTAGCAAGTTGTCCAGATAATAGGATATAAAACATTATTTTCAAACTTAAAGGTCATCCAGTTTTCAGTATATTTTAAATTCCTTGAAACTATGATCAGATATCTAACAATGCTATGGATTCTGTATGCTTTCTATCTAAATACTCATTATTATCACAGGAATAATGAATTTCATATATTACTATGCATTAGTATTATATCCAACGACGTTGACGTAGAAAAAAAGCTACATCTCTGTCATTCCTAACCATTAAAATGGATTTCACGAAATTTAAAATGGCTTATTCCATAAAGGAGGTAAGGAATATACTTAGGATATTCCATTTTGTACAAAAAAAATAGTAATAAATTTTAACATTGAGTTACTTATTACAATTTCTAATGACGAATTTTAATACAACATTTAAGTCCTGAGAACAAAGCTTTTTTCCTCCTGTTCAGCTCAGTATCTTGAAGAATCAACTATCAAAGTCAAAAAAAGAGAGCAGATTGTTTATATTAATATAATATTGCTGATAACGACAGATTAATAAAAAACGTCAATTGCTCTTGGTCTTTTTGTTGTGGTTGTGTCCTCCACACTTCTCCTTCTGGCTGTCTATGCCAGTATTCTACCTACGAGACCAAATTTGATCATAATATCAATGGTGTGTACCAACAGGCCCTCTAATAGAAAACTACAATTTATGATATAGGAATTTTACGCTGAACTTAGCCAAGGGACGATATAGTATTGTACAATACAGTATCAAGAAAAAAAACAGTTTCTACTGTTAGGCTTCTATGTAGAGGGTAGCTCATAGCAGGACAAGCCTTATGTATCCGCTCTGTCTGTCCGACTGTCGCGAGAAATTCATATCTCAGGAACGACATATGGTAGAGACATGATCTATACTCGTTAAAAAGGTCTTGCCAAGATTGGCTCCTACCCATTGAGAACTCGTTTCTAGCTTGTGTGATTTTCAAGTTAAAGGTCTCCTCTAGAATTTGATCTTAATTTATAAGTTTTATTAAAATCTGGTGTAGTATAAAATTTATTTCTTCATTTTTTATATTGACTTCAACTAGAATTATTATATGAATTAGTTATATGAAGCCATTTCTTTTCTCTTCTTGAAATCTTACAATGATTGGTCTATTTTTATTATAATGAGATCTATCAAACTATTTTTTTCTGTTGGTTTTGAAAATGTAATTTCGCGTGTAATGTGTTAATAATAATGTTATTCTTGCATATTTAGAAATAGATATATTTTGTTAATATTGAATGTTGATCCCACTAATAAAAAAAAAATATTTTTAATACAACTCGAAATAAATCTCTATGAAAAAAATTATACTGCTTCCGTAATTATACCATCTGCAAATTGTCACTTAGATCAAAAATGCATTATAATATGCAAATCGCATTTCGAAACAAGAATGTGATACCATAGCCTCCCTAACGGATACTGGAGCAGGCAGGCCAAAATTATAACAATTTAGCTGTATTTATTGATTAAGATATCTTTACTAATAAATATCTCCAACCTTAACTTTTGAATTATTTTTATTAGGTTTAAAAAATAACCTTTCGAACATCCTTCTTTTCTTCTCAGCGCAAACCTGCAGGCTGTGAACTATCTCCGCGCCGAATTGCATCCGCGTCGAACTGCTGTCTTAAAACCGAACAGGTCGTGCCGAAATGTCTGGCTCCGAACCGGTCCTGCCGAACTGGGTTGTACCCAGAAAAGATGAAATGTAAGAATCAACATGGATGTCCTGTAAGTTACATACTTCGAAAGTAAGAAATTTAAGATAGTATTAGTATTTTAGTTTTGTCGCTCTCAAGACTGAACTCAACTATAATGATTTTAATTTTTGGCAATTAACATGGTTTTGCATCGAAAGAAAAATCCCCAAAGTTGATTTTTCAAGTTCACAAAACTATGTGCGAAGCTGAGAAAGCGCGGAAATGCGGTTGTTGTTAGCATATAGATTACACTTTACAATAAGACGTTGCCGGAATATTCTGCATAATTTCAACATCTTCACTTTGTTTGAACCACTCGCAAAACAATGGTGATGCCTCCCGCCGTCAGTTGCGCCTCTGTTCTCTGAGATGCCATTAAAGTTCGAGTGTAATTTCGCTCGTCTGCCAACAACAGCCCATTACTTTGTAACCTTGTTATCACATTGATGTGGACGGCGTCGCATCTTTGTCCATTCTGACCCGGGTTCAACCTCGTTAAAGAAATGAGAGGCTAGGCGAGAATCAGAGACAGAAGAGCAGTCAAGGATATGCTTGACAGCATAAACGTGAAAAGTATACGGTGGTAAAAGTTTCCTTTTCTTTGTGTAAAGTGATTTTTCATGAAATATAAAACCTTATAATATATTATTGGCTACACTATTACAAGGTTGATTATAATTTTATGCAGTTAGTGTAGTTTCGTTGATACGCCATCTCTTTACTGCCAAATAGTAAAGATAGTAAATGAAGTCATAAGTAGTTAAATATTCATTCGGTGTAGTCATTACTTTCAGATTCTCTCGTCAACCCTCTCGCCCTCATTATTATCTAGTTACTATATGAGATAGTTCTCATAATATTAGTGTTTAAAAAGTTATGAAACGGTTAAGGTACAGAATTTATAAAGTTAAATTATTCTTACGTTATTACAAGTGTAAATGGTATTAACCATCTGCATTTGAACTTAACTAGTTCTACACTTCTGCAACGCTTTCAGTGGCTCCAACAAACAAAGTAATTTATACTAACTACTTTTGTTATTCTCAGTCAAAAAAATATAAATACAAATTTTTTTTAAGGATTTGTTCTTTCATATTCGCCAAGTACGATTCTAAAGAGAGACATACTTAAAGAATGACATAGAGAATTTAACAATATACGATTATAAAAAAAAACATCTAAAAAGCACTTATAGCCATATGCGATTAACAGATGCATTAACTATTTCATCGGCTTCCTATAAGTATGATTAGATTTATGAACAGCTCTTTTTAGTTGACCAAACTAACACCATTGTTATTGTTTATAGTTAAAAAAAAAGTAACAGAAATAAGAAACAATAAGAATAAGAAATTTAAAAATCATTATAAAACCACACTGCTAGGTAATTTGGGTCAGATGATGATCGTGGAAGGACGTATGCTTCTTAGCTCCGAGTTGGAGTTCTGACATTGGTTAAGTGGAAGTTTATGACTTTAAAGATGATTATGTAGAAAAAATAATTCGCGAATTACGGTAAAAAAAAATGCTAATTATAAGTGAAATTCTAGACAAGGAAAAATAAAACTTGACCAATTAGAGACAATATTTGTGCGGCTTCAGTTAAATGACGATTAACACAAATGCCACATCTCCACATCAAGTACGGAGGCAAATATACGTATAATTCTTTGATCTGACAGCAGCATTTGATAAGGTGCCCAGAAAGGATTTGATAAATACTTTACAAATGAAAGTTTAAAAGGAGAGCTATTAGATACCACAGAAAAAAATTTATTAGTTTTCATTAAGCCAAATTAAAATCAAGGATAAATTCACTAAGACATTTATCACAAACAAAGGGATAAGACAAGATTGCCCGTTTAGTCCTGAACTGTTAACATTCTATAATACGTAAAAAGAAATGGAGAAGGCTTGAGGAGAAAAAATGAAGGAAGGATTTTGGGAGTTAAGTAAAGGGAGCAATTAGAACATTGGAAAAGGGAGGTCGGCTTCTTCTGATACATTGAAAGTAGCTTAGCATTTAAAAGATGTTAACAAACCAGTTTGGCTATTTAATAGAATTCTTAAACCTATGTTGAATTATGGTACAGAAATTTGTAAATGGATGAAATCAGATGCGAAATAACTTCAACATTAATGTCAAAGAATAATATACCATCAAGGAAATCCTTGAATCTATTTTTAGTAAGTTTCTGTTGTATTCTGCAGGTTAGAAGCGTCGTGGATATCTACGAGGTTAATTTTTCTCTAAAAGAGTCCACCCAACCTTCTTTAAAATAGACAAATATCCCAACTTAGTCCCCTTGGTCATGAAATATTGGGAGCCTTACATTTCAGTCATATTCCCCTCCCCCGTATTATTATTGTTATTGCTACTGTACTGAATTTCTTTTTATTTCTATAGTCTTTCTTCCATAATCAAATGTTACAGTTTACATAGTCAAACGTTGTAGTCTTTCGACCTTTCAGTCAAGCAACAACATAAGTAGGGTGTTGCAAAATGGTAGATCGGAACACCAAGACAAACTTTTTTTGTGAATGAATGTAGGTCCGCTGACGTCATCTGCCGGTGCTAGCGTCGTTGACAGAGATATGTTGACTGTGTGCCCCAGCGAATAGGTGGAACGGACAGAAGTCACAGTGTTTCGTGATGCAGTCGCAATTATACAAGAGAAGTAAATAATAAGTTCCCCGTCAGTGTTTGGGTGGCTATCATCCGTGATAATTATGTTGATTGGGTCTCTCTGATACGTGCTGCCTCTCTGACTTAATGGACCGATTTATTAAGTGTTCCTTGAAGAAACATTGCTGGAACTACTGGAAGATGTTCCCTTGGCTGTCCTTGGAAATGCCGGGAATCTTTTGAACATGTACCTGCAATCAATACTTCGACGTCGTCATGCCTGCATTGTTGTTGCCGATCGCCACTTTGAACATCTTTTGTGAATGACATGTTCTTCACAATCAGGTCTATTCGTTTTTGTACCAGCTCCATCAACATCTCTATCAACGCCTCCTTGCGGCGACAGGTGAAGTCAACAGACATATTTTCATTAACCAAAAAAGTTTACTTTGGTGTTCCCGATCTACCATCTTCAGTACAGAGAATTTGTATTAAAATCTATACGGAGAATTTGTATTAAAATCTGTAACATCCATAAAACGATGCTTTTCGTTAAGCTTCTTCTCAGGCTTAAGTTCTTATTACACGCGTTGCTATAATCTTAATCGAATGATAATTCTCAGGAAGGTAAGGTTGATCATTGATTACTAAATTTGTGATAATTCTGGAGAAAGAAAATGACCATACTGGCAATTTTTTTTGTTTTCTGCGGAGAATTAGGAGCATTTCAGCATGGTTTTTCACTTTTTTAATAACCTAAATCAGACTTTCGCACCTTGGCAATTGGATACTTCTCTACAAAGCAGGAAATGTCGTACAGAGAAGCCTAACTCAAAAGCACCCCTTCTGTTTTCACAACTTACATTAGGCTATTACATATTTCAGTTTTAATTTCATGCAGTCCCATTTATATAAAACTTTAAATATGCATAAGTGTGAATACATTATTAAGAAAATTTAATTTATAATTTGTAGTTTTTGGTGTTTAACAAAATGCACTGCCAGAAAGCAATAGTAATAGCTTATGTCAGTAATCGGACAAAAAAAGAGTAAAATTCACTAACAAAATTAAGCTAAAAAAAATTACTTTACTATCCTTTACTAATCATTTTTACTAATATTTTTAATCAATTTTTTAACTAACTTTTTTATTTTCAATCAGCATATATTGCAGCATGTGTATAATAATGTACTTTTCTAGAGATAAATCACATATTATTTCAAAAACGAATGCAGTTTGACTCAAGAACACTTTTAGAATGTGTGCAGGATCTTAGGCTGAGTTTTCGATTTCATTGATATTTCTATCTGATTGAGATAGGATTTTTCTCGAAGATGCCGCAAGCTCAGTGATCACTGAGATGATAGTCTTCAAAAGTTCCTCATCCTTTCAATTTCAAAGCTCAAGTTTTTACAGTTTATCTCTGCTTCTTTCATAGCAAAATTCCGTTGGACTGATAGAGCAACATCTCTTATCGATTAATTTCTATTGTTACTAGCTGTGATTCAGAGGTTTCTCAGAATTGATATTTTTCCAGATTTATTATGAATCTTGAGTTGAATTTTCTACCAAAAATAAAGGACTTTGCCAAACAATAGTTTTAGTGTTTGTTCCAATATACATGTAGAGTCATGACTAATGTTAATTGTATACTTACACGGGATTTAAGATTTTCATCTTTAACATATTATTACTATTGTTGTTGTTATATTACCAGACATGGAAGATTGCTATCTTGATATTGTACTATTAGTATTTAAATTTATTTTATAAACTGCGATTTTAATCCAGTAAGCATCTGAGGTAATAAGTAACATTTATTTGTATCATCTCAGAGCATTCAAAATTAGAATTTAAAAATTTAAAAGCCAAAATCCCATAGAAATTTGGGAATTTATATATAGAATATTTAAATATTTATTTACTGATTTCTTGATTTTTTTTTATTAAGAATCAACAGCTTTTTCTGATTCAAATTAACTTTAAACAATCAACGGGAAAAAAAACTAAGAAATATTTATTTTTTGAAATAAAAGCTCTTGGGTTAAGCCGAGACCCATCAGAAGGCCGTTTCAAACTTTTTGAGCTCTCGTCAGCCAGGACTACTCAGCCGGTCGAAAATCCAAAAAGGCGTAGGGAAGAGTAATTTAAAGGTGGTAAACATAATGACCTCTCAAGACTAAAGAACTAAAAATAAAAAACAACAATAAACGTAGAATACAAATATCTTGGGCGGCACAATGTCCTCCGCAAAAGATATTTGTTCACCAAGAAAAGAAAAAGAAAAACACAAAAAAATTTATTAATAAATCCTTTATTAATAAATCGGATAAAGTAATTTGAAGAATCGGATTTTCATGCAGCTTTTGCTTATTTGCTGTTAATAAAACTTAAAATAATTGACAGTTTAAAACATACTATCACTAGCATGAAATAGTTAGATAATTTGTTTTTATTCTCCAAAACTCATGAATGGTTGTAATCTAAGTGCTTCCTTCAAGTTCCAGATAAGGATTTGACAAGTCCTGCACAAGACAAATCCTACACATTTGAAAAGCCTTTTATTCAGCAGTGACCCTAGTACATGAACAGTCCCTTGTAAACATTTGGTATATTTGAAAATCATTGGTAAATTGTATTCTATTGAGATTCTAAATTGTTCGTAGTCATAATAATTTCGGTTTCTTTAAATTTCTATATTATTATTATTTTTTCCACTTTAAAAACCAGGTCTCTAATGATTGTTATTTCAGTATTACTTTGTTTTCTGCGAAGATCAATCGGAAAGTTCTGATATTCTACAATTCAACCTACTTTTCTGTAGAAAGAAATATTTTCGTTCCTTTAAAACCATTTTGGTCGGTTTTTATTCATGTTAAGAGGGAAAAGTAAAATAGAATGTGCATGTGTAATATCGATTCCATTATTGGAATCAGATATTTGGAAATAGAACCATTTTTCTTTATTTGGCTGGAAGTTATTTTCTGCCGATGCAAGCAAATTGACATTTGAATCCTCACTGTATCATATATCATTATTACACTCCATATATTTAGGACAAATAAAGATTGTAGATAATTTCCACGAGATTGAAGGTTTTGTATTGTCTCTCTCCATAATTGTCTCAACGCGTTCAACAACTAAACTTCAACTGGTTGGAATTTGATGAATTTTTTTTTTTTTTATGTAAGCGTGTTACAAAATCTCACAAATATAAAATCTTGATATATTATATTACAATTTGTAATGGAAATGATACAATCCATTCAAAACATTATGAATTTCGTAAATTAACACTAAACTTGCACTTCTGTTATCCCAGGAAAATCATAAAATGTTAGAATTTGACTAGATGCCCATTTCGTTTCTAAATGCTCAACAGAAACTCAAGATTCCTATCCTTTAATTACTAAATCATCATCAAAATTTTGATTCCGATGGAAAAACTTTAAACAAATAGTCTTAGGAGAATTTCTTCTAACAAACTTTACCATTTTTTACCATTAAATGAGTTGATACCTGAAAAAAAAAAATCAAAGAAATAAGAAAGTAAAAATAAGTTTTAGCTATTTTTTTTTTATAAATTCTGGTTATGAAAAATCTGAAAACGAATATTAGTAATAGCTGTAAAGCCCATTGCACATGGATCCGAAAATCGGATGGTCGGATCCACGAATCAGACATATTCTCTTTCATAAGGCCACGAAACTCTCTCCGACGTCGTCTATACGTCATGCAACATTCAAATCGTTCGTATAGGCGACGTTTCGTGGCCATGTGAAAGAGAATACGTCCGATTCGTGGATCCGACCGTCCGATTTTCGGATCCATGTTAAACGCCCTTAACTTGATATTATTTCGATATTAATTTTACTCTTCTACAAATCAATTATCTCTAAAAAAACGAAAACTGTTCAGTCTATGAAAAAGCTCCATTCTTGTTAAACTTAACAATTTTCGTTTTCAAGAAAAATAATTAGAAAAATGTTTGAAATTGTTTAAAATAATTTTAAGTAAAATATAAAACAAAACTCTGATTTTATTCTATATCATGCTAAGCTACTAACATTATTTTTTTTTCATAATATTATAATGTTTTTAGGAATGAAGTTGCCATGATCCAAAACTTATTTCCTATTGTTCAATTGAGAGTTTTTATAACTTCTTCCTTTATTAGTGGCACGTTAGTGGAGAACTTGAATACTTCCGTTCCATTTTAATTCCCGTCATTTTTGAATGATAGACAAAGATCGAAAAGTAAAATTTCGAAGCCTTTTATTGCTGAACTATAATAGAAACATCAAAAGGTGCTGAAAATTTATTAGAAAAAGATTGGTCTGGTTTTTTTTTACATAATCACATAGTGATAGTTTTATTTTTACCAATGTCTGGCCAGTTTTGTTTCTGGCAATCCTTAGCAATTCGATCTAGAAATCTGTCTTTCTATGACTTGGACCAATAAGAAAATTAATCCGGGGAAGACTGTTTGCTGCTTTTATACGAATAATTCTGTGTCAGAATATAAAAAGAAATTGGGCTAAAAGTGTTAAAAACACGTGCTGATCTAATCGGTGATTATTCGAAAATAAAATCTTCTTAATACAAATAATGAAGTTTAGTTATTTAGTAATTTATTTTAGTATACCAATTCCAGATTTTATATTCTTACTTTCCGATCAATCCTCCTGTAACAGCCAACGTTACTTCCAAACTGCTTCTGAATGAACTCCGTAAATGTAAACAAGTTAAATCCGTTCATTAGAAAATAAATAAATAAAACTTCAAAGAATGTCAATTTACTATTAGCTTGGAATTATTTTTTTGGGGGGTGGGGGCTGGAAGAGACGGAAGAGAAAAGTTGTCAGTCAGGAATTTCATTATTATCTACTGAAATAATAATACTTATAAAAGTTAAGGACGAATACGTCTAAGTATAAGGAATTGTGGTACGTCAGGTAAAAGAGTAATATTTTTGTAATACTCTGTAATTCTTAGATGAAGTGTATAATATTTTCTTTAAAATACTGCATATTGAAAAAATAAATGCATGTTTAAAAAATGTTCGATCTCTAACAATCACCAAAAGATGATATGTTTCTTTTAATGGCCTTAACGAATTTAATCTTTTTAATTATGCTTTCAGAGCAAGTTGGTTTCCTGATCTTTCGCTTATAGCTCTGTTTTCAAAAGCTTTACATTTAGTCTATGATCTTCCTTTTCAATTACGTGATGTTTCGGTTTTTTCTGTTCTCTTTATTTTGTTCCTTGTGACACCAAGTTCTATTGTTTATTGTTCATAAGGATGTAGTCAGTGACTGTGTGCTTGAGATTTATTGCTGTTGCTTGAAGTCTTTTTATTTCTTTTGTTTAAGAAAATTAACCAAGTTTCGTTCCCATATATGCCTCAAGGGCTTGAAATTGTTTTGTTAATCAATATGTTCTTTGTTGTCTATTTCTTTGTCAACTCCTAATGAATAATTCAAGTCCTAATACAGTACTTAAAAGCTAACAGAGGGTGTCAAAATTTCAGTTCATTTTCGTTTTTCTTTTCCTATGACACTGATGAAACTAATAATCATTCTAAAGTTGCGATTTTTTTCCTACAACAATAGCGATCATGACCTTTATTTCAAAGCAGCCGTAAGAGCTAAGCGTTTGATAATTCACTGCTGGGGCTTTTAGTACATTTTGAAGTAATTAAAACGATGTAAACTTTTTGTTAATATTCAAAGTTAATCTTTGAAAGAGTAAATAAGGAGAATATTGTTGATTATTCAGATCTAACATAGAGGAAGGATGGTTTTGTTTTTTAGGCTCTAAATCCATAGAGTGGTGTTGTGTTGTGACTTCCTGTACGTTATTGTTGTGAATGAATCTTAGCGTTATTAGATGCTTACAGAACTTTCGAAATTACCAACGCAGACGATAAGAAAGCGCTTCCGTAGTTTTATAGGTTCCAGTTTAACGGAATCTTGAGCAAATTGGAGCGTGGAGACCGCCTCGAAACAAGGGTATGGCTGGCTCAACTTAATAGAGAAAGTGTGAAATCGTAAACACTCATTTGCATGGTCATGGAAGTACACTGTGAACAATGTGAACCACTATAGCGGAAAGCCTTAAAAAAATATAAACGGCCATGTTTGTCGCCAGATTAAAAACAGATTTTCGATAGCTGTGCGCGAAAATACTTTTGGTTCTTCAAAATCTTTTGATCTTGAAGAAAGTGCAAGTTTGGAAAAAAAGTTGTCAATTACGGAATATTCATCTTATCAATCCAAATGTGCTTGTCAGTAGATGCCACTAGTAATATTGTATCGATCTTCAAAATTAGAATTCTTTGATAATAAAGATCAAATTCTAATAAAAATCCATTAAGTTTATTCAGGCGTTGTAACATACACAGAGAGGAAGAATTTGATTTTCACTACCCAAATACATAGAATCCAAAGTATAAAAGATCTTGACCAACAATCCAGAAATAAGATGTTTGAAATATTATAGAGAAAAACTTCGAGTGCTGGATATCGGTTGTAAATCAATTTGAATAAGTTTACTACAGTCATATAATCTGCATTTTCTGCATTTCTCGATCTCCTCATGCTGGACTTTGTACCTGACTTTAGATAGATAATGTGATAGTTTTATTAAAAAAGAAAAAAAAATAGAAATCGTACAGTTATTTGAAGAACAAACTTCAACGATTAATTTCTGGCCTTTTATTGAAACAATCTTCTATTATTACTAAAATTGTACTAAGCTGAATCTTTAAAATGAAGACTTCCACATAACTACATGAAAACCATTAATCGATCAGATTCTTCAAAAATGTCATAAACCAACAATGTACATCCTAGGATAAATTTTCTTCTTACATTTAATTGTTTGTTTTTTATAAGAACTAATGCAACATTTCCGATATCCCAATATAAGGAAAATCTGTCATTTTTAGTTGTTTCAAAATAGCTGTTTGCGATTTTAGTAAAGGTAATTTTACTGAATTATTTTGCTTCAGTATTACAGGAGTAGTAGTTGTAGTAGTTTGTTAGTAGTTTGTAGTATCAGTAGTTGATTGATTTCATTTTTTTTATTCATTTTCAAATTCCTGAAAGGATTCAGTTTGAATTAATGGAGTAGATGAATTAGATTTCAGAAATACATATACTAATGTAGTCTCTAATAAATTCCATAAGTGCCTAAGTTCTATTCCAGAGGCGTTATTTCATTATAACTATGGTTACTTATCTTATTTTCCTATCTGGTGATGCTACATCCGATATCTCACTTTCCGTACAGCAACTTCATTACATAAGTTTACCATTGCAATCATTAATAAGCTAGGAATTGCATGTGAAGATGTGGAATAACGTTTCAACTTCGTTTTTGCATCACAGAACTCCTATCAAAAATAGAGAAAAGACCTAAGCGTTTCAAAGCGTTGAAATCCCGTCAGTTGCCTGCTTTCGTCTCCAACATTCAGAGCTTGAGGCTCTATTCTAAAATTAACTCTATTGACAGGTCGATAGAGGAAATTCCTTTAACGATTCAAACAGCAAATAAACGATTACTGTTATAATGAATACAAATGTTTTTAATTTTGTTTACTGCTGCTATTATTAGCGTATAAATAATGAATCTTTGATTTTCTTTGTTACCATATTGTCTTTCGATTAAAATATCCAATCATTTTCTGTTTTACATTACGCTACTTCTTTTGATTTTAGGTTCCTTTTTAAGCAAAATGTTTACCATAATTCTCTCCATGTAGAATTTAAAATCCTAAATTATTAAAAAGCTTCCTTGGCAACCGTTGACCTTGGTATGACCGTTTACGTAAACCATATTTACCATTCAATTTGATAGGCGATTTCTAGATTTATTTATTAATTAAGAAACAACAATTTTAAAATAAATTTAAGCATTGGAAAAAATGCAAATAAAAATCAGGTGATTTCAATCTCTTTTTCATAACACTACTTTCCAATGAAGGAAGACTTAGAAGATCATCATGTCTGACTGTGTTCTTTTACTAATACCATTTGAACTAGTAATCGATCTATTTAAAACTTGGCAGGCGTAATTATTGGTAAGAAACTACCACTCGTATTTAAAAACTTCTCATATCTATCAAGAGTAGAGCGGTCCATTGTGGAGGGGAGGGAGGGTAATTAAAATTCAGGAAGAATCTCAAATTCGGTGTACTGTTAAATCATTCAAGTTTGTCTATAACATTTTCTTCAAAAATTAATTTCAAAGATTGATGGTCTCTCAGTAATGGAACTAAGGATAATGAATTTACGGATTTTCTTTCAAGATTTCTTATCATTAAATTTCTTCATTTTTCAACACATAAGAGAACTCATCTTGGGGTACGTTTAGACACGAAGATTTGTTACTTTGGCAATTTTTTTGAGGTGCATAAAAATAATCGACTAAAGCTCAGCGGTTGTCTCTCACTTTGAAATAAGCTACTTATCGCCTGTTCGCTTGGTTGAACATCGGTTGAGTACAAGCCAAATGGACTAGGTCTGCAAATCCATCTAGGACTATGACGTCATACGTTTCATCGTTATCCATCACATGTAATAACAGCAGGGTTTTTTTTTTGCTGTTAGGCTTGTGAAATTCAAACATTCAGCTATAGTTGTTAGAAATACGTACTGTTATAAAGAAAAATGCCTTTAAAACTTTAATTTGAAATTTAAAATAACATCTTTATGAATGAAGAGAATATGGGCTGCATAGAAACGCTAATCTGCAACCACAGGCTTGATTTATTCTTGCCGATAATATCGTTGAGAAGGAGATCATTATAAAGAAGAATCATTACAACAACATAAAATCGGCATCCGAGAGTCTATTGTATTTAACTTGACAATTATTTACATTTCTCACTTATGAAATTTTGTGAAATCTTCATATTTCCTTTACTTAAAGGAACGACTGTTGACATTTTTTATGGGAAATTGTTATTGAATACTTCGGAAAATCAATAAAAGTGGTTTTGATTTATTTAAAAGAAGATAAGTTTTACGTCTAGAAAAATAATTACCGTAATGTCTGCACTTTTTTTTTATTTCCGCGGAACTACAGGAACTCTGCTACTAAAAACTAAAGTAATAATCAAAAAGATTTATTCAGTCCAAACAAGCAAAGCTAAGTAATAAAATATTCATGTGTAATCGAAGAACAACAGCAAAAGAGCATTCGGTTATTAACAACAAGGATTCGCTAAATTCAGCAAAACTAATGAGGCAAAAAATTAACAAATAATTCCTGAAACCACAAAAAGCTCCTTAAAATGTTGCTTTGTTTATTTGCTTTTAAAAAATCGTGAAAAATAATACAAAGGATTTGTGTTTGTAAATTTTAACATCTGCAGAGAATAAACAATTTATTTTCAAATTTCCCGTTTTTGAATTGAAATAACGGAGCAAGTTACCTCAACCCAAATACTTTTAACCAAACCAAAGCATTCGCAAGTTAAAAATTGTGCTAGATAATGCATAAGAAATTCATAGCTTGCCGTTAGAGAATGAATTGTTTCGCTTCTGGGCATACATAGAACACACAGACAGATACATATACCGACAGAGGAATACTGATTTTATGAACTTAATTATTCTCATGGAATTTGGCTAAAAAGCATGGAATGCAAGTTGGTGCTCTTCATATGAACGAATACAGAAACAAAAATCCTTTAACAGAATTTGTAACCATTCTTAAAAAGGAAGTTTGGACTTCTACAAAAAGAATCGTAGACAGTAAAATGAAATTTAAGAGTTTCTTTCATTACCAGAAAAGTTTATTCGTAAGTTTAAAATTATGTTCGTATTTTAACCAGTTGTGAAGCAGCTAGAATAACAAAATTTCATGGTGAGCAGACTAAGAAAATATTTTGAATTTTTAATTGGAACTTTTATTTAAAAGACAAGTTTTACATCTGATTTAATATCAGTTTGAATAATTGCTAAAAAAAAAATTAAATGCAAGTTCCTTTTCTATGTCATGAAATATTCATCAGATCAAAAGTACTTTAACAAAATTAGATTTTCAAAAGATTAAAATAATAGATCCATAGGATAGATACTGATTCCCTATCTTGATTAAAACTTTAATGTAATAAAAAAATTGATTTATTTTTACATAATAGGAAATTACTGTATCGTTTGCTTAAGAATTTCATACTTGCGAACAGATCGTAAATCATTTTAATAATGATATTGATCTACTATGTTATTACTTGAGGACTAGTATTTCCTACTTTCCGGGGGATTCTTTTTCCATTTTTCTTTTCCCATTAATCTTAAGAATATCATAATTCTTGTAGTTTGATTGAAAATAAGTGATGTTTGACAACTTTTTCTCTCTAATTTCATTTTAATGGAAATATTTCATTAATCTTTAATAAATTAAATTAAGCTTTAATAAATTACTGTTTTATTATAATCACTATGATTAAACCAGACAGCTAAAGTAACCATAAATTTCACGAGGCGTTTAAATCACTTTTTTAAATCTCAAATCTGATTTGAAAGACAGAAATTGATTTATCAGCAAGAAAAATGGTGATTCTTTCCCAGTCTTTTCAGCTTTATTAATTAAGTAATAATATAATTTGTTTATTAATGTAATGTAGCTTAAATCATGGAAGGATTAGTAATCTAAATTACATTGACAATTTTCTTGTAACGATTTTCCTAGAATTATTATAAAATAAAAATAAAACAACTTCTGTAACCTTCAGCGAATAAAATTAAATTCAATTTAGAATAATGTTAAGCAAAGTTTAATGATATATATAACGGGAGAGTAGTGATTATTTCATTGAATGTTTTGTTCATTTTTTTATTAGAAATTAAGAACTTTACTTAATTTATTATAATTTACAACTTGAATTTCATTAACTTACATTTTTAATAACTACGTATTTTAAGTATGATTTTGAATAGGTATTTTTATTTTAAGATGGTTAATATTCTATAATAATATTGATATTTTATTTCATAGCTAATATTTTATCTTAATTTTTTTATAATCTCAGATATCAGATATTTGGCTAATGTTACTAAAAACTGTACAATATTGGGCAAAAGAGCTTTTTTATTATTATTTAAATGAAGTCAGTATATTATAACTGAAATAAATGAACTATACAACTATAAATGAACTATACAATTACAAGATTTATTGTTCCCACTGTGACAAACTAAAACTATGAAAGAAAAGAAATGACTATCTCTTTTAGAAATCTCAAAAATTCAGGACAATGGAATTTCAAGTACTTTTCTAGTCCTTATTGCAAAAAAATCATTCATTATTTCAAACACTATTTGATTATGTATATCAAAATCATTATGAATGATGATGTAACTGTTCAAATTTTTATCTACTATTTTGATATATTTTGAACAATTTAATTAAGTTAATTCTTTTCCTTCTCAATTCTCTCAATTTTCTAATGTATTTTCTAAAAAAAAAAAAAAAAAAAAAAAAAAAAATGCATTTTCGACTTATTTGTTGTTTATTGATGTGAATTCTGTGGCGTGGGTAGATAGAATTACATCAGAGTGTAAATGTTGATTTTCAAAATCCAAAACGAGGCAAATTGAGAAATGATGAAATTGAATATAAAATGAATGAACACTTGTTTATATTCCTTAACAAACATTTCAAGAAAACAAGTTAAATATCGAATTTTGAGAGAGAACAACAAATTCGAGGAAGACGAGAAAATAGCTAGTATTCGAGAATTGTTTTTAAAAAACATTGTTCTGAGTAAAATCTCTGCGCTTGCAAGCGAGGAGAAGCTCATTGTGCAAGGAAAGGGAGGGATTATATTGAATTGGCTATGATAGGGTCTGCTTACATCCATTCGACGGTAATCACCTTGGCTGCTGAATGAACTCTGCCGTTACTCTGACAATGTCATCTCTGCCTACTTTACTCAATCGATTAAACATTATAAAGCAAATGCGTTTTTCGTATTTTATTAATGATATGAAAGTTATAGGCCTCTGGAATTGTCCATTTTCATTTCTTCTCCATTGAATATCGATTGGTTTAAAAGATTCAAAAATTAAAGAAAGTTAACTTATTTTACAAGGCTTCAGTTTATTTTAGGTATTTGGGTCTTTGTTTGTTTCCGTAAATATTTCAGTAGATTCCATTTTGCAACAATAAATTTGAAAAAGTTGAAAAAGCAATTCATTTTTTGCTTTTTTGTGATATAATTTATACAAACTTTTAAAAAATTCCATAACAATAATTACTATTATAGTTTCATATACTAAATTAGTAAATCTATTCTCTCATATATTAGTTTTAAAAACTATTATTTATTGATTATTATTATTATTATTATTATCCTCATTTATTTATTATTATTTATTGTATAAATTTCTGTTTATTTCCTCTTTATGTAGAAATAACGGAAATATGAATAAACTATAAAATTGTAATTGAGTCATTTAAATATGATTCAGTGAAACTGTTAATCTGGGGGCACGGCAGTGCCCCCGCCAAGACGAGCCGAAGGCAGGAAGGGCACTACGTACCTTTTCTGGAAGTGTTTCGTCGTATTTTCGAACCCTCATAGCTTCGGCCTGGATAATACTAGAGAGCTCAAATTTTCAGGATAAGATGCAGTTAGCAGACTAATGAAATACGCTAAGTTTCATTTATTTAGCTTTTATACTTTGGATTTTATTACTACCTAAAATACGTCGATTCCGTCACTCACTGACTGACTGACTGACTGACTGACTCATGATCATCAAAACCTCTAGGGTACTTCCTGAAGTCATAGAAAGCTGAAATTTGGTATGCAGGCTAGGATTAGCACACAAACAACAAAAAAATTAAGAAATCCGTAACTTTCACCCTCCAACCCCTCATAAAGGGGGGGTCTGGTTATGTATTATCGAACCCTCATAGCTTCGGCCTGGATAATACTAGAGAGCTCAAACTTTCAGGATAAGATGCAGTTACCTTACTAATCAAATACGCTAAGTTTCATTTATCTAGCTTTTATACTTTGGATTTTATTAAGATCTGAAATACGTCGTACCCTCAATGCTTCGGCCTAAATAATACTGTGTAATAATGTGATTTCTTAGAAAAGTGCAAACAGCTTGTAAGTACAAGTTGACCAATAGAAAAACAGAAAAGTAGGGTATTGAAAAAAAAATCGATTTTCTAAATAATCTTAAAACTAAATTTAGTTGTAATAGATAATCCCACCCAAAACATTTCATGTAAAATAAGTTGCCAAGACTCACATGCTCATAACGCTTTCACTGTTAAAAAGTTATCAGATCTCATCCTACAAAAGAAATGAAATCCCACCCAAAACATTTCATGTAAAATAAGTTGCCAAGACTAACACGCTCATAATGCTTTCACTGGTAAAAAGATATGAGATCTCATCTAAAGCCAAGCCCCTAACTCTACAAGGCCTAACTCTACAAGCCATAACTCTAAAAACCCTATATCTTGGTCAAAAAGTATGGCTTGGCCGTTTCAGGGAACTATTTCATCCCACCCAAAACATTTCATGTAAAATACGTTGCCAAGATGCTCATAATGCTTTCACTGTTAAAAAAAGTTATCAGATCTCATGTAGAGCCAAGCCCCTCACTACACATGCCTAACTCTAAAAACCCTAATATCTTGGTCAAAAAGTATGCCTTGGCATACTCCATATCCTTTACATAACTCCATGGGATTGTCTGTGTGACAGCCACGAAACGGCCAAGCCATACTTTTTGACCAAGATATAGGGTTTTTAGAGTTATGGCTTGTAGAGTTAGGCCTTGTAGAGTTAGGGGCTTGGCTTTACATGAGATCTCATATCTTTTTACCAGTGAAAGCATTATGAGCGTGTAAGTCTTGGCAACTTATTTTACATTATTATTGTATAAATTAGTAATTATTTTTTACTTATTAAGAGCATTATGTTTAAAACATTCTTAATGGAAATGAATAATAATGTCCTCTATTTAAATGAATGATAAATTTGGAAAAAATTATAATCTCCCCTTTTACAATTTACATAAAGTATTAACAATCCAAGCTTGAATTTTATTTTTCACGATTTTTATGCTTCAATGTGACATCTGAAAAATACAAAATCACGAACTTCTGTTAAGCAAATTTTAGAAATCGGTGGTCGAGGAAACGTTCATGTTAATATTTTCTATATTATTTAATACCAAAAAAGATTTTTCGGAACAATGTAAAAATTAGCTTCTTAAAACGTCATTTCTTTTCAATTAACTTTTTCATTAGATTTTATTTACATCTGGTGTTATTTTGTATATTACATTGAAAAAAGAATATTTAGGGTATTTTTTAAAAAATGTAAGAAAGAATATATATATATTTTTAAATTAAACAAAATTATTTTTAAAAAAATTTAAATTAAAAGGTTTCAAAGGATGGAATGTAGGGCGCCGTAATACTTTAATGCTAGGTATGCACTCAGCTATCCACCTCGTAGTGGCTGTGTATGCAAAAAAATAGGGTTGAAAAAAACATAATATTTCCCGTTTGATCATAAATATAAATTATCCAAGTTTGAAGGATATTAATCTAGCTGTTGCCGTGATGCAATTTTAAACAGACGAATCGACAAGATTATAATAAAAATGTAGAAGTTGAAGAGATCCACCTGAAGTTAGTGAAAATACTATGATCTTGCAGAAAAAGTTCTTTTAAAAGGCTGAAAACAGTTTTCTTTATTGTTTTAAGGCAGTTTTGAAATACTATATTTGTCTCTCACCCAAAATAATGCATTATAAACAAAAAAATCTAAGATCCAATTTTGTTTTGAATTCTTTTTTTTTTTTTACGTATTTTCATGTATTTAATTTTTAAGTTACAAATTTATTATTTTATATTTTTGTTTTTTTTTAATTTATTCTGCTAGAATGCAGAACCTAAATCTATCCCATACATAGATAAGACTATATTACTTATACTACATTATGCTCTTTATTAATTTAATTATTTTATTTATAATAAAAAAATTCTATTTCATGTAAGCATTATTGTGAAACTTATCTTCGTGTTATTTTGTTTCGTCAATCCATACTTCATTATCCGTCTGCATTTCTGGAATAATTTACTTAAGCGAATTCAGAAAAAGAGAAGTTTGGAAAATGTCTTTGAAGACAAAATTTTCTGTCTGCTATTGGAAAGTTCCGCCTTTAAGTTACCTTCCCCACATAAACCAGCATTGCAGAAAAGCTTCCTTTTTACAATTGTCAATTTCGAAGCATAGCTATCAGAAAAACTATGAGAATTTTAAAAATAAATGATTCTGGCAATTGCAAAAATTAAAATGTAATGGGCAAAGCTACATTTATTTTTCAATGAGTGTATTGAACAGTTGGCAAACATCAAATTGGTGAAAAACTGGCGATCGACTTAAATTGAATATGATAAAAGAGAAAAGCAATACAAAAACACCAAGAATAAAATGGAAAAAGTTTTTGGACATTAAGTAAATGGATCATAACAAAGTACATGATTTTATACAACAAAAAAAGAAGAAAAGAATTGTAAGAATTTAATGACTCCATAATTAGAGCTTTTTACATTAAATGGATGTATCCATCTACGATCACAGTAGGTGAACGATAAGTAGCCGTAACGAAAGCACACTATGATAATTCAAGTGTCCGCAAATAGAAGGAAAGATGGTGATGAGTGAATTATGATGGACGGAAGAGAACGCCTCTTTAAGATTATTTCCCTAGATTCAATCAAGATATTAAGAAGAACCATACTTCTTTAAGTTAGTTAAATTTAGCAAACACTACATACAGAAACTAATAAGATTTAAGATTGTAGAACCATAGTGTAAAAATGTTTCATTATTTTAATTTAGGTCTATGATTGTTTAAAACATTTAATCAATTTAAAAACTTGATTTTAATTTGCAGTTATGTTATAATGTACTTTTGCTTATTTGGTGTTGTGATGATGAACAATCATAATTAACGATTGATTGCATCACATAAAAGAGATATAGACACTATGAGTCACACTCAGTGAGATTCCAAGACAGGTGTGCCATAATGATTAATACTGAGTCAGATAGGATTTTTACATCTCTACAATAAATTAGCAAGGACGGATCTGAACTCATTAATTAATTTACTAATTGTTATTATTAAACAATGAGATTTTTTTAAAATTCACAATTTTTAAATTTCTTCTCCTCTTAAATAAGAACAGGAATTGAACATTGTATCAAATATTGCGAGTTTCTCTGCATTGTCTTTCATTTTAGATTGTTACTCTGCACTTACGAATATTTTTGAAAGAAACAAAGCAGTTTTCTTCAGAAAGAAGCAAAGCAGTTTTCTTCAGACAAAGGACTTCATTTCTATTATTTCTCTTCCTAAATTAAATGAAAGTAGATTTCGAAAGCATATTACGTATTTTAGAAATAATTATTTTTCAATAAGTTTTCTTTAAGCCTTAGAATTAAATTAAAAGAACGCCTGAAAGCCATATAGAGCTTAATTACAACAAGAGCATACAAAGGAAGAACAGGCTAATAAAACGCCTTAAAAGTTGGGGGTGTACGTATGGATTCGAGCCGTGCTGCAATGCACCGCCAATCACAACGGAATTGGATTTCTATTGCGAAGCGAAGAGAAAAATCAATATTCGAGCACCTTGAAAGTAGAAACGTTTGCAGATAAATGACAGTGTTATACTGAGGAGGACAAGGATGTCAACACAATTGAAGTCAATGACAACAAAAGATTTGATAGGGATAACACAACGAATCGCTTACAGGAAAAGAGTAAATAAACTTTAAAGTAAAAGTGAAGGGTTTTCTTAAATGAAAAACCTAGTCTCTGTTTAACAATGCCTTCTCTTCACAAAAATTGATTGTGTTATTGATAATTTAAAGACTGAAATAATCAAAATAAACTAAAAATTACAGTAAATAAAGCCAGGAAAGATATTTTAAAGAAAAAACCTATGAAAGTTGTAATTTGGAATTTTTTATAAAAATCAATCTGATTTCGTGAACTTTATGATTCAGTTGTTCTTTACTGGACATCTACAATTCTCTGCCTTGATAGTTATTACGATCGTGATAAAGAAAAAACGCTGAACTTAATCTCATCTAAAAAAAACAAAAGGATCGAAAGCTAGAACTCCTTCTTGCTTTTCTTGTTAATGATTCTGAAACTTTTTTAGTTCATTTTAATTTGTTGTATTTAGGATAAATAAAAAAGATAAAAAACAAAAGAAAGTGTGTATTGTGGGCATCTGGTTTCCTTTTGTAATGTAAAATTGAAAACTTTTAATATAAAGAAATAGTAAAAAGGACAAAATATACTTGAATCGTCCATTTAAGTAAGATCAGCAAAGGTGTTTGTAGACGTTTTCCTTCCAACTTATTTGAAAAAAGAAAAAAGTGCAAAAAATAACATTTTGATTTAGCGCTCCAAAAGAACCACTTTAGAAACTTCAACAGAGATTCTCTAGGTCAACATTTATCAAAACAGGACCAAGGTAGATGGAATCAGCAGCGGATGTTCTCGCAGATTGCAAACTAACAGTGTATAAACGGGGAAAAAATGCGCGAAGTTGAAATAATAAAATAAAATAAAATACTTAAGGAAAAAGAAAAACAAATGTGTTTGCAAATCCTTAGTATATATCTTAAACGATGATGATCTCCTAGTTCTTCTTTCACCATTGCTTGTAATAAAAAATGAGAGTATTAAGTGTTTCGACGTGTAAGTAATATTATTGTCAAGTTGTTGCTACATGAAAGGTACAAAGATCAATTTCTTTCTGGCTGACATAAAAGTATGATGTACTGGCATTGCAAGATAGTGAAGCATTGTACATGAATCACAAAATGTAAACATCTAACTTAAAAACCATAAATTATTTCTCTTGATTTTAGTTTATTACATAATTTCTAAAGTCATCTCCTACCATCCACTTTCTCATATCCCTTATCCCAGTGAGAGATATTGTCCAAAAAACGTTCTTTTAGTTTTTATTTAATTTAAATGTGAATTTATATCTTACTGCTTATCACGTTTTTCATCAACAATTCACGCCAAAGCAATTATAATCATAGAGATTTCTTTGTTTCTTTCACTTTTGCTAAGAAATATAGGCACTTTAAGAAAAGAGGGGTGGGTTATATTACTCACTTTTCCATTATCAGTTATTTTCATTATGCCTATCGACCTTTTTTTTTTTTTAGATCGGATAATTGAAACTCTACAATAATTGCGAAATATCATTATTGATAAAACGGTTGAGTCATAAGTATTAACTTGATGTGTCTTGATTATTTTATTTATCTTCGGATAAATCTCGGAGGGAAGATGCACTGAAGGCAGTTTTCACAAGATGTTCTTTAAGTTCTTCCTTTCAAACCTTCACCTAAAATTTTTTCGTTATCTTTTCATATCTTAAAGAGAACAATCTGACACAGTTTATTCACCTATTTACTCATTCAATCTCTCTACATAATCACCTTCCCAGGTTTTAGAGAAGAGAAGGTTTTAGAGAAGAGCAATGCAAAGAAAAACAGTTTCCTGTCTTGATTTAGGCGCAATGTACAACGCAAGAACATCCATTTGTCCCTTAATTAGGAATAACATTCGGCTGCTTATTAGTGACAAAGTCTAATTGATCTTCTTTGGTAGAGCAACGCTCATACTAATCGTTGTCTCTTATTTTTGGAAATTGTTTAGCATAATTTATAAAATGATATACTAGTACAGTAGAAATAAAAAAAAATCAACATTAAATTTGATGTTATCAATGATTTCTAATCCTGCTTCGAACTTCATATTGTGTTGATCTACACATAATTATCGAAGACAGAAAAAAAATGAAATTGTGAATGCAAAGAATGTTTCAATAGCTGGGTTTTGTTGGTCTAATTACGACTAAATATTTTATATTATCATTGTCTTATGAATGCATTATGTAACTGAGTCAAGTAAACACAGCCCATTCTACCCTGTTTGAATTTCTTGGTTAGTTCTATTTTGATCCAAATGGTAGAAAGGCAAAATATCAGTTTTAATTTCTTTTAATAGGATAAGCAATTTATTAACAAATTAAACATTATCATTTTTATTCTACTTTTATAAAAGAAAAGAATAGGGATTTCCGAAGTCGTAGTTATAATTTTGGATTCTTCATTAGTAAAAAAAAGGGGAGGAAAGAAAATTAAAAATTATGGAATGGAAGCAAAAAGAGAAAAACTGTTCTAGGATTCAGTAAAGTAAAATGGATAATTCCTAAAAATCCTATTTTCTATTAAGAAACAAATACCTCACGTATTCCTTCTTAAAAATCAATGACTGGAGGGAAAAAAAAACTCTTTAAATAGAAGGTATTTACTTCTCTTAACAGCTTGTTAATGAGATTGTAAGAAACGACCATCTCCTACTTCTATTAATTAGTTTCCTTGAATCACGTGATGTAAATAGGAAGACAGAATCTGTATCATGAATCTTAGTTCTTATCCTTGGGATCAATGAGGCTGTGTTTACTTTTTGTAAATTACAATGGTCCAGAAATTTATTAAAACTGTAATACTTAGAAAAGTTAAGAGGTAAACTAAAATCTACATAATCAATCTCTTTACAAAATTCTTGTGCGGATTTTGTTGATTACTCAGTAAAACTAATAAAAAAAACAATAAATGAAAATTAATAAAAATATGATTTTTTTAATACTTTTTTTAACATTCTTCAAAAGTGTGAAGGTCAAAGTGAAATTGTGGATTTAAGGTCAATATTTATCGTGACTCATTTAGAGTTCTAAAATTACATATTTTCAATGATATTCATTATTGCACTCTCATAATGCAATAATACATTAGAAATCAACAAAAGGAATATTTATTTTTCAAACTCAGGCGTTCAACTTAGAAGTGTTTTCTTAACAATAATTCTATTGTAAGAACTTTCCTGAGGGGCTCGAAAGTTTAAAAGAAGAGGAAAATCTTATAGTGATTGTCACGTTGACCTATGCTTCTATTCGGCTAGAGACTCATTATTCCCAGGAGAGAGACTTGACATTTTTTTTCCTGATGAGAGTGGCGCTGATGAACGCATGTGACGTCACGCCTCTGGAGCCCAAATCACTGCAGAACACGCCAACACGGCATTTTTGTGCAGTGTCGTTCAAACGAGATTTTTATTGGCGTTGAAGGGTTTGGAGGCCTTTTCACGATGTAACCAAGGACGCTATGCGAGGCAGGAGAACAACAGACAAGGAAATGGTCTCTTTGTCGTTGGTTATTAGATGAGGAATCTATTTAATTAAGGAGAAATATTTCATCCGAACGGCGGAACCAACTCCATCCTACTTTTTGCTAGTTTCTGGAAATCTACATCACATATTCTCTCTACGATACAAATTTCACTAAATCATTATTAGATTTTTAAATACTTCATATTTGTATTGCAGTTATGTTGAAATAAACATTAACGATCTGTTGTGCTTTTACTGGTATCCTGATAAAATGTTAAAAATGACAACACAAAAATAATTATTCTTTATTTTAAATTGTTGTTAGCATTTGGAATAATAAAAGTATTCTTTACGAAATAAAACTGCAAAAATAAGTTTATTAATTAGTCTTTCAGGAGCCACAGCTCCTTTACACCAATTAAAACTAAGTTCCGATAGGATAAATAAACCAGCCTTACAGATCAACTCTACGTTTAAAGGGAAAATATTCAATGAAGACGATACTCAGCATTCTATAATTTCCTTTTCTATAAGTCTATAATTTAGATAGATAAAACCAAATCTTTACTATTTCGTCTTAGAATTCAAAATTAAAAGTTTAAGGATAAATATATGTTATTAGCTAATGAAAGATAAAACGAATTAAATACTGTGATTTCTATTGCATTTAGGTCTTATGGAATAGTTTATGTTTTTAGTATAATAGATCGATCTTATCATGGATTTCAGATAAAAAAAACTGGCTATAATTTGATTTTGAAGGAATTTAGACAGAATTTTAGACAATGTTTCACTCAAAGATTATTTAACTAATTCATCGACAAAAATCAAGTTTAGTTTCATTATTATTATTATTATATTAACGTTTGCTAAAAAAATAGATGGGATTTGTGTAAATTTGGTTAAATACTACAAAAATGTTTTGAGATAAGCAGTTGTTTTTGGGAGAGAATTAAAATTTAATCCTACTTCATAGATCAGCATTACTGTTAATGTTACCAAAGTTCAGGCGCTGTTAGATGCGAAAGTCTTTATGGGCTATAATGTTTCTTACTCCTTATCCCCCCACTTCACTTTTTTTCTTCTCCTCCTCTGGCAGTAACCATTCATCTTTATTTTGCGCTTTTATTTTTCTCTCAGGAGGCTGGACGAAGGGCCAATACACCCGTGACGCATGCTGGCAGCAAGTTCCGGCACGGACTGTTGCAGCTCATGATCTCTTCTATTGACCCCATGCATGACGGTAGGTATCTAGGTGACAGTTGCCACCGTTCCTTTACACCAATTGAAACCCATGGGATAAATACGAGCATTAAAGATACACTGTACTTTGAAGGGAAAACATTTAATGAAGAAGGTATTCAGCATCCTTTAGTTTCCTATTCCTTGGTTGTTCAGTATTCTTTAGAGAGCAAAACTAGAAATCTATTTACACATTTTCTAATGATATTTTAATATAAATTATAAACAGTTAATGCCAAAATCTTTTAAATAAAGATATCTATTAAAGGCTACGATAAACCATAAAAATGAGCAAGAAATTTTTCTAACATAAGGAATTGCTTATTTTTGTTAAAGAAATTTAATTTATTATAGTGATTCCGTTGATTTTAATTCCTTCTGACGCAATCAACGATTAATCCATTGATAAAACTTATTTAAAACAAAATTCTTAACGTGTGCCAAATAACGTTGTTGAAGGTCCAGCCCGCACACAATGAATAAAAATTAAAACATTAAAATTTAAAAGGTTAAAAAGCAAAAGTCTCTAGCTTTCGCCACTAGGGGGACGTGGCCTCATCAGGAGAGATGGAACCATCTCTCCTGATGAGGCCACTTCCCCCTAGTGGCGAAAGCTAGAG
>JAFIDM010012231.1:111110273-111173295 GCA_023159025.1 Thereuonema tuberculata
CTCTAGCTTTCGCCACTAGGGGGAAGTGGCCTCATCAGGAGAGATGGTTCCATCTCTCCTGATGAGGCCACGTCCCCCTAGTGGCGAAAGCTAGAGACTTTTGCTTTTTAACCTTTTAAATTTTAATGTTTTAATTTTTATTCATTGTGTGCGGGCTGGACCTTCAATAACTTATTTAAAATTATTTAAAAACTATTTAAAAATTATTTGTGCATAAATTAAAATGAAAAAAAAAATAATTTACCTAATTAATTTACACGAAAAAAGTTCGTATATTTTTACATTTGCTAGTTAAATGAATGCAGATAACTTCCAAAATTAAAATTTATCAGAAAAAAAAACCAGAATTTTTGATAGTTATATATCAAAAACATTTAAAGTATTTAATAAAAAAAATACTTTTTTATCAAAATTACACGAGGATATTTTTAAGACTTGAAGAGTGAACTGAAATTCGTAAAAAGACAACAATATCAAATGAAGGATCGTAGATTAGGAATAATAGACAGCCATGATAGTTTATTAAAATAATGATTAGAAAACAATAACAAAAACAAAAGATTATTTCTTTTCCATATCATTAAGATAAAAAGTTTTCATCTTCATTTTAATTTAGTTTATTGATATTTAGAAAGCATAGTTATAGTTGTCAGAGGATATTAAGTTACCTACAGTTAGTTTCATAAAACATTACATATACTAATTTATTGACTCTATGTTCTTGTGATAGATTTGAAACTAGCTAAACTGTGTTTATCTAAAATTAAAGTATTTTGTAGTATTTTGTAGAGCTTTTGTGTAGCTGCATTTCTGTAGTTTAGTAACTAAATGAAACTTAATATTAACATTCACCAAAATTCGCTCAAAAGCATTCGAGAAGTGTTTGGTTGGTATAAATTCACTTCACATTGAAGTAAAACATTTGCATATCGCTCTTATGCATATCGCTGCTGCTTTATTTCTGTAAGCAGAATAATGGGTAAGTTAATACAAACTGTGTTGGATCTTTATAACGGTAGCGATGCCAATTGGATTATATGTTTTCCATAACTTTTAATTTTATTTTCTCTTTTATAATTTTCAAGAACAAAGGAGCAGGGTTTCCTTGTTCGTAGCTTAAATAAAAGAAGTGTTTCCTCTCTTTTGAAATAACAAATGATTTAAGATGATTCAAGAAGCATTTCTTTAACCATCTGCATTTTATTTCCACCATTGTTTCGGTATTTTAAAATATATTGTCATTAGCCGCCAGTGTATATCTCAACTACATTATTGTGCCTCTATATTAAGGGTGTGTTGTCCTTTACTAATATGCATTGACACAACGACGGATGGTGTCTTCACTTTAGAAAAGAGACAGCATCTTTTTCAGGCTGCTTTAGAAGTGATCTTGATATAGTATTTTGTCTTGGCTGTTCACCTTGAATGGCAAATACATTAGCTTCTGACAAAAAAAGTAATGTTTTGCCTTTCATATATCTCAATAGCGTCTGCATGTTGAGAGAAAGGAATTACCGGCATTGCTTTTGTTTTCAACTAACTTGTAAGTGAAAAGTTTGATTTTTTTTTTGTTTGCTACATGTTAACAATGATAGATGAATGACTGAAAAGATACTGGTTTAGATCTAGTCCTTGTTCTGTTTTTAATATTGAAAATTAGTCTTTTTTATTTACTTTGTGTTCTAGGGTGCTGAGATATTTCAGTGTAGGTTGGCTCTCTTTTAGAGGAACTCGGTTTTACAAGTTCATTTTAACCCCTGCTTTTGCTGAGACTGAGCTTAAGAATAACGAGAACATTACCTGCTTTCAGCTAATGATTTTATTTAAATTGCTAGAAATATTCATCATTTTTGTTCAGTAGCTTAAGCTTTTTCTACTCTTGGCAGATTGTTTATTACAGGAGTTTCAAATCCTAACTTACAAATGCAGGCATACAAAATAATTTAAGTTTCCACATCCGTTTCTTATCATAAGTTATGCATAAAAATCGATGAAATTTCCCATACGAGCCTTTGTGGCTAATGTGGGGATCCGAAGGTAGACTCCGACGTTACAGTAACCATTGGGAGAAGTTGCGGTTGGGTAATCATCCCAATACTCCCCTGCCTTTATCCCCTGGAAAGAAACCAGATTTAACAGACTGTTCCAATTTAACAGACGACCCATCCGGAGGAGAAATAATCTAGGAAAACTCCCCGATCTCCACTGGGGATTGAATCTGGCTTTACCAGTCCACAGTCCAGTGCCTGAACCACTGGATCAGTGAACCCACAATAATAACTTATGACTTTTGTTAAATTTTTACAATATTAATCCATTCCTATTAATGTTTATTAGTTCTTTCCTAAAGGTGAATATTTCTTTCATGAATTTCAATTTTTAAAATATTTTCTTTCTTCGGTTTGTGTAGATAAAACGTAGTATATAACCATTCATTTATTATATACAAGAATATTCCTATATGAAGTTATTTTGTTGTAGGTTTTTAATATAACTTGAAAATTACCAACCATTGACATTATCTTTCCAGAAACATCTCATTCCATTTAAAGTTTTTTCACATTTTTACTACACCCATCCACTTCTAAATAAAGCAAGCTAAATACTTATGCATTGAAAATATATACGACACAGAAATGCATTACTTACGATTACGCAATTTTAATATTTTCTTTTTTATTTCGTCATATAGATACCGTTTATGATAGGGATTGGATCTTCTTTATTGGAAACGCCATTTGAATGAATTCAGCATAATGTTAATAAAACAGAAGTTTTATAGCTACTGTTTCATTAAAATCAGTCGTTAAAGTGACTTCAAAATGACTTTATGATAACATCAACTGACAACTTTAAATAAAAGGCCAAAGTCTTATAGTTAGAATAAAGTTATTCCTGTGAAAGAGCAGATTTTAATAATTGTAATTTCAGACAAAGGATTAATATACTTGAGTCCTGCGTTCTTTCTATTGCAATTTAACTGGAAAATTCTATTAGAATTTTAAATATAACTTTTAGATTGCTAAACGAAGGAATTAGGGAAGAACTTTTACAGTACAATACTTTATTTTAACTTAAAAACTCTTTAAAAGATCATACCTTTTTAATATAGTTTAATCGTGTTAGTAGGTGTTCATTATCTTAAAAAAAATATTAGTTAGAGAGGCATGGAAAGATCTTATAATAAAACCTCGAAACTACAAAGATATAAGTATTTTTATTTATACAGCCGTAATAGTTTTCAGCATTTTGCGTGAGCGTACATACTGTTTAGGATATAAAATATCTAAACCCAACTTTCAGTAACTGAACTTCAGTAACGGGATGCGCGGTGTTGTTTTATAAAATATTATTTCTTTAAATTTATAGAAATATCTCTGAACAACCTTCAGAAATCTTCACAACTTGTCTAAAAAATCTTTGTGGAAGTCTGCCGTATGAATTATGATTTAACATATTGTTGAATATACAAAACAACATTAATAGTGAATATATTATAATAGCTAATATAACAGTTATGTTAAGGTCATGTCGGTAGCGCCTGGATACCTAGTTAGTGCTGTCACTAATAACAACACAAGCTCAGTAACTATATGGCATGTAGTTATGCAAGTGTCATGCAATATCTAGAGAATGAAGGCGACTAAGATATCAATAATTGCGATAATTTCAGAGGACATATAATGGGGAAACATGAAGCTTGGTTAATAGTCCAATGTCAAAAACGGTTCAGCTGGTAGTACAATGACAAGGAGAGAATACTTCTGTCATTATAATCTGAGTTCATGTAATTACATCACAGAATGAGAGAAAGGAAAACAATTATTACTAATGCTAATCAAAGAAAAATGACCCTTGCATTGCATACACTTATTTCTCCTCTGTGGAACAGAAGAATCTCGAAAACGAGATCACTACATCATCGACATGTTGGTATATCATTGTTATAACAGTTATCTCAGTAACATTTTATAATAAAGTGCATAATAACTTTTGATCGTTTAATACATTTATTGTTTTGCAGTTTTTTTTTTTACAAAATTCGAATGAAACATTCGAAAAAAATGCTTCCTCAATGAATAGTATACAGACATGATTTATTCTTTCATTAAATAGAAAGGCAGTATGCTATTAATTTTCATAAATTTGTTTACAGTTACATTTTAGATTTACATTACAATAAGTAAGCCTCAGTTATCTATATTCATTTCAAATGTGATTATGAAATTATTTAAAGATATATAATTTTATTTCCTTCCGTAATTAACTTTGAAAAATCACAATAAATTTTATTATTACTGAATAACGTTTCTTTGTTACAGAAAAATAATCAGAAACATTGAGAATTAACAGTTTATTAAAGTTTTAGAATACATTCATGATAAAGGAAGCCTTTGGCTTTTATTAAAATTTCAATATAAGGGTTTCCTGGATTTCCACATTTTGATATTATATTTACTTTCTTTATCTTAGATTAAATACATTAAATTAAATTTCATTTTCATTTTTGTTATGGTAATGTAAATGTGGTATATTAATGTTTGAATGAAGGTTGCAATTGGTGTAAAGAGAGCTGTATATTATAACCACGTATTACTTTGGGGTTGCAGCACAACAACAACCCTTTATCTTCTACTTTTTAGCTTGTTTGTGATATCAGTGTTTGCAGCAGCTTTTTATGTTTTGTTTTCTATTTTGTTTGTTTGATGCTCTCGGTCACAACCATTTCATTCTCGTAAAGTTTAGTAAGAATTACAGAAGTTTAACATTCAGTAATCTTGCAACTGTATGCAAATTACTGATCTATAAAATTGAAATTACGAAGTCTTCAATGTCTTTTAAGCCTGGGGCAAGTATTGAAAATATTTTGATGAAATAGAGGTTGAAATGATATCAAAAAGGTTATTTTTCATTCAAAATGCATATAAAGTATGTAAATATAATTTCACACAATTTAGATTTAAACTGTAAAATTTCTAATTAAAGATACAATATATATAATACACTTGTTTTAATCAAAACTAATTAAAGTAAAACTAATCAAAGGTTTTTTTTTAGAAAAAGCTTTAAAAAAAACACAATCTTATTTTATGCACTTTTACTAACACGTTCACTTTCACATCTCCTAAATGCACACACAGAATAAAATCGATTGAAATTGTTGAGTGGTTGTATTCTGAATGAAAAATATCTCAGTTTTGCAATTAAATATTATACAGACAGAAACTTGTTACATTTTTATTATAAATAAAATTCAATGTATTTCGGAAGCAAAGCTCTGTCCTGTCAGTATCATAATATTGATTATTCTGGCTCTGCTAGTAAACTAAATAGTTAAAATATTATCACTAAACTTTCTTAAAATTGCTTAACCACCACTTATTATGAAAGAAAGAAGATTTAGGGTCAATTATAGATGTACAACTTCAATTTCCAATTTAAAATCTTTTATTAAGTCACAAAAGCAAAGTTAACCCTAAGTTTAGT
Organism: Thereuonema tuberculata; assembly: GCA_023159025.1. Taxonomy (NCBI): domain Eukaryota; kingdom Metazoa; phylum Arthropoda; class Chilopoda; order Scutigeromorpha; family Scutigeridae; genus Thereuonema; species Thereuonema tuberculata. Next base: position 111,115,761 of record JAFIDM010012231.1, read on the forward strand.
CGTCATTTAGTCAACAAAAATTAAGTAAGAAGCTAACAATAGCGAGAAAGAGAAATTACTTCTCAGTCTAAAAATGATAAAATTATATATAAACGTTTCGCCTCACTTGCTCACAGGAGAGGTAGAAGAACGTTTATATTGGGATTCTGCTGACAGGACATCGTTCCAAAATGCATTAGAATTAATAAGAGCAAAGAAGAAATGGTTGAGATTAAGGAGCTAATGTCATGTCACCTGTGCATGCGTGCTCTGTTGATATGTAACATCACCTGCCTTTGCACCTTTCTTTTATTAACCATGAGTTGATGATCAGGTTCGTCCTCCTCAGGCGTGGTCGATGCAAAGGCCACCCAAAACCATGCCATAGCGTCCTTGAAGGTGCTCCTGGATGCGACCAAGACTTCATCAACGGCGGGCACCCCGACCGGTAGCGAACTTAACAAACCGCAGGAAGGCCTCGGTCCCAATGCCAGCGTGCAGGAAAGCGGCGACTCTGGTCAGTACAGTCAGGAGACAGAGATGAGTCAGCTCAACAGTCGCAACAATAGTAACGACAACGACGACCTCAAGGAAGAAACGAGCACTACTAACTGCCGGCCTGACCGCAGTAGCCGGAGATTGTCCGGAGAGCCGGTCATACTGCGACGGCCTTCTATGGAGGCCGCCATGCAGCATAATCATTTAAACCACTTGAGCCCTATGGACGCTATCGCCCCCCCGCTGGCAACGGACACCGGGACCGCCAATCCGGATGGGGTAAGTCTTTGCTCTTCAAACAAATTATTGAAATCATTATTGTAGAAAGGAACGTGATCTTCTGATACTAGGAAAAAAAATTCAAGGATGTGTTAAAAGGCAAAGCCGTTTAACTTACCTAATAGTCATAAAATTAAAGATTAAAATATCGTCAGTGATATCTCGTAGGTTTGTAGAGATTTAAATAATTTCGTTCGCTATATAACATGCTTTTAACACATCAGTGAAGCAAGTTTCTGATAGGTTTTAATACAGATGATGTCCTTTCTACAATATATAGTTGAAGGCATAACAACGATATTAAAGTATTTTAGAAACTTAAAGCTTCCATTAATTAGAAGTTGTCAAATTTTCGAATAAAATAAATTTAGTAAAACAAAATATAATAGATATGTAATGAATTTTATAATGAGTCCAGGAAAGATGTTATTTAAGAATACTTGTCGTAACCAGGCAAATAAAGCGATGTAAAGCTACAAGTTTGTTCTGATATTAGGAACAGGTCCATATTTTTATTTGATCCCGGTGAAAACCATGAATAAGTACAACTATGGAAAAACTGGCATTTCACTAGCATGGGTAATATGTCACTAAGAATATTTAACAATAAGTAGTTTAAATTCAAGCTGCAATCTTTTTACGTAGAGTAATGTAAATGTATGATAAATGAGGACAATTACAATACCCTTAAAATCATAAAATATGAGTATGATGTTTTGAATTACTTATCTTAAGAAAGGAAAATGGACGGAAGTTGAAGTTACAGAAGAAAATAGATATTTCTTAATATGTACAAACATAAGGTAGCATTTCAAATCTGTTAGCCAGTGAACTCATAAAAATCTAACATTTGGTGTGAATAATAAATTATACATAGAGCACTGTTTTGCATACAGATAGTCATTGCCAGCTATGTAACTGTCGTCGTCATTGAAGTCACTGACCTTCTGAGTAATTTACGGTTAGAAGATTAAGAATTACCTTACGTTGCCGTTTTCTTGTTTTCTGGGCTTGCTTTTTATTATCTTTCTTCTTTTATGAATCTGCAAAGCAGTTAATGATCTCATTTTTCCTTTTTTAAAATCCTTTCAAAATGAAAGAAGAAAACTTCTTGATAATTCATTGCTTTAGTATTAATATTATTAGCAAAATCTTCTTCTAAAAGTTACTCAAACTATGAAACTATGCACAGTGTAGTTTTCCCCAAATGCATCTTTCCCCGAGCACTCTGGCATATTCCTGCTGGTAATAAGAGAACATTCCATATTATTACTGTAGGCTAGCACTCATATCTCGGTCTACTGTATACTAATAATTTATATATCCTCTAGTGTAGCTGCTACACACTGCTTTCAAATAAAACATCCATCTGAAAATGTTACCAATGAATTTTTAATTATTAGAAAATTTGTTCATGGTTTTGTGGGAACTTAATAAAGCACAAGTACAATTATCTCGTCTTCGTTGTAGCCTATGAAAAAAAGAGTTCTTAATAGTTGGGTTTTCGACAAATTATGAGCGAAATGATATCTTTTCCCAACTATAAACTAGAAAATATCATCTTTACATTAAATAGGCCGCGGTATTTTGGTAATTCCTATTAAAACTGCAAATACTGCTCCTATTGAAAGGACATAATGAAAATGAGCCACAACATAATAAGTATCATGATATCGATAGATGAAGGAGCTGGATCTGTTAAACCACTTACAGTGAATAAAAATACAAAAACTAATGCTGATAGAAGGGAACCTCATAAGTGAATTTTGAACCATGAAGGGTAACTAGTCAACTGAAAATTTTGATTCCTGTTGGTACTGCAATAATTATTGTGGCGGCTGTAAAGTAAGCTCGGTCATTAATAAAATATTAATATATTAATAAATTATATACAAAATATTATAAAATGTTTCTAAAACAATACCAAAGTAATAAAGTAATCATTAATAAAGTAGTCGTTGTTTTCCAATTAAACAATGAGATTTGACTGAGATATCTAATGTTACATTTTATATTTTAAATTTGGTTTCTAGTGAAAGTTAACTGATAACAGAAGGTTTTAACACATAATATTGTTTTTTTCTGTACAAATAGTCAATATTTTAAAGAATCATTCTGTCAGGAAATTATTTTCTAGTTTCGAAACTTGGTGGTTGAATTTTTATATATTGAAAAGTCTTAAAGATTCCAGTATTGTATTTCAAGAGATTTTTTTTTCTTCTCATTTTCTTTAAGAAGGAGGATGAAGAAGAAAACGAACCGTTAGATCTCAGTTGGCCAGATGGAGCCCGAAAAAGAATCACCTACGTCATCTTACTACCGTTAGTCCTACCCCTTTGGATTACACTTCCCGATACAAGGAGACCGGTAATTGTCTTTTTATCAATCTGTTACCTTTTCAATTTTATAGTTGCACTTCTTTATTCTTAAATAAGCTTAATATAGAAAAGAATTTAATTTAATGAAAATGAGTAGAAAAGAATTTGTTCTTTGATTATAAATTTATCGCATTTTTAAATTAAACAGTGATTGTTAAAAGTTTAAGTTAAAATCCAATCTCTTACAATTGAATAAATACTTTAAGTTAATCTTCTTCGTAAGTGAAATTATTATAGTTAATTCTTTAAAATAATAAAACAAAATGCTTAACTAAGAAATTAAGAGAATATATGTATAATCCTACGTTGGAGAAACATTCGAAGTACAGCCGAAATGCTTGAAAATGTTTAAGTATGAAATTTTATCAAAATTCCGGTAGAAGTAATAAGTTGCTTTATTTGGGCAGACAAAGGGATATGCTGTAGATAGCAGGTTGCTAATTTCCCTTATCGACCTTGTAACTAAATTAAAAGAGAACGATATTTGAAACTACCACTGTGAAAAACCACTATGAAAATAAGGTGATATAGGAATATACGAAATCTTAGAATAATACTTCAAAAAGAAAAGGAAATGTTTTGTTGAGAATATACAGTAGGTTAATCGAATTCAAGTAGCTGTATTAATCAAATGTCTCTGAAGGATAATGTGAGATTAGGAGGCATTAGGTTCAATTATCTGTTGCTGTTTACACTTTACACTTCAGCAAGCATTAAAACAATCCTAACCCTCTTCTATTTTCTATTCAACAACCACCTACAAACAGTTTACTTCCGTCAAAAAAAATCCTCATGTAAATACTGAATCCTGGGCACCTAAAGATATTATTTTTTGCAAATCATTACAAAAAAATCATTACTGAAAAAGAGTGGTTTCATTTATTGTGATGGATTACAATTACATAATTAACTATAGTTCTCACTCAAGAGAACAGTTCTCACTGTGATGTAAGGAAATTGGATAACTTCTAATTTCACTAGGAAACTAGTTGAAACACTGCGACGAAGGATCATGTAGTTGTACGCTCAAAAGGACAGACAATGCACAGTCAAACTATGGCATAATTTGGAATGTTTTTCAGTAAGCTGAAGGGTTGTGAAGATACTGTATGTCCGAGCTTTTTTTGAGAGAACATTAGCTGCAACGAATATCTGTATCTATTGTCTTGTGAGAAATTTAAGCGTCGGGAAAAGGCAGTAACAGCAAATAACGATGCAACAATTTTGGTATCCAGGAAAAATAAATTGTCTTGCTCGGTACCAGTTTTGATATGGATGAAGTTGATTTATCTGCTGTCAGAACTACCATCCACTGAAGTTTTCCGAGAAGACAATTACCAAGAAATTAATTTGATTCATTCGAAAACCAATGAGAAGATTGGATTTAACAAGAGTAAAACAACATTGCATCTTATGCTACATTCGAAGCTTTAAACGAAGTAATAGCATCCTTGTTCAGTTTACCTTGCTTTGATAGCTTCAAGACATTTGTTTTTATTACAATCGATATAAAAACCTCTTTTCAGAGTCAAAAAGTTTTACGAAAGGGACCAATTTGTTTAGTTATAATTTACAGAAAAGTAAATTTATAAGGTCTTCTCCAACGCCCAATTCAACATAAATAAATTTCTACATTCATTCACGAAATGTTTACAACGGTTCAGATTATCATTAATGAATATCGCTGAGATACCTGAAATGATTAATCCATTAGTAATTGAGATACCATGTCTCCAAATAGACTGTCAATTCCTACTAGAATAGTTTTTATCTGTTGACTATAAGCTTATAAAAATAGCCAATGCACACAAATAGAAAGAAGGAAAATTCTATGAACTTTTACGATTCCTAAGAATTATAATGAGATTAAAATTCGTTTTATATTTACAGAATAATTGAGGAAGTTTTAAAGTAAGTATTAATGGTCATCAACTATCAAACAATGTTATCTATTTGCAGTGATTGTCTGGACTGGAAGAGAAACTCAGTCAAAAGTCAGTGAAGAAATCATAACAAGTTATTCATAATTTATGTACTGATATTTGTACTGATGTTTATTTTTATCTTTTTTTTTCAATGAGATAATCTAAAACTTTTGAAACATAGGAGTCTTGAACTGACTTTTTTTTTTTTAGTTCTAATATTTTTACTGTTTGGTCACAGATATACTTTTCCTTGTTTTATTTTATTTTCTTTTTTTTTTCCTTTCTTTTTTTAAATTTTTAGGAGAAGAAGAAATATTTTGTAGTAACCTTTCTCGGCAGTATCGTATGGATCGCCATCTTCTCTTATTTGATGGTATGGTGGGCTTCACAAGTAGGCGAAACTATTGGAATTCCTAATGAGGTAAACAGAATCTTTTCTTGTAAGCATTTGTTTTATTTATGGGGAGAAATCCCAAAAACCTACTTAATTGGCTGATACGTCTGAACATAGGTTCGAATCCTGGGAACGGCAAGGGTCTTTCATTTCTTTCCTGTGTTGGTCTGCTTCTTCTCTTTCCGCTGCCTGTGGCCGTTTGTTTGGGTATTCTAGGTTTTGTACAACAGGCAGCGGTACTAGTGGGGTGTACCCACAACCCTACAAATAGTAATAATAATAATATAATTATAATTAATAACACTACTCCGTATTAAGAATACCTGTATTTTGGGGAGGTTACACTGTAATGAATACGTATTTCTAACAATGGTGAATAGTCATTGTCACTGTGGCTGTAAAGCAATCTTATAAATACATACAATTGCACGAGCCTAGTTAAAAATAATAATTCAATAATAAGACAATTTTTCATCTATCACCCTTTTATATAAGTAAAAAAATAGACCGTGTTCAGTCAGGGCTCCGGTACCACAGTACCTCTAAAGTGGGCTTGATTTTGAATCATCTTTGTTAATTTGAACTACGATGTTTTTAAATAATCCATCCGCCATTTTTAAATTGCTATGAAGGTTAAATTAACATTTAAAAAAAAAAGAAGTGAATGCAATTGTTTGCGATTGTTATTCGTTACTTAAGAAACAAAATGGATGAATTCGATTAAGAATCGGAGCAAAGCACTTCAATTTATGCAGGCGTCACCTAGCGTAGGAATTAGAGAGTAAAAAAGAAACAAAAAATATCTGTATAATTGTCAATAGGGTTGGATTCTGAGTTCATCATGGCATATTAACTTTAGTCCTTAGAGTCATCTTTAGAATAATGTAGATGCCTCCCTGAATAATCGGATATGCAAAAAAAAAGAGGAAAAAATTTACATTTCATTACATATTTAGGAAATCTGAATTTTCACTAGTCAATTCCTATTAAAGTAGAAGTTTATCAATCTTTTGTCTTTATAATTAGAAACATCTCAAGGATTTATAAACAATATTTAAAGAAACGTGAATTTATAATCTCATCTGAATTAGATTTTCTTTTTTAAAATTCAAAACATACAAAATTTCAAGTAAGAGTTAGGTTGTTTTTTGATGAAAGCCTTTTCTTATTCAACCTTTTTCTTTTCCTTTATTCCATTTCTTTGAAATCATGTAAATCCCATTAACAAACTATGAATTACATTAAATACGTTAATTAATTAAAAGCCCTTGAGAAATCCTATTGTCAAAAACTTAATATTAAATGATTATTGAGGATTATCTTCATTCAGGATTTTTTTTCCCCAAAATTTACCTACAATCCTTTTTGAGTTGCAATACCTGCATTTTTCTTTCTCAACCATAAACATTACCTGGATGTGGCGATCATATCTTGTATGGAATTGACTTTTTGGTTCTCAAATGTTTGTTAGTGAATGCCTATTTTTTTATCCTTGTTCTTACGCTTTGGACAAGGGGCATTGGAAAACATCCAGAGCAGAACTGACTCAAGTTGGCAATTGATCATTGCTCACAACTCCTTAGTGCCTACTTAGTTCTCATTACAAAGAGAAAATAGCAAAGAGAAAAACACTAATAAAATACACTAACACTGAGTGAACTCTTATCATCTTTCATAATCACATTTTTCGGATGAAATAAACCAGTAAAGCTTAAATAATGAAACCATCTGGTATTCAATCCTGATACATGTTTGGCATTGTGCCTTTGATTAGAGTGGATGTTGTTCTATGAATATTCTCTATCTCAAAGGATCTCAAAGGATTTGCGATGACATACTGCAGAGAGGTATTGGGTTTTTTACAACATTCTGTTTGTAAATCGTCGTTTTTAGCATCATTTTGCCGATTTCAGATAAAGTTTCAACTTCTGACTTTTAAGTTCTTTAAGTAGCAAGATGCGTTAAGGTTTTCCAAGTTCCATCAGATGCATCCTTAAAAAAATCGATTAACTCCAACAGTGTATCATACAGTAGACATTAAAGATTAATGTATTTAGTTCTTTTAGGCAATAGACTGTCAATTTCAATTTCAGTTTTAATTTCTATTAATTACACTAATTTTTTAAGTATTGATTTAAATATTATAGATATTAATTACACTATTTTTTTTAAAGTAAGTTGTTTTGCTTGCTTCGTCTTTTGCTAACTATCCGTATGAATTTTCCCTTTTTCTTAGGTGATGGGCCTTACCTTCTTGGCAGCTGGGACTTCTATACCCGATCTAATCACCAGCGTCATTGTAGCCCGAAAAGGCCTGGGTGACATGGCTGTGTCCAGCTCCATCGGGAGTAATATATTTGACGTCACTGTGGGGTAAGAACTACAAATTAATAAATAGAAAATCTTATCCATTTTTTTGTTATTGTTAAATTCATTATCTACCTTAACAATTGATTTAACAATTAGAATTTGGCTTATGTTGACTTTTTTCATAAATGTAATCAATAGACAACAGATTTACACCAATGTAATTTACACTACTGTGATATCAAAATTCATCAAATTTAGATTAAATATTGATCATTGTAATTTTAATCAATACTAATTTAATTTCATCATTCTTTTAAAATTCAGTTATGGTGATCTTTATTTTTATCTCAATAGTAAAATCAAAAGTAAGACTACTTAGGTCGATTAGAAAAAAAAGTTTACAAAGCTTGTGTAAGGAAAGCAAGCCTTTATTGGAAGAAAATGAGATGGTGTCCTTAAAGAGGCACAGATACAATATTTTTCTACAAAGTCACCTTGACGATCGAGGCATTGTCACAACATTTGATCAGTTTGCCCATCCCAGCTGCATAAAAGTCAGGGCCCGCATAAAAGTCAGGGCTCCGCATCATAAATGCGGATTTTATAGTGGATGTCCCAAAATTTCCCAATGGAAACTGTGCAACAAGTTCTGTGTGTTCCGTACAATGTGTGGTCGGGCATTGTCATGGAGGAGGATCTGTCGTTCAGAAGACCAGGATGTTTCTTCCTGCTGTTGTTGAGCAACTCTAAGGTTTCAATAGGAGACCAGTTATTCAAGCGGATCGTTTCCAAATGATATCGCGCACCTCCAATGACATACACGAGAAAGATCATGGGGCACTGAGCCCTCTATCGGATATTTCAGCAAACGCTGGCATTTTCGTAAACTAAGAAATTTAATTTAAAACTGTTGTAATTTTTCTTTTATGATCGACACCATTTTATTTTTTTTTGTGTGTATTTGTTTTTTGAAACTATTCATTTTATTATTTATTTCATTCATCTTAAACACTTCTATTGAAACAGAAGCGAACAACGACTTGTTCCGATCAGTCCAACATTCCTTCTTCTTATCCTTCTTTCATTTTTGATAAAACGCAATTACGATCCAAGTAATTGCATCCTGTCATTGAGGACAACTTTATTTTAAGTACCTTATTTAGAGTCACTGAAAACGTAGTCTTACTTAGTAGGAACAGTTTCTGGAACATCGCAAAAGACTGTGAAACGAAAGTAGTTCAAAATAACCCTCTCCTTGCGAAAAACATCAGGAAAAGTGTGATTGGGAAACGAGTTACACTCAACGACGAGTCACATTCAACGTGGACTTTAATTGCTTTTCCCGCACAGTTTTCCCTCTTGCTGATTTTTAAAAAATTTTCCCCATAATTTCTTTCCCATGTTTTGCAAAATGTTCTTACCAAGTAATGTTGCGTTTCGCCGATTGACCTGAAAAAGAATACTTTAATTAGAAGCGCCCAATTCATAACAAAACTCTTCGAGAAATATTCGAAAAAGATACAGAAGACTTTCTACTAACATAGTAACATATCAGTAAAAGAATCTGTAACATTCTGGAGCTTCGATGTCGTCCTAGAGATTATTAGCAAGTCATATTAGCAAGGCAGTCACATTAGCAAGGCCCTACAACACATATTGAATCAATGAAGGCAACAGCACCTGTGGATAACAGAAAGTGCCAGATTGCATGGTTTGGATAATGAGAAATCACGATCCTTATGCAAATTTCAACTGAGGTGTCTGATTGTTTGGTATCAAGTGAAGATTAAATTCCTTCGTAAACAGCGATATCTAAAATAAAATGGCCGATACTTGTATGATACAACCAAACTTTATGCAATGGTAATTCTTTTATGCACCAAAAAAATCATGAGATGATTTTGTCCAACAGTAGACAACCAGTATGTAATGCTTACCGCTTTTAAAAGTGATAGTAAGGCATTGATTGGTTGATGAGAAACTGTCAGTAAAAGATTTAGAAACAGTTGTGGATATGAACATCTAAAAGCTGGTTGTATTAATAATTTTCTTTCTTTTGGGTTTTTATTAAAAAGTAACAATAAACAAAAAAATAAAATATTAAATAAAATTGAGGAATACGGGCATCAGGTGAAAACTTAAAAACTTCTTATTTCAATCTTTCCTCACTTCTGTGAAATTTCTTTATTTAGCATTTGATTTTATCTGGTATTTGAGTGCCAGAATTAGCCAGGATTTTATAATTCCTGCTTGATTTTTCGTGTTCCACTGCTCATTCATACACGTTCTATAGAATGATCAGGAATATAACTGTGCAATATTTTTACTAGAAAATAAAAAAATCATTTCAGATTATTTCCAACTATGTCTCTTACATAGCTCTTATGTCTTTAAATAAAAATTCATTTATTCAATCACTCGTTGTTAGTATCAGAAACATTATTAAAGCAAGAATCATTAGAATACAAATTCCAACAAAATCCCTGGTGAGACTTCTCCTTAAAAATTTCCATTAAACTGTGTATGTTAATGTTATTAAATTCAAATCAGGCGAAGGATTCCCAAGCGTTTATTTGCAACGCTTAATGGAATTTAGTGGGTCGACGGAAGACCAAAGTAGCATTTATTGCATTACATAATGAACTAATTAATTAAGGAAAAGATCATTGCATTAATTAATTTTGCACACTCAAATTTCATTGTGAAAAAAATAAATACCAAACTAAAAAGAAAAACTAGAACTTTGGAAACACTCCTTCGTAGCTATAAAAGAATTCAAAATTCGGTTTCAAACGTTGTTTGTTTTTTTCCATCATAATAATTTAAATTAGTATAGTTGATGTAGATAACACATCCAATATAGTTACTTATGACAAATTTTTTTAAAGATAGAAACACAGCTCAACTGCTGATGTCAAACAGGAAAAAATTGTTCTACCATACTGCGGATGCAGAAGAACAGATAATTTGTTCTATAAGAGACAAAATAAAAAAAGGTTACACATCTCCTAATTTAAAGATAGTTTTATTTCTGAAAAACTGCAATTGGCTATGAAAGTGTTTTTTTTCGACATCGTCACCTTGCCTGTTCAGAAATTTATTACAACATTTAACGAGTTTGTCCATCCCAGATTCATAGAACGGTGCATCATGTTATTGTAGCCATTGTGAAGCAGCCGCCGTGAAAGCTTCATCGGAATGAAAACGATTTTTTGATAAAAACTCCTTCAAGGCTTGAAAGAGATGAAAGCCATTGAGAATCAAATCCGGACTGTACCGTGGAATTCTAGCAGATAGCAGGAAGTTTGATCTGCCATAGACGGTCGGGCGTTGTCATAGAGGAGGGTCACACCGATTGCCTACAAAAAAAAAAGTGTAACTCAGCGAATTTCAATGTAAGACCGGTTTTCCTACTCAGTCGCCATTTTGAACTGCCACTGCGCATCTCTAACCTCGCATATCATGGCAGTGACACAAGTTCGAAAACTGGAAACCTCTAGTGAGCGATTCAGCCATATCATAGCTTTCAATCACAGCGTCATGTTAAGTAATAGCATGTGCAACCTTTTTTTTTCTCTCTGAATTACTCTCGTTAAATACCACGGATGTCAAACAAGAAACAGCTGTTCCAAATTGCTACAGACGTAAAAAAAAATAAAAAAGTAATAATAATGGCTTCTACTATGCGATGCATGCTAAGCAATAAAAGGCCGTTCAGACACAGCCTTGTGATCAAAGCTGATGTGTCTGAACCTCTGTTTGAATCCTAGAATCGGCATGGATGTTCCCTCCTTCTTATGTTTGTCTGCTTCTTCTCTTCAGGTTTGAGGCAATTCCGTAATGGTTTCTTAAGGCAACGGAAAACCACCTCCGTATAATTACTCCAAGAAGAGTCTATGGCAAAAACACAGCAAGCTATTATGCTGGCTTGCTCACTAGACTAGACATAGAACAGAACACAAAAAAGGCAAGAAAACGCTAAATCTTCTTATTAACTAAATTCAAGGGACCTACTTTATCATTCGTTATTCATAATTCCTAATTATTAGAATACACAAATGATGTTTCTTTTCAAATTCCATTAGATGAAAACCAGCATCATTATTACGCAGATATGAAACAATCTACGCAAAAGTCACATCAATTACATCTTTTTGTGAATATCCGATTCAAAAATCGAATTAAAGTTAGTTACTTATTTTACATCAGATAAATGAAGATTTAAAATGATTTATCTTCGTTCGATCGTAACTTAGGTTTTTAACATAATTCCACAATGCGTTTTTGTAGTTGTTGTTTCTTTTTATTTCTGTATTAAGTCCTTTCTTTTAAAGAAGCTTTGAATTTTGATGATATGATTAATTTTATAGATTTAAAAAGAGACAACATCCTTAAATATTGAGTTTAGTCTCAATTATTTAATTCTAAAAATTTAAACTGGTTGATGCTGAAGATGCAATTATAGATTAATTTAAAACATAGTTTACCAAATTTCGCAAATAGATCGCGTTGGAACCTACAGGTATCATAGACAGATACTGCTTTAAATCTTTTCTTTAAGCGTCTCCTTTCATCCTTTACATCACCAATTTCAATATTTCGAAGGTGCTACTTCTCTGTATGCCATGGAACAATTTTGCATAGCCCACAACAAGGCTTTTTCTCGATAACTCGAGAAGTCGGAATGATGAAGCAGTAATACAGTGGAGGAATCTGCAGTTTCCCCGAGCAGCGCTGGATAAATACGGCTAGTTTACATAAAAAATGTAGTTTATTACAGTTGCTCATTGTTACTAAATAATCGAATTCTTCTGAAGTAAATATTTACACTTATTAATAATAATAATCAGTTGCCAGAGTTTGCTTGCAGTTTGGAATACAAATTCGCCAACCATAAGGAGTCTGGTCTTTGATAACTTACTCTTTTATGGTCGCTTGATCGTCATAAGGAGAGGCCGATAATTATTGTGAGCCTTTGGGAAAGCAGTAGAAACAATTGCAGGAGTTTTATGATTAGTGGAAAACTGTAAAGATAGTCCATTTTTAGAACGGAATAAAGAATATAGCAAAATTGCATTTATTTAGTTAATATTTTGTGCAATGCATATCTTTATAGAATTACTAAAAAATATTTTTTTTTCAGAAAGTAAAAGAGTCTTTTCATGAAAAAGTAAAATCAATAAATTGGAGTTTTAATTATACTTGTTACGTATTCCATTTTTCTTTCTACAATTGAATCTTGACACGAACAACATTGTAAACATAAGCGCAGCTTAGCCAAAGATGCTTTTTCACCCTTAAAAATCAAATAACTAACTAACGTTGTATCCCATAAAAATAAAATTTTATAAGCATTAAAAAATTATTACTTTTTATGCTTATTTACTCATAACATCCTTTATTATCTGTTAGAGTTTTTCATTTTAAATTGCCCAAAACAACTAAACATTGTGTTGTGTTTATAAAAATGTTCTTCGTGTGAACGATTCAATTTTAAAATTCTATAATAATAAATTTTCTACAACAGTATCATTTTTTATAATGTATTAAAAATCTACATAATTGGTTAATTTAATATTAGTCCTCGAATTAATTATTTATTCGTTTTTAAATCTCAATTGGTTTCAGAGATGAAAAAACAGTTTTTCTTGTTAATTGTGAAATTTGTTAAAAGTTTGTTAAGTTTAGATCAGTGTATGAAGAGCTGAAAGTAAGTATGTACGGGATATCTGAGTAATTAAAATTAATAAATAAATATATACTATTAAATTATTAAATTTAATAGTATATCTTACATCTTCATTGATATCCTACTTTTTTATTGTTCTTTTTATTTATTGTTACCTTATTTTATATTTAATAATCGATGTGTTTTATTATTCTCAAAAATTAAAGTCTAATTTGCTTGAATTAATAAATCTTTCTCAGTAAAGTAAAAAAAAGCATTTTTAAATCCTTTGCATTCTTATGTGCTGTTTCTATGAGTTCTTTCTGCATTCAACAGATGTGGTTCTTTTTGTTTTCTTTTCTAGCCTTCCTTTCCCATGGTTTCTATATGGAGTAGTGAAACTGGGAGAACCAGTGTTAGTGAGCAGCAAAGGAATGGCCTGTTCCATTGTGATTCTCTTCCTGATGCTGCTCTTTGTCATCATGACAATCGCCTGTTTCAAGTGGCGTATGAACAGGGGTTTAGGAATCATCATGTTCCTTCTCTATTTTGTCTTTGTAGCCGTCAGCCTTCTTTTCGAATACAAAGTCTGGGTGTGTCCACTATAAATCAACAGCTTGGATGGAAAAAAGTGGGTTGGGAATGGGATCCCATCCAGCCACACAAACGCAGTGCCAGACCACAAAAATACCACAAAGGAACAATGGAATAATAACTAATGTGCAGCTTTTACAAAGGAATAGCAACTTTTTTTTTTTCTCCACTGCCTGATCGATTTAATCAACAAAGCCATGTCGTAGTTAACTCAAGATGGGGTTACAGCTATTTGGCTTTTTCTTCAAACAGGCTTCAAACCAATTATATCCTAAGGTATCCAGTTTCGACTGCATAGCTCCTAGTCCTGCAGTCTTTCTTTGTTGTAGAATCGAAAACTGCCAGCAGTCGTGGAATCAATTGCCTCTTTCTTTAATGTTACAGTGAAAAATCACATTCTCTATGGGATTCACTGGATCAAAGTCAGATATTGGAAGGAATTATAGAAAACAAAAAAAGCATCGTATCTCAGGAGCAGATCTGATTTCCAAGTATCTAATTATATATACCTATATATTGAAATGATGCATGTACAGTCCTGTATACAAGGCAACGGTAAACAAAGGTAATAAAAATATTATAAATATATACATATTATATATAACAATTTCACGCATAGTCCTGCACTGACTGTGACAGAGACGGCAAGTAGCAAATTTTGTAGGTGACTTCCACCACGAATATATTCAACTTATATCTATACACTTTTGTAGTTATGAGTATAGAACTGTATATGAACAAAAAAAATGCATTGTAGATAAAATGTAAATTGAATTCTTGTACATTAATAGAAAGAGGGAGGTATTTATGTCGATTTGTATTTGTTTTATATTTTTCATTGTAAAATTTATTGGTTTGAATTTTATTTTTAATCAGGGAAACTGTTTTCTCTGATTGGATTGTTTACTTTAGGCCCCTTTCCTCAAGATGCCCTGTAGCTGCTCTTCCAGTTTTTGTGATTCAAAGTCTGGCATCGAAAGTGTACAATCCTTACATTTTTCCCGTGTCTTATACGTACATTTTTAAGTTTCTTACAGTACTTCCAAACAGGAGCATCGTTCATCAATTACTACTTCACTTTTCCTGCATATCTGTTGAGATGTTTTCTTTATTTCTTGATTTTTTTTTTTGTTAATTTTTTTGTTTTCAGAAAAGTAAGCTTGACATTAAACTAACAAATTTTTATCAGTCCCATCCCCGTCATTATGTTTAGAAAAAAAAAAGTAATTAAAGCTAAAGAAAAAAATCTAAATTCATTCATTCAGAAAATGTTGAAAAATTGTTTTGCTCAAAAACTCCTTAAAATATCGAAGCAGAAAGTTCAAATTCTATAGAACTAATAAATCTCGTACAATGTTTTGATGGAACCCTTTCTCTTCTTGCATCCATGATTGAAATTGCTCTGAATGTCCTGTGCCGTAGAGTTCAGCAAATTTAAATCTCTACTAAACAAAAATAAAATCAGTGAAATTTAGGTGAACACTTACAATTCATTCTTAAACTCCAGATAACTTTATAAGAAAAATTCTTTCTGTGTGTTGTCGATGTATCCAATAGCCTTAAATGCAATTTCAAACTTTTACGAGGAAACCCATAGGGGCGAACATCCTTAAGCCTAATTCATTCTTAAAAATTAGATCCATGTCATCACCATCGCCATAGAAGGTGCATGTTTGTAATAGGAAAGACTTATTCTGTAGTTTCACAAAAAAAAAAAATATTAAAATTCATTCACTATAGCAACCATTCAGTTGTTTTACTCTAAAATTCTTTTGGTCTTGAGCTTCTTCGCTGCTGTTTTTATGGTTGGTTGACTTTCTTGTTTCTGTCTCATGGTTTTTTGGATTGTTGCTGGTTTTTGATTGGTGAGTTGGTAACAGATCACTGTGAAATAAAACACGACTTAAGTAATCTTTACGAATAGTTATGCTGAAGTATAACGAAACTGTGTTTTCATTTATTCTTGTCACAATCGTTACGTTTTTTATAGATTTTAAAAAAAAAGGAAGTTAATGTTACCAGATAACTTTTGTTTTTACAGATATCAACGAAGGCATCAGTATGTCATTAAACAAACTATTGTTATTTTATATCGTTTTTTTAGGTAATTCCGATACGGGAAGGAGCATTTAAGCTTCTTTTCGAGAGTTTTCGACTAGAGAAAAATAGAAACGCTTGCTTACAGATGAAAAAAAACTAATACAAAGTTATAATTATTACTAGAAAACTTTAATTTTTTATAAATAAAAAAACAATATTTGTGTAAATATAGTAGTTATTCACGCTATTTATGCCTTTAGAAAAATCTTACAAAAAGAAATGCAAGATGCTAGTGTGATGGTCTAAGACTGCAAAATATATATATACATATATGTGTGAATATTAATTTTGTAACCCGGTGATCAGCTAATGTTGAGACATGTGATAGAAGGCCCGTTTTTTGCTTTTATCCTGTTTGTGTACATAAGTTCATTATCACAGAGATCATTGTTGAACAATTTTAATGAGCGTGTTGTTATAACATCCTTTAACATAAATTCCTCATCTTTGTACGTATTGTAAATATTTTTTTAAAATCTCGTTTGGAAAAGACATTTTTTTCTTTGATTGGGCCCTTTCGTAGGGGCCCTTAGTTGTATATTTCAATACCACACAAATTAGTCTCTTTGATTCTATGAGGCTACTTTTTTGGTAGATGGTTATTTGTTAATTTTTTTCCTGATCCAACTACTGTTGGTATCACTTAGTTGGTTATTTAACTCTAACATGACATATTATGCTGCAATTACGCGTTTTATTGCTCTGTGTTTTCTAACTGCTGGAACTCAAAGAAAGATTTTTGGTCTGAAATAAAAAATAAAAAAAAATGTAATAACCAACATGCAAAGAGCCGTTCTGTGGTCGTTTTGTTCTACATTGCATTTTGAACTTAAAAAGTTCGTTTCGTCAAAATTCAATCTCTTTTTATTTTTTCTTTCTGAAAACAGAAATAGATGCAACTATTTTTATCTTTTATGGATTTTTCGTTCCTTTCTCTTCCATCATTTTCTAGCTTTATTCAAAAATTGCAGATGATTTCAAAAATATTAAATCTCTTAACAAAGCATCTGTGAAAGCCACTATTTTGTTTCAAAGTAATCCAGCAAACAAACAAACAAAAAAACAGCTAAAAAAATAAAACAGTTTTTAATTGTGCTTAAAACAAAACAAAACAATGAATTTACTAAGCCATTTAATTGCTAGCTCAGTCAATTTATAAATATAATGTTTTGGCAATTTCTTTATCTTATTTCATTAAAAACGACACGAAAAAAAGTAGTAATTTATTGAGCTACACTGTAACTTTTCTTCTTTTATCAAATAAAAAGAGAAAACCTAATTGCTTAGTAACAATTTATTCTTAAATATCCGACAACTTTATTACATAAATTCAAAGCATATCCCGTTGAAAAAAAATCAGTAAACCTTCTCTACAAATTTGTCCAAAATTTCAAAATCCGATTCGATTTCAGTGAATAGCTTTATCTGTTGTGGTTTACTTTCTGAACATGTGTATTTTTCAATTGCTTTTTTTTAATAATAATTCAGGTGGTCTTGTTTGAGCAAGTGTCCTTCTTATCAAACCTAGAATTTTTATCGATTTATCAATGGCCGATCAGCTGTTTGTTTTAGCCGAGGAACAAAAGCGGATTTAGGTTCACTGATTTCTCTGTGTTCATAAGCCGATGGGCGAATGGAAAATTTATTTCGAATTAAGGCTGCTGTAGAATTTTAAAAAGGCTCATCTTCACTTGGATTCAGCTGGTATCTTTGGCCTTCTATCTTAGAAAATTAATAAAATGTAGTTTGGTAGAACTAAAGACAGTGGACGTGAGGAAAGAACCCGGAAGTTGCTTAAGAGAAAAACACTGAAAAATCTATTTAGAAAAAAAAAAATGAAAATTTGTATAGAAAAAAGGGAAAATGTTTCATTTTCACCCTCTTCTATTTATTCTAAATCAAAATTTATTGCTAATAGCTAGAGTAAATAATAAAGTAACTTTGCTAAAAACATTTCACCATTTTCCTCGACTATAACGCATTTATGTTATGGTCTATCTTTCTAAATAGATCAGATAATTTTATGGAACGTTTCTAAATATTTTATTAATTTTTTGGTAAAGTTTACTTATTTTATTTGAAGTTGCTACAAACAGTTTTGATAAATTCTTAGTTTTTAATGTTTCTTACAAAAGCAAAAGTGTTTTAAAACTATATTTTATCGAAAAAAGAAAATTAAGCCTAATTCAGACATGAAACGTTCTCAGAATCTGTTATTGTCCTTTTAAACCCAAATTAATATCATTGAGTTGATCAACAGGATTTACTCTTTAATTGTTGAAATGGCGGACTTAAATCTCACTCATTACTCTGTTTTTCTCTATAAAGAAAATCGATGGTAGATATTCGTACGTAGTTTCAGTGGTGTGTGCATAATGGTACATCTATTCTCAGCTCCTATATGAAAGCTAAGCGCTAGCAGGCTGATTGCCAGCAATTCCATCACACCAAATGATCCTTGTAATGTACGTGTCTTGTATTCAATAAAAATGGGCTCATTCATTCCACCTTGGGATACCAGCAAGAGAAAGTAACGGCATAGCATTCGAGAGCAAAAGAAGGAGCAATAGATCAATTTCTTTCCTTCCATGGAATGGTTTTAGGTTTTTTAGGAAAACAAAAAACGGAGATAAAAATTCTGAAATTAATTTTTGATAAATATTTCTTTCACAATTTTTTTTAAAGAATTTTTCAGGCTATCCGCTCACTAAAAAGAAACATAAAGTGAAGCTGATTTTCTTAATTTTGAAATATATAAATCAACAAGTTACATTGCATTTGAATTATTAGAATTCACTCTCAGCAGTCAAGATTAATCCACGGAAAATGTAATCATTCTAGTGGATTATTTATACTCTAGGAAACGAAAAAATTTGAAGTTCAAATTCAAAAATTAATTAATGAACAAAATTCAAATTAATGAACTTTATTTAAGAGTGTGAATTAGTTTGTAACAATATTTTTTTTTCTGCTTGTCTTTGAATTCCTCTTATTTTATTTAAGGAGCAATATTAGAAATGGGTCAATTCTTGCGCTTGTTTGCTCAAACTCTAATATTCTGGTAAAAAAAAAAAGAAGAGAGTTGTGATTGCCATAGTGTTGGTTTTCCATAGACTATTTTTCTATTTGGAAAAGAATGTTTTTACTTCTAGAGTTTACAGCTGGAAAATATAATAAAACAAAAGTCCTACAAAGCCTGTCACTGCTTTTGAGGCTCAAATTAGAGAGCTGTCCGAGGCCCGAGGTGTAGTAGCTGCCATTATGCACTGTAGTTGATCCGTCCCAACTCCCTAAGAAGTAAATATTAAGAAAAAAAAGTGAGCGATAGTTTCCCTAACTACATAGACAGATCGTGGTTTTGAATTGAGGATGAAAGTGATGAACTGATTATTGTTTCCTTTCAGTTTTTCTTTTTGGGCGAGAAATGCAGCCGGCCATTTTGAATAATTTTTCGTTTCCCAAGATGAACTCACAGAGCAAGTGTAGGCTCTTCATCGACCAACTGCCTCTAAGTAGTGTACAGCAATAAATGGTTCTTCGACTCGGAGAACAACCGGGAGACTGTGAAGTTATCCCAACGTTACCTATGCACATGAGCTACATTTATGTATATATGTTTACTCATACATCGTTAACACAATCATTTACATAAAAAAAAATCTATAACATAGTTATATTCATGTTGATTAAACATTTATTCATATCTGAAAGGAAATTTCAACATCTTTTATCAATGTATTCATGACTTAACATAGGAAATACATAAATAGAATTACATTGTTAAATATAAAATCTTGAAAGTAATACTTCAATTCAAAAAGTAAATTGCTTAGCAGAAAACAAAAATAAAATAAGAAAAAAATATAAAATAAGAAAAAAAAATATTGATGGTTGTGATAAGTGTCCGTTCTTTCCTCCCTCTAGTATTCTATTCTATCTAGCACCTACTTCTATTAAATGTCTTAAAAACAAACCCTCTAAATACAGCTATTGATGTTTCATGATAGACTCAAGTCCGTCTCCCTTTTTTGCTATTTATTTTTTAAAAACAAATTCCGAAGGTCGTTTTCTTATTTGACTATTTTATTTCCTATTGTAAATTTTTGAAGTTTCTCAGCAAAAGTTACTACAAATCTTTCTCAACTGGATAAACTACAAAGAATCTTCAAACTCCATTACTTTTAGTTTTAAAGAAAAAAAGTGTTTTCTTGTTACAGTTCAGCTAATTAACTAATACTTCAGAATTTGAAAGTTCTTTTAGATAGATTGAAATTCTTCCCTTTGTTTAAGAAGCTTAGTGATTTAAAAGATACAAAAAAAAAAATGGACACTCTATTGTAGTTTTAAGTCGTTCATTGACCTGTTAAAGTAATTTACTTATAAATTCAAAATTCTCGAAATTTCAATAATGTTGACCGTAGTAATTCACTAAGCAATTTGGTGATCTTCCTATTGAAAACTTAGGTGCTTCCTCAACTGGATAGCTCTAGTTGATGATCGCTAGTAAGGATGAAACAACTTTGCTAGGATGCCACTTGTATATCTAAGGTCATGTTATTTTGGAAATTCATTGAAAATCAAAATAACGTTGTCGTATGTGAAGAGGATTCTCTTCAATAGAATTTATATTGGTTACAGTGAATTAAACTGACATATTTTTCACTAAAAAAGGGATTGCTCTTACTGCAATTTTGCAATTTAAAAAAGTCATAGAATAATTACTTAACATAAGTGTGCTTCCTATCTTTTATAAAACTTAAAAAATTAGTTTAAATTGTAACAAAAGAGTTTTTGGAATAATTTTTGTTACTGATCCCCTAATCGACAACTTTTATAATTATTATTATAATAACGTTCCTTAAATCCGTTGAAAATGATTGTTTTAATTTGAAAATGATTGTAAGTGAATTTAATGACACTTATGGAATCAAAGGAAACAAAAATATAAGCAAATAAAATGACTTTCGGATTTTCTGTATCAACAAATATGGTAAATAAAACGAATGCACTTACCATTAGTTAACTTTAGAATCTTAGTTCAGTATATTAGTTATCCATTTTAAAGCATTAAGCTTATATTAAATTGAAATTCGAATTTGCATTATTGTCTTAACAACAATTTGTTTATCTTATCTTTTTAAAAGTCTATAATTACATAACTTTTAATAAAAATTAAACAGATTTCTTTCCTCTTCAATTGTTTCCTTAAAAGAAAGACTATATATATATATATAAGAACGAACAAGTTAGCGATAAAGAAATGACTTAGGTGAGAAAATATTTAACTTTTTAAGATACGATACAAAGCTAGATAAAAAAATTTCACTGAGTATTTTATATTGATAATACATATTTATAACGGAAGTTATTTAATAAATAAAAGTTTATATGTAAAAGCAAGAAACAAAGAAAAGCCCTGCTTTAAAGAAGAAAGAATTATCCTCGAAGAATGTTGATTTTTTTTTAATTTTTAAGTTATTCTGGTTTGAACTGGTTTGATAGAAGTTTGACGTTATATCAAAGTAATAATTGTTTTTTTAAACAAGTTACTTATTTAGACATGAAGATAAATAAATACAATAAAATTTTGAAAATCTTTGTTATTTTTGATATTTCGTATGTCTTCTGAATTGCGTAACGGTAATCTTTGGTTTGTCCATCTGTTTATGTTTTCTTTTGTTTTTCCTCTTCGTTATAGTACTGATTAATAAATTGGATTTCAGGCATTGATACAATATATACATATATGTATTTGTAAATATTTGTTAATGATAGAATGTATTATATTTTTCAATGATTACGATATTTTCTAATTCAAAAAATGTATTATAATGTAAATTATTTAAGGAGGATTTTGAATTTTGATAATAAACTGATGGATTCTGGAAAGAGTGGATACCGTTTCTATAAATTCAGTGCAGTTTACCATTTTGTAATGTAACAAATCATATCCAATGCGATTCTGTTAACACTAGGTACATGTTTTTCTTCTATTTAGAATTCTCATGACCTTTTTTATATATATATTTACTTTATAATGAAACTATTTGTTAATTCTGTTTTCTTAATCAAACTTAAGCTATAATGAAGAGATAAAAGGCTTTGGATTGATTAATGAAAATCAGATGCTATTTAGGTGTTCACCGATTTATTGCCTGTTGTTTTTTAGTTAGTTTTGTTTTTCCTTCCGCAATCTTTTTTTCCTATTGTGTAGCTGTTGCTTCCTTCCATATTTAACGTTCATTTCACAATTATAACCTATCATGTACTTAACATTGCAATAAAATTCAATGTGTGTATGTAATATATGCTGTTTACATCAATAAATCAAAATTTCCTTCATTATTAAGTTCTGTTTTATTATTATTTCACGCAAAGATTCATTCGGAAAACTAACCACTCCATTGCTGACTTTTTATATAAGCACTGCAACACTGAAATTATTACACCCAAAAAAGATAGAAAATTTTCAGAATATTCACAAATGTATCCAAAGAAAATGTATCCAAAGAATTATATTTTCATAAGAAATCAACGATTTTTAATACCACAAAAATTAGAGGGGTCAGTAGGAGATACGTAACCACCTGTGTTGGTGATATCTTCAGCATTCATTGTGACTGTAAATCGTAGAGATTTCTAATAGCCTTCTGCGGCTATATCCACCAATAAATCACGTTTTGCAAAAAAAATAAATATAGTCGTCTGTTAAGAGATTAATTGTGAATTATTTCATAATTAACAAACTTAATTCATTAACATATTTTTTTATCATATAAAGGCATGTTTCCTTTCAAACAAAAGTTAATTTATATAAATCCCTTAATTACGGATTGGATTGTTGGATTCTTATTAATACCAAAGAATTAAACAACATTAATAAAACTATCATGAAAATCTTTAATTATATATATTTTCATTTTAAGGATAAATCCAATTTGGAAAACAATATATTAGAGAAAAATATAAAATTTTAAATATTAAAGAAAAATTTATTTATAATAATAATGAATTTCTATTTTGTTAAAAACGAAAGAAATAATTATGTGTCTACTTTTAATACAAGACAAAATTGGTTAAGAATTTTTGAAAGAATTAAGCACAATAATAATTTTGGTAAAAGATTACATGGTAACGTTATGTATCACCTCTTCAGTCAATTGAATTGGGTCAGATACAATTCTGAAAAAAATTAAAAATATAAAAGCTAACTTAATATCAATGTGATCAATGGTAAATTTAAACTTAATTTTTAAACTTAATAATTTAAACTTAATTATTTTCGTTAATGTTAACTAAATAGATTAAAACAATCAGCACCTATAACACAGGTTTACAGTTTCATTTATGTATACCTAATAGGACTGCCACAACTTTAAAAAAAAAAAGAAATCTAACAAAATCTCATACTACAGAAGGTTGGCAATACATAGACCAAGATGTTTCCTAGCAGTGTTTTATGAATGCGGAGGCACCTTCCTTTGCTGAATTGTGCTCTCCTGCATTCCTCTTACGAAAGTGATAACCATGTTCCACTTACCTCAAAGATATTTAACTGCTGCAAGATTAAAAGACTGATTGCTCCCAAGACTATGACGTCGTCTGTTCGAGGTTTATACAGATCAACAATTACTCTTGCGTTATTCTCATTAACAGAAGATAGTCAATTTTTCTTTTTATTTACTCTTTTTAAATCAAATGTAGTTAAGTAATACCAAATTTTACGTGCCTAATAATTCAACAAAATAGTTACTACGGAAGGTATAAAGAAACCAAAAAGATTTCGCACCTTCTGAGCCTGTCATTGGTGGAGTTTGCTCGCTGATTAGGACTCTTAAAGAGGACGAAACAGCCGTCCCAGTCTCTCTCTTCGGTGACAGCTTGAGGTGCGAAATCTTTTTGATTTCTTTGTGCTTTCCGCAGTTTCCATTGTATCAATTTTTTTAGTTTATTTTACTAAAAAATTAACATTAACAAATTCCTGAAATAAATTTTAAATCCATCTCTGCTTCAAATCGTTTGAAGAAAAAGCCTTTTAAGTAGCTTAAATAGTACACAAATAATTACTACGGAAAAACATTTTGTGTAACTGCAGTACTGTTAGGGGAAAATTAATCGAACATTTCTTTCTTGGACGGATTCGTAAGTACACAGTAAACTATTTTTTCTAGATAACAGTGTTAAATGTTTAATAATCCGTTTAAAGAATTTCGATAACAGCTAGTTGATAATACAATGACAGCTTAACTTTTTTTCCTATTATAATTATGTAATAATGAATTTGCTATATAAAGCCCGCGAACACCATGCAATTTTTCAGCAATTTAGTCGTCCGATTTTAACGTCACGAGTTGATATAGACAGTCTTGAGCCCGTTTATATGCAACTTAACAGCAACTTTTGTCATGCAATTCGAGTTGTTCCTACACCTGCAACTCGAAAAATTGCATCGAATTACCCAATGACAGGACAGCGTTGGAACACGTCAGTTGTGAAACCACGCCCACGAAAAAAATGGGGTCGAAAATGATATTTGCCGATTAGTTTTGAAGACATGCTCATACTCAATGAATATCAAGAGTATTGCAAGTTTCTTTCATGCATAAATAAAGTTTATACTGAAATGCAGTAATTGTATGCGGCAGAATTTATCAGAGAGGTTTAAAAACCTCGATTTTCTCGGATTTTCCACATCGGGTTTGGGAAACGCATTGCATTATGGGAAGGCTGCTGACGAGGTAACGCAACAGTTATGACGTCATTGTTTCCAGGGGAGCATTGTTTCTTATTGGCTGTTGGTCATTCGTTACTTTTGATTCGAAATAATACCATGAAATTCAATTCCATAGCGGCTAATAATTTTGAAAAATTTTTTTATCATATGTTGCAAATCAATCACTCATATATTATGTTTGAAACGACATAACCGAATTTTGCTTGACGTCACACGTGACGTATTTAAAATCTGCGTTGTCATGGGTCGGTTGATCGTTCGAGTTGCATATCGAGTTGCATCGTGTTCGGGGTTGACAAAAGTTTATGTCAACTCGTGACATCAAAATCGGAGGACTAAGTTGCTGAAAAATTGCATGGTGTTCGCGTAACTTTATATTACGGTGATATAATAAGAGAAAAGCATTCATCTGTCGCATTATTAACTATTTTACAATACGTCAACATATTATAAACAGAATGTAGATGAAGTTCCGTAAAATACTGTTCGCTAAAGTTGAGGGTAGCCTGAACTGATGATATCTAAAAACCTTGCTTTGCTGTATAACAGAATTGTATTGCAGTGGAGCCCACTTCTGGCGGCGTTTTATGTAAAGAAAGCATTGTTAATCTTAATTTTTGATTTCAATTAAAAATTCCTAAAAATGAATAAGACAGTATTTCTATTCGCGTTTAGATATATTTTTTTTATAAAAAAATATGCTCTTATTGTTTAATAAAACATTTTTTATAGGGAATAAAATCGAATTGGAATAAAGTCGATTTTTCCTGAAGCCTAAAATGGTCTATCATGTCTTAAGCATGAAGTTATTACGTATTAAGAACAGCACTGCTTTTTCTCAAATCAATTAAAAATTGAGGGGCCCAGTGGAAAAGGGGCACATGCCACCTCTATATGGATTTTGATTTTTTGCTATTGTTGAGTAGATCTTGCCGTCTAGTATCTATTCTATTAACCATCATCTTCAATCGCCATCTACTTTCACTATAAGTTTAAATATTTACAAGTAGATACCAACTCTCTACAGGCAATTACTTTTTCTAAAACTTGCTTTCCTGCAAAATTTTCATTTGGTGGCATGTGCCTCTTTTCCACTGAGCCCCTCAATTATAGAAACAAAATAGCTTACTTAAAACCTCGACCTAATAAAAAGGAACCTAGTAAAGTTCCTTTTACTGAGTAGTTGTGGGAGCGGTTGTTATTTAAAAAACAAAGAAACTTAAAAATATAAACAAATAACTTACTCTTAAAATTTTTTGTTTGAAAATGAAATAAAAAAAAGGTTCTTTTTAAAATGGAATCTTCGATTATCGAGTAATTGAACCTACGGATCTAGAAATCATCTAGATCTAGATCTACAGAGTAAGAAAAGTGTTTCTTTTCGCTTCCTTGTCTCTTCGAAAGGAAACATCGTCCCCAAGGTATCTTCATTTGCATTGAGTCTTGTTTTAGTAATGGCATCTGTGACGCAACTGGTAAATACTGCTGCCGTAGTTAAAGGAGTGGTGAGATGATAGCCCATGTCTGTATTTATGCAAATGATATTAATAAATTCTTAAACAATAAGAATGTCTTTAATAATCATTCGTAGATAACAGAGAAATCAAATGCCTAATAGAGGCTATAATCTTTTGAACATTTAAGTAAAAGCAAAAGAAATAGACATGTAAAAAAAAAAGTGAATATAATTTTATGCTAAAGCATGAATTTAAGGGCGACCCATAATAATATAAAAACTTTAAAAATAATACTAAAAAAAGGAAGTACAATAACTTAAGGAAAATTTTTAAAAAAAAGTTAGAAAAAAAAAATACAAAAACCATGTGGATATTGAGAAAAAAAAATATTAAGAGAAAAAAAAACAACTTTTTTTCAAGTAAGATATACGGGTTTGAACCGACAACTTTCAGTATATGAGTACGAAATCTTAACCATCAAACTATAGTTGACAACCGAAGGAAGATCCTTGCATTTCTAGCATTAAGCTAATAGCGAAAATTCAATGAAAACATTGCCAAATTTCTCGAATATGGGGGGCGTTGGCCTCTGAAAATACCCATCCCTACAGTGTTTGGGCCTCTGAACACGATAGTTAAATCAGTTTGTCGATCCGACCTTCCGTTCGGGAGTTGTTAGGGATAGACAAACGCGGACGGACGGACAGGACAAAAGCAATAGCTCCCAAATGGGTCGTTAACAATGATGAATTGCACTTCATCAAGTTTTCATCAGCAAGTTTAAAAGACTGGAGTTGGATAATTTCCTCAAAGATTAAAAAGCCACTATTGAAACATAAAATGGCCAAAAAAATTACTATAAGTAAGTGGTAGTATTTATCTAACTTAAAACTTAAATGTACTACACAGTTTCTATTGCATTCAAAATGAAAATTCGGATTTTTTATTAAACTACATGTAAGTTCCTATTACAATCTGTTAATAGCATAAACGCAGTATTTCTATACATCAATGGGTTTTTTTTATTGTTCAATTTAGCTCTGCAGGCTCTACTTTTATTCCGACGATATTCCCGCAATATTTTTAAAAACGATTGTTTGCGAGTTCAAATACTATCATATTAGATAACAATTACCCGTATCACATTAATACAAACAAAAAAATAAGTTAAAACCTGTTAAGAACTGGTAATAGGAAATTTTAGGTATTTGCCGTACGTAATAATTTAAACCTAAATATAGGCCTACTCTTCAAATGGTCTTTGATATTCAATTTTTATCTTTTGTTGATATAAATATATACTTTTTCTAATTGTTAAATAACAGCTGCTCTTATCAGTTCTTTGCTGGTTTGACTTCTTGAATTAAAACAGGAACAGTATTTTTTGCCCAAAAGCGTTTAGTACCGGTACACTTCCAGAAATTTTCTTTCCAATGCAAATAAACGGAATAATTCCTTAATTAAGCCTTTTCAGACAGAAAACTTCTGAATGACGGATTTAATCAAAAGTCTAATAGAAGCAATAATCTGTTTAAGTAAAATAAAAAATGGGCCAGACATTTGGTTTACTTGATGAATCTCCTTTTTTTTTTTTTTTTACAACGAAAAGACTGACGGTGGCTGTTAGTACATATTATAGCACAACCGAACGATGAAGACGATGGCCTCATACGCAGAACCAAGTTCGAATCCCAGCGTCGGTTTGTATTTCTCTTCCTTTAAAAATTTGTACAACAAACCTAAAATGGACAGAAGGCTAGTAGGTGTCTCACTGCACTTCAAAAATCTTCGCAACTTGGTTGTTCGAATGGTGTTTCGGTTGAATGATTTACGTGTGGTTATTTTTTTTTATTTTATTGTTTGTTTGTTTTTTGGAAGTTTTGAAAATTTTATGAGTTTTCAACATGCCATATTTTAAAAACGCTTTTTACATTTTAGTTTTCATTCCCAAAAAAAGATAAGACCAAAGTTCACATTTTCAGCACATTTTGCTGAATTTTCTAACAATTGAAATTCACGATACCCTTTCAATCCCATCAAATGATTAATTTGATTTTCTTAAAATGGAGACCTTATTTTGCTTGAGAAGTTGCCCCTTTGGACAGTTTTTCATTTGTGTTTACGAGAATTAAGTTTTCGCCGGTTTTTTGCTGGTTTTTTCATTGGTAAGTTTTTTATTGTGTATTTTTTCCTTTGAGTCACCCCTGCGCTTCCGATGTATTGTTCATACTAGCCTCAGTACGGAGACCTTGTTTTTTTACTGTGACTTCTCCTGGCTGATGATCGCCAACGAGCGTGAAACAGCTGTTCCAGGATGTCATTTGTGAATAATTTGGTCTCATCCATTGTTGTTTTTTTTTAATAATATAATTTGTTGGCTGTAGTTCAGGGATTGCAGACAGCTTTGATAAGATTTGGGGTTCATTTTCAGGATTCCATTTTTTTGTCCCATACTTTTGGATACATTTGAACCCCTGTATATCTTCAAATGTAAAGAGTCCACTGCATAAACACAAACTTGTGTACACTGCATACAAGTAACTAAATTATGGACTCTTTTTCAAAAAACAAAACAAGTACAATATAAAAAGAATTTTATTGTTTAACTTAAAGGACCTTTAAAAAATTATCAAAGATAGAAATTAAGAAACTATAGGATATATTTGTTAAAAATCAATATCCAGATTATTTCATATTAAAATATTGAAGAAAGGCAATAAATAAAATAAAGACTGAAACAATTAAAAATTGATCAATAAGAAAATAAGGTTAAAAACCTTTGCTGTGCAAGAAGGACTTGAAGCAAACATTTTGAGAAATATTAAGTAAATATTTAATCAAAATTTTTAAA
The DNA here is from genome assembly GCA_023159025.1 of Thereuonema tuberculata. Classification (NCBI taxonomy): domain Eukaryota; kingdom Metazoa; phylum Arthropoda; class Chilopoda; order Scutigeromorpha; family Scutigeridae; genus Thereuonema; species Thereuonema tuberculata. The sequence continues at coordinate 111,144,928 of JAFIDM010012231.1, forward strand.
ATTTATATTGATACGACAGTACAATCCTTCAAAAAAAATACGTAAATCCCAACACAATAAATTAAACAAATAAGGATAAGAAAGATCAGCACTGCTTCTTCAGCATTTAGATAGACACAATAAACCTCACTGTCAATAACAAAAAAAAATCTTAATAGAAAAAACAAATTCGAACTGGCCGATAAGTTATCTGCTTCCATTTGAAAACTGCCGCAGTTAACTGTACTTTGTAACATTCCAGTCTAAAGCAGGATGAAGAATTTTTATCGTTTAGGCTGAAAATGAGTCAGGCTTTGAAACCGTATCGTTTTTTCGGAATTCAATTAAAATCAATTGTAGACTGAAAACAAAAACCGTGCTAAGTGCCAAAATCTAAGTTCTGAGAAAAACAGGAAAACTAACATTGGCTAGTTTGAACTACTTGTAGACTGAATATCATATAGTCCGCACTGGAATAGGCACATTTACCACACTGGCATAGGCACTTAGCCCATATTTTAGCAATAAAATGGAAATCGATTGTTGTGGCACTTAGTCCGGTTTTTATTTTCAGTCTACAATTGAAGTTATTAATTGACGACGTAACCTGCTATTTTTAACTCAAGACTTTCTACGGACACAACTGTCCCAATTAGAATATTTTTTAATTGGAATTTTGAAACTATTGTCCTATGGTTCCAGAACATGCATCTTATGTTGAATGTTTTATAGTTATGCATCAACACCTTTGGTTTGATTATTGAATTTTCTTTAATGAAGCCTGTGGTTTTGCTCCCAAAGTTTCCAACTGTTCTCTGATGCCTTATTTTTTTTTTTTTGGCCTTTAAGACGAATAATCTTAGTAATCATTTTACCATTCACGATTTTACTGATTTACAATGAAACAAGGATAACTGACGTGTGTTCGATATAATGCGATTTCAAAAACTTTAGCTTACGTGGATGAGTTGCCGATTCCATACAGAGGCTCATCAATTAAATGATGACTCCAAATCTAACACCTTCAACAAAGCACGTGGTTAAAATTTTTAAACAAATTAGCAATGTCATTAACATCATTAATGATCTAGAATGGAAAGTATTAGAAGTTTCTAGATTCCAACTTTGGCATTTTATAAAGAAGTGAGAGATAACACTACATGTTAGTATTTCTTGATCAATTCGAGCTGAAACCACACATTCTATAGACCTCAAGCTTCTAAAGGTATTTAAAAATTATCCACACTCCTCTTAATCAGTTAATCTATCATCTTCCTAAATTAATTATACCATCTTTGTACTACTTGAATAGGGAAGAAAAAAAATGCATTCTTATTAAAATATCTGTAGATAGTTTAGTTACTTCTCTTCCTGCAATGATTTCCTATTTTATTGATGAAGCCAAGTCACTTTATGTAGGAAGATGTGAAAAGTAATTTACACTGTACACTATCTTAAAGAGGGAGTCATATTAGGAACACATACCAATATAGAATTTAACATGACAATAAGATTTAAATAAATTTTCTTATATGTAAAAAAAAAAAAAAAAAAAAAATCCTTTATGTTAACCTTTTAAGTAAATTAAATGTTTCAATCTTTTCCTATCTTAACAAAATTGATTGGACGTTTTCGATTATTTGCAACTTGTTCGCCACCTTTGAAATAGTCCAAACAAAGCCATTTTTCCCTTTTTTTTTGTAGGGGTGGTTCCTCAAAACGAGTGCCACATAAATTTCGAATATTCCTAAAAAAAAAAAACAAAATAAAACCAAAGTTTTCCATCAATTAAATATCTACTTTGTATTTACAAATCGTTCGGTTCCAAAAACAGAAAATTCTTAATTCCACTAATTCTGTGTCCCACACAATTACTATGGTTCGTTCATTCCAAAAAATAAATAAAAATAAAATAAAATAAAAAAAAATAAAATCCTATTTATATGGCATCATATATACGAAATTTATCAAATTTAGATACAGTAGAATCGTCAGTTTTACCATCATAATTTATTTTCGTCTCAGACGCAAATAATCAATCAATTTTACAAATCACCTTTCAATAAAGATATTACTTTCATTATGGAAATTAGATTCCACCAGAATAAATTCCTGTAGTGTCCAAATTTCATGACAAAGAATTACTGAATTTAGTAGACTAATTGCAATTCATTTATCGCTGTTACATTTAACAGTCGAGTTAGAAACAGCAGCAGAAAGGAGACTTGTTCGTTTTTCAAAAAATGAAAATACACAGGCATCCAAAACTAAGGACGGCCACTTGGTGGTACTGAAACGTTTAAAAGGCAAATTGGCGCGATAGGTGAATTATGTTTGAAGGTACCGTTTGACGTGACCTACCTGAAATTTTCGGTATGTCACAAAGACGATATCTAGACTATTTCACGCGGGAAGAATTACAGGAAGCTGGAATGCCACCGCAGAGTAACTGATGTTGCCTGGAGTCGGAATTGCCCACAGTATTGAATCCAGGCTATGGCAGTATAGGCCAGTCAATAAAAGCATCGAACATCGCAAACGCGCATGTATCTACGATTTTTTTATATGTTGTTAGGACCCCTGAGAGTAGTTTATACCAAAGTTTGCAACCCTGAAAACCCTGTGCTACTCCTGTGGTGTTCGAAAAACTGCGAAATTTGGGCACTTGTGTCAGTTTTGTCGAAAATAATACCGGAAGGAAGCATTTCTCGGGTATCGTCATTCTGTATTTTTGTAAAGCAAACTAAATTTCCTAGAATTTGAGCCCAACACGAGCTCTCTAGGTCTATTGGTTGCGGAGATATAGCCAGTCAAAGATGGGCAAGTTTTTCCAAAAAGTGGAAAGTTATCGGTAGGGTCATGTTCCAAGACACGTATCGACTAAACTAATGCTTCTAGAGAAAGATCATGAGAGAAGAAGTTGTAGAGAATTGATTTAGCTGCAATTTGATTCCAAAATAGTGCCTCTAGGCCTCACAGTTACCTCAAAAACGAAAAAATAGTAAAACATCGTAATTTGGAAAAATGAGGAAAACATTGTACTGAATCATGTTGGTATGTATTTCTTTAAAAAATACGTGCAAGAATGTGAAGTTAACATTGTAGATGTAACATATGGCTTCAAATAAACATACACTAAACAAATAAACGTAAACAGAAAATAAACAACGGAAACATAAATGTAAACAAGAAAATTCTATGTACACAGTCAAGCATAAACACCGTAGTAGTTTAGAACTTCGCCCTTTTGGAAGGGCCGGGTCTCATCCAGTCTAGATCATTGGGGGAGGGAGTGGGAGGATGGACGACGTTTTCTGGAGGTGGGTCGTCATATGGTGTTGGGTCGTCCATATCCTCATCCTCTTCGTCCAGGACGATAGGGGTGATGTTTGTGCAACTGCGCTCTTGACAAAAGGAACATAGGATAGAGCCCTTGAGCCCTGCCTTTCTGCAAGTGCACACCCTAAGTACCCTTTCTTGCATTTGCAAGCCACCATTCTAAGCAGGGTCTGAGGAGCGGGCTCTGCGCCCATTGTGATGGGCGCGAGACCTTGTTCGCTGGTGGCCCATCCCCAATCACAAGGGTTTTTGTCGACCCCCAACCATTTTTGCTCCTGGTGGTAGGTCCTCCACGAATTATATTTTGCAGCCTCTGTGGTGGGGGGGGGGGGAAGCGGGCAAGGTTGACTTTGGCCGTTGCTGTCGATTTGACAAATGCTGAGTATCGCAGGATGTTCAGCGTTCCCGCATCTCCGCCGAACAGTTTCATCAAGATCTTCTCGCCAGCATTTCCTACTTCGTCCTGGTTTGAGGTTCGATCAAGAAAAATGCTGTGATCTATCAGTGTTTTTTTTTTTTTGAGGATGTTGCACCACTTCATCTTGCCTTGCCAGAAAAGGGCAGAGGTCGTGTCACACCCACTGATGGCATGCAGGAACAAAACCATCCCTCGTGGAACCTTCATTTCTCCACATGTGAAGGAATTTGCTGTATAGTGAGCGCACTTTGACCCACCTCTGCCACCTTTCTGGAAGTACACGTTCGTCTGTCCAGAGCTTAAGTCGTTGAGGAGGACCAGTAGGTCGACGTCCTCCCCAATGATGAAAACTTGGTCGAACGATGAGCTCTTGGAGAGTGCAGTCATTACTATATCAGTATCGGCGTCTTCTTGAGATTGATGTACCTCGATACCCTGCCTCTCAAATCAGTATGCATCATGGTGATCAAGCGGCGTTTGTTAGATTCATTGGAGAGCAGTTTTGCCTGGGGCACTTTGATGGGTGTTGATTCTTCAAACAAAATGTCACTGCAGGAGAGAGAAGCAGAGCGTCGCAGGCGTTCAGCTGATTTAGTGCTCCTCATAAATGCATCGCGTGGATATCCATCGCACACCAAAGCTACGTTTGTACCGAAGAGGTTGAAAACGTAGCTAACGTATCCCGCCACAATGGCTCTGACTGAATCATTGCGATGCCAGCTCAACTTGTGCAGAAGGTAATCACCATCGACCACTGTGAACGCACTGTTTCCAGGGATGATGTGTTCCGTGACCGGTGTAAATGCTGAATAGGAGGAGGATTTCGTGCCCTTGATCATTCCTTCTGCAGTGAACAAGGACAACGGATACGATGCTAGCTCATACGCAAAATGCTGCTTCAATTGTTCATCTGATTGTTTTCTGACGCAGACCCTCTGGGAATATAGTAAGGGGATTAACATCAACTCTCCTGCTGAATACTTTCACAGAGGTGGTAACTGATGCCAAGGTCTTCACTTTGTCCTTTCGTTTGAAAGTCACTTTACCAAAGGTGTTACCAACAATGTGTTTCACTCCTTCCGCTAAACAATCGACCCGACTGCCAGGGACCTGGTACACATGATTTCTATAGAAGGGCACCAGTAAGAAAATTTTATAACCTTTCTCATGCAGTCCCTTTTTTACATAGGCATTGCACCCAGTTCTCGGTCTCACTTCCATGGCTACAAATAATTCCGAGAACCACAGCGTAGGGAGCCCCGTCGCGACACTCGCCCATATTACCGTTAAATTTGTGGAGTACCTTCGCGAACTCATCTGTATTACGGGGTTTTATGTATTATCTATGTATTGTGTAAATTTGAATGTCGGATTATGTATATATGTTTCTTTGAAGCCATGTTTTCCATCTACCAAGATAAATTCGAAAAACCTGATACAAGTGCCAGAATTTCGCACTGTTTCTAGCATCACAGGAGTAGCACAGGATTTTCAGTGTTGCAAACTTGGATATAAACTACTCTCATGGGTACTAACAACATATCAAAAACTTCGTCGATACATGCGCATTTGCGATGTTTGCCTTTTTTTGTGTCGATATTGACTGGGCTACATTTTTTCGTTTCTGAGGAAACTATGAGGCCTAGAGGCACCATTTTGGAATCAAATTGCAGCTAATTCAATTCTCTACAACTTCTTCTCTCATAATCTTTCTCTAGAACCATTAGTTTAGTCTGTACGTGTCTTGGAACAGGACCCTACCGATAACTTTCCACTTTTTGGAAAAACTTGCCCATCTTTGACTGGCTATATCTCCGCAACCAATGGACCTAGAGAGCTCGTTTTGGGCTCAAATTCTAGGAAATTTAGTTTTCCTTACAAAAGTATAGAATAACGATACTCGAGAAACGCTTCGTTCCGGTGTGTTTTTCGACAAAACTGACACAAGTGCCCGAATTTCGCAGTTTTTCGAACACCACAGAAGTAGCACAGGGTTTTCAGGGTTGCAAACTTGGATATACACTACTCTCATGGGAGCTAACAACATATAAAAAAATCGTAGATACATGCGCATTTGCGATGTTTGCCTTTTTTTGTGTCGATATTGACTGGCCTAGTATTTCAAAGCAATGGAATGTATTCCAGACGCATGCAAAGGTCGTCTTTGCTCCATGATGATGCATGAACAGATTTTTGGCTGTAACAGCAAAACGTAATCACAGCACCATAGCTGGTCACCTTGTGAATCATCTCCATTCCAGCACAGGAACACGGATATCTTCACAAATCTGCAACATGTTAGGATATATACTTTATTCCCTCTATAGAGATCACTATCACAATTTGCAGAGGTATCGACAAATTGGACAAGTCATCAATGGGCCATTGTACTCTTCAAAGATGATTGTTTCCTCTGATTCTAGATGCAGCTGATATGACATGAAAGTGGTACTGTGCTATTATTGCGACAATGTGCAGGAAAGGGACATGGCAATCGTGAGGTTATGGTTTGGACAGGCATCATGATTGCTGGACAATCTGAACTACAAGTGCTGGAAAATGGGACTAGGACTGGTAAACGATATTGCATCCAAATTCTCCTACTGTCCTCCAAATGAAAGATGACCGACGGAAGTTTGAACTGCGCAGCCCTTCCGGTAGCTGATCAATTATGTTTTCCTATCACAATGGATGACGTAGTCTGTTTTCACTAAGAAAGACGTGTTGATAACGCCAAATTAAAACTTCTCTCGACTATTTAGCGTTATTTCAATACCAGTTGCTAACAATAAGTATTTATATAAATAAATAAATATATATTATTTATAAATACAATGCTCTTTTGCAAAGTAACAAGCGATTAGCACAATGGCGGCGTGCTTTCATTATATCAGACGGACGTGCCTGACCAGACTAATCGATGATACATGCGCAGATCTCACCAAAACAGGGCGGCCATCATTCATTGGGAGGACAATACATCATGTTAGATTGCTCCATGATGCTGTAGGCAAAGACTTTTTATTCATGGATTACAACATGCACCCCTTCATTGTATGATAGCAGTGCACACACTTCTCAAGACTGAAGCAATTCTTCACATCGACTGACCAGCACACTGCCCAGACCTGAACTCCATCGACCACATTTTGGAATGAAATGGGGAGACGCATTGCTTAATGAAACCTTCCTCCAGAACAAGCAGGGACTCATTTGTGCTTTGAAAGAGAAATGGATCAATTGCCTCAGGAACTCCTGGATAACTTTGTGCTAAGCATGTCATGATTTGTTATGAAACCTGCGTTGGAGTTCGGGGTTGGCATTTTCCATATGGACATGTCTTTCCATCTAGTTATCCGTCAACACTGTACATCCTTCGGAAATATGAGACTTCTGCAAACAAACCTATCACAACTTACTTCATTTATAGCCATTTTTTTATGAAATATGTTTTTCATATTCTGGCAATACATCTACGTCCGTATTTGGCTAGTCATGTTTTTCAAATACAGATACAAATGTCATCCATCCTTAGGTTTTAGACGCCTGTGTATTTTCCTTACTGTGGTCGATTATTAAGTCTATTTGCAATATTTGCTGAAAAAAAGGATGAGTAATGTAGTTTTACAATATGCATCACCAGAATTAAGAATATATCTCTCTTCATAGAAGTATGGTAAATGAGAACTAAACAGTACTTAAATAAGGATTATGAAAATTTAACGAAATATGCAGAACTGGAAGGAAACGAATTAAGGATTTCCTTGAAAAAATTTCTATTAGCTGAGTTAACTTTCAGTAGCCAGAATAAGAGGGTTTAATTCTGATTCAGTCTCATTTCTTCAAATCTTCTGGAATCATTTATCAACATCACAAAGCATACTCCAGTGTTATCTTGACAGAAGTTTTATTATGCAACATAAGCATTCTAATGGCTGCTTTCCACACACTCAAAACTTGCCATTTGCAGATGGACGCAATTTGATGTCGCTTTATACTTGCCAAAGACAAATCTCGTTTCAGATCACAATTAAAAATGCTGTTCGGCGAAACAATAAAGTTGTTTTTGCAACTTTAGTTCTGCTATTAATTCTCAATACTGATAAATAATATCAATTCATTTCACAGCAGAGCTAAAAGAGGAAAAAAAAAAAAATCTTGCAGAAGAGGTGGTGGTGGATGGACACTCAGATTTCAGTGTAAAGTTGGCAATATTCTATCTTTCAATAAACTTTCTCGTTGCTTCTAAAACCTGCTTCAAATTAGATCATGATGTATTTAGAGCCACTGTGAGTTGTTTGAGCAACTTGTCAGCTTGAGGCAAGCTTTCGAGAACGTGTAAAGCTGTCATTAGTTTGCAATAAAGGCCTAAAGTTGTAGAAACATTGAATCTTTCAATTTAGCCCATCTGAATGTAAGTATATCAACATTCTTTATATTGATCTGGTGACAATTTCATTGATGAACTTAAATGCATGGTGTATACTACACAGATGATATTGTTCATGTTAAAATATGGAATTACTTCAGATATACCTTTTACCAATGGAAAAAATATCAACAGGTTAAAATTTAATTTTTTCTCCTATTCTAAGTTCACTTACCTGAAGTTACTTACATGAATTAAGATGACTATGTGCTTGATTTGAAGAAATTCAAATTATTTAAAAACTATATTTTGCTTTAGAACGGTCTTAAAATATAGTTTTGGCCTCAAGAATTGCTAAGATATTTATTTTACAAAGATTCACAATCTTCATGGTAATCAGTCTTATACACATGGTTATAGGAAACAAAAACCTCCCAAAATTATGCGAAGTTTCTCTATGCATAAATGTTACATTAAATGAATTACTTAAGGATTTTAGACCACCAACTGAACACAAGATTGGTTTCATTAATGCCCAACCTGTAGGTTCTTTGTAAGCCACTTGAATGATTTTATCGTGTAGCAGCAGAGGTACGATGAAATCTTCTCAGGTTACCTGCTAGGTAAGAATTTTGGAATAGTCCAAAGCTTTCAAAATCAGTCCATCTTTAGGGAATGAGAGAGAGAGAGAGATCACAGGAAACTATGTACATTGTGGAGAGCTGCTCCCTGTGCAGTCCAATTTTCCTGAATGATGTTTACGATACGAAAACGATACCTCTGTATGGTTTGCTTCGAAGAATAAGGGCTGAGAGTCACGTGCTACTAAGTTGCAGGGCGTTGTACTTGTTGACCATGTTAATCTTTGATGGCGATGGCCTCATGAAACAGATGAAGCTCAAGAATTAGCCTGAGAATTTGGCAATGATCGAGGTGCTGAAGAAATCAGGTTGGTTGATCCAAAGCTCGACCAGGCCCGATTTCTTGTGTCAAGAGCCAGATGCCTTGCTAATACTCATGGTACCGAATCTCCACCATTCAGCATGTTTGTGCAGTAAACACTTCCACGGGAACATGGAACACAGTAGATGCTGGGAGTTTTGAGTCCCAGGTTGTCTTTCACCGATGGAAGAACTGTAAGTCTGGTGGTGCTTGATGATACAAGTCTACAATTTATACAGCCTCCAATGATCTCACTTCTCATACCCTGAAGATGGACGCTACAACTGATTTCAAAATTCTTACCTGGCTGGTAAAAATTTCTTCATATTCAGGCGCCAAGAAATCTTCAAGTATCACCAGCACAGCTTTCACATTTCTTCAGGTATCAACCAAAACAAAACCACAATGCAGTCACACAAAAATTTAAATTAAACAGCAATAATGAATTTCTAAAATTAATGTACAGGTCACATGTGGTTTGAAAGTTACACATTGATCACTAATGTTCTGTTATTGAGTGAATGAAAATCTTACATGTCACCACTTACAAAAAAAAAAAGAAGTTAAAACACATTCCACTTTCCTTTAAATGGCCATGTTTAACAGGATCTCTTTATTTATCTCCTCCTCCTTCACAACCACAGATCCATTGCAAAACAAATAAAAAATTATGTGATCCCGATCTTAATGTTCTTTTAAATTGCTTCTCATTCGAAGTCATTCAAAAGATAAAATAATTTTACATATAGTGGAGGGGAGAGGTGTCCAATAAATTTTTGTCTTAACTATATAGATGATTTTTTTTTCTTTTGACTCAATGAAATCACTAAGCTTGAAGAACACTATTTCATACAAAAAATCAAACAAAAATCCAGAAAGTGTCCAAACCAGTCTTCTCAAGATATTTTAAGGCTATCTAATTTTATCCTAGTATTGTGGCATTTTCTCTACAGAATTAATAAAGGCCAGCTGACTTCTTTACCACCATGGATGGATACAACAAACCAAAATTCTGTGATCATGATCTCGGATAATGCTCTTTATGAAGAATAAAATCCAATTTTAAACAATGACCCTTCTTCCGATTCACAATCAGGTTAAATTCAAGACTGCAGAGGACAAATTAACTTAAGTTTAATAAAATGCCCTTATCTAAATATTGCTTATAAAGAGTATTTTTGATTAAAAAAAAATAGAAGTCAGTGATAAAGCAAGATTTTCTATAACCTCCTGGACCATTAATAATTATTAATCAACATCTATAATTAGGATCATTTTATTTATTAATATTCATGAAAAACAAACGTATTTACATTTCCCAAGTAAACAACAAAAGTCTAAGTTTAAAACTATAAAATTTAAGCTTTTTTTTATTATTATTAATAAAAACAACTATTAAGCATTTTCAATTTTTTTTCGATTTATTATCTCCTTACATAATCAAATATCGCCCTCAGAATACCTGTCTAAATACACACTGTATTTTAATGCAATGATTCTACTTGCACATAAGTTTCAATGAATTACTTTCCAAAACTTGAAAAAAAAAAAAAAAGTTAAAATACTCTAAAAGCATTCAAAGAAAATGTATATTATACAGCCAATTGAAAGGAATGGAAAAATTGAGCAAACTGCAGGATAACTGCAGAAATGATTGTGAAGTTTTACATTGATTATGACTTACACGTTCATTGGGAGCAAAAAATAAAGAAAAAAAGACGGAAATTGAATATAAATGGAAGTTTCCAATTTACCAATCTTTTCTTTTCTGTGGGTTGAGTCAAATTAGAAATCTGCATAAGTATTCAGAGTGTAAGTAGCTATGTGACAATCTTCTGATTTTTTTTTTTTTTTTTATTTAAATAATGCAAATTTTAAAATTTGAAAACTTTTTTCAATCAAACCTAACAGGCATTCAAGATCTGCAGAAATAGATATTTTTTTTTTCTTTTTAAATTAGAAATGTGATAAAATTAAAAAAAAAAAAAAAAAAAAAAAAAAAAAAAGACTGCTTAAAAGCTCTTTAAACCATTTCAAAAGGATAAAAACAGCCAATTCAGAACTAAATCTAAAGTACCACTTTTTGGCATTGACTATTTACAAGCAGTGGCTGCTGTTAGTCTTAATCCAGTGTTTAACAAAATCATTAATCTGGGAGCATTAACATCTTCTGCAATATTGCTTCTCAGATACTCACCATTTCATCGTTTGTGACAGAATAAAATAAAATAAAAATAACTGCATTTTTTTTTTCTTTTTGTTGATTGCAGAAAATACTATATTGTAGAAGTTTCTTATTAAATAAAAGTGAACAGCAGATAAGCCTATATTATGAATTTCTAGTATAAGATTAAAGACAAAAAATTTATATTTCAAAGATTTTTTTTTTTTTTGAGTTTAAATAACGAGATCTAGTTTAAAAATTTTATATTCGTACAACTGTACAGAACTGAAACATTCTTAAGTCATTCCAACAAAATAAAGAAGTAAAAATAATGACTTAATGGAAATGATTTAAAAATATTGTTCTTATGAAAATTTATATAAATGGCTTTTCAATATTTAGGCTTAATTTTATGTGTTAAATATTAATTCATATATTACATATATTTATTTATATTTATATATATATATTTACTGCATATTTACTACTTTGAATGTTAACACTGAAGAAACAGCAAATCACAATCGGGGTCTCAGTTCATTGTTAATGAAATTAAAAAAAAAGAAAAGAAAGTTTTGTTTTTTTTTTTTCCTTCAAATTTTAACATTTAACATTGGCCAGCACTGCAAAGAAAAATTTAGTCAGTATTTCAATAAAGGCAAATATACTGATTTCTTTTTAATTTTTCACTGATAAGAATCTAATATCACACATTGTTGATGACTGTGATAAAACAATCACAGTTATCATGAATGATAATGGTGACTGTAGCACATCATACAGACTAAATTTAATAAATCTATTAATAATAACAGTTGAATTAATTTTAATAGTGTGAAACCCATTTGGGGCTATAGTATTCCTATTGATGCAAATGCAATCACTGTGCAATCAACATCTAACAAGATTTTTTTTTTTTTTTTTCCTTCCTCCCGTCTTTTTGTTTATTTTTTTTTTTTTTCATAACATTTTTCAAAATGTACATTTCATCCCTGGTGTAATCAGTTATTTTTCAAATTTTGACACCAGCTTATACTTTGATGCAGAGGTAACTATATACACCGCTTCAATCACAGTCTTCATTAAAATCATACACCGATGGAGATGCCGTGGAAGTGCTCGACACAGATGTATTAGAATTCTGACTGCTGGCACTACTTAAATTTTCTAGATTTACACTGTCCTCTTCTTCGTTAAGGCTCTTGCGGCAGATAGGACAGGTGCCATGCTAACGAGAAAATAATAAATATGTAAATAAAAACATAAAATTTAATAATAAAAATAATTTGCCAAATGCTACTTATATGACAATTTAACATTCAAAACTGATGGAAATTTTATATAATAAAATCAAATGCTAAACTAGAATAATAACTTTTAAAAACTATTTACAAATTGAAATTTACAAAATTATATTTAACAAAAATATCTGAAAATCTGAGAAGCTTTCCAGTCATCTGAACTTCAATTTCAAAACTTTAATAAACTTAATGAAATCAAAAATATTCTGTCAAAAGTAGGTAAAAAAAAAAGGAATTTCCATTATTTATTATGTAGCAAATTTTAAGTTGTAATAAATTTTTTTTGAGAAATAAATTATGTATTTTATTTTAATAATACGAAATCCTCCAACCCTTGGTTAAATTCCTTTTTCAGAATTCAATGATACTAATTACAAATAATAGATTAATTTTAAAGCTGAATTTCCGAATTCAGAAAATTTCAAGCAAATTCTTAATGATATCATAAAAGGAAATTGGCAATTTTCAACTGTTTCTTTAAGAAGTTGCAAATCTACCCAGACATCTTTCACATCCTTCCTTTTGTGCATTTATGGATATTTGCAGCTCTCCTCCCCAAAATCACTAATTCCAAAATTTAAAATAGCTTCTGACTGTTATAAAAAACTGTGTTAAATGACTTAAGAAATTAAAAGAAATACATAAGATTTAAAATTATAATAGTGGGCTTTGTAGCTTAAGTGTAACAGATGTCCGTTTGTAGATTAGATGAGCCAAGTCTAATCTGTAGTAGAGATTTGAAAGTTTCATTCTTGTTCTGAAATGAGCCCAGGGTTTAATCCAATTTTCACTATAATGTGGGCTGCTTCTCTGGAGTTAAAAGTAAGCAATGTCCTCCTAGCTGCTAGTCAGCAGGAGCCTACACTTCCCTTGCCCCCTTCAGACTGTAAAGGATTGAATAAAGGTGCTCTTAATAACTGTCTGGTAAATCAGTATGGCCCAAAACAAACGGCACTGAGCAATTTGACTACATGAAAGATGGCAATGCAAGATTAACAGGTAGGCGGTTGTTGTATTCGAGACAGGAATGATTGTGGATGTGAGATTAATCAGTGCTTCTGTGAAAATGGTAATAATTACCAAAGAGAAAGTGTTTATTGTGGAGCACTATTTTTGATCATAAGGAACATGCCGTGGCAATGGACTTAGCCTGCTACGGAATTTCAGGAGTGTTTTAAACGTCCAGCACCCACAAACATGGTTATGCTATCCGTCGTTGATAAATTCCGTCGACCAGAAGTGTACTCAAACAGCAGAAAGGTTGCACCGGCCGTCCTATAACAGTAAGACAGATGAAAATCACGGTTTTTTGAACACGTGTTGCAGTCGCAACAATGAAGTCTCTGACGAACGGCAGTTAAACTGGACATGGGTCAAACATTAGTTCGACGTATATTTAACAACCATTGGTGGGTTCCCTTACAAGATACAGACTGGCCAACCATTGAAACCTGTTGATAAAGAAGCAAGAGTCATATACTGTGCTTCCATGTTAGCAAGGGTGTATGTCGATCCTGGATTTTTGGCTAATGCTTGATTTTTGGACAAGTGTCATGTTCATCTGAATGGCTGTATCAATAAACAAACAACCCAATTTCTTGATTTCGCCTGATCAGACATCATTATTGAAACACCACTCCATAGTGAACAGGTGATGATATGGTGTGCGGTCTCTGGAAATGGCATCATTGGTCCATACGTCATTGAGGATGACCAACAGAATCTGGTGACTGTAAATCAGGTGCATTAAAGAGAATAGGTAATCACGCCGTTTCTCAGGAACCTCCAATGTTTCTGCCGAGCACGACCCCTATGTCTTCATTCCAGTGGTTTCAACAGGATGAGGCTGCATTTCATACAGCAAGGCAATCACTTCAGCTACTTCATAACACCTTCGGAAATCACTTGATATCCTGTGAAGCAAACATTCCATATCTCTCACATTCCCCGATTTAACTCCACCTGATGCGCATGTTTGGGAAATGCCAAAGAGAACAACCTCTCTTCTGGGACATGGTGAACAACCCCTATGCAACTGCTGAGTACTGCTTAGAGCGCCAAGGAGATCACATTGAACATGCATTTTTTTAACCACCACCATTGATTATTCTTTTGGTTGTAGCATTTTCTGTTTAAAATGGTGCAGTGTCATTTGTTTTGGGTCATTCTGTAGATGCAGCAAAACACACAACCACATTTAAGAATAGTTGAACAATTCTTGCTTCGCCCAATTTCTATAAGATTTATAGAGTTCAATAGAAATCTTTTAGAAAGCCTTACTTCTGAGTTTTGTATCAGCTATTTTGCAAACTTAAATAAACACCGTTTGGCTGTTATTTAGCAATTTAAGCTGTCTTGGAAGAAATTATTACAAAATGAAACCAAAGGCTAATCCAGCAAATCCAAATACTACCAAAAAAGAAATAATGGCAATGCTGTTACTTATGTACTTTTAAATTACAAAATAAAATTGATTGGTTAGTGGCTATCAAGTGATTCCAGAGATGATGGGCTTGGAAGTCGTACAAATACTGCAACAGAGCAGAGATGTTATAGTTAAGGGACTGTGAAAAAGGTTTTGATTTTTATTCTTCTTAAATGAAAGATTTAGGAGTAAGATGAGTAAGGTCAACTAGTTTCCAACATGGAAATCTTTCAGCATGTCTTTCTTTGATTTGCAAGACGCTGTTCACAATACTTGATTTAACCTATCTAGTAGTGATTCAATGGTCTTTAGCAAGATGCAGCTTCATCTAATAGGCATAAACAAAATAAAGGAAACTTTCACTTTTTGAAAACTGTGTTTATCTTGAAAATTCACATTTCTTCAGAACTATCTTTAATGGTTAGCAAGACTCTAGTAAAAAGAAATTCAAGATCAGTTAACAAAAAAAAAAGTTGATACACAGTATCGGAACATCAGAATTTTTGAGGAGGAGGAGAATCTAAGGAGAATTTGTCTCCTTAGATCCCTTTCCAATAATCATGTCAAAAAGTTGAGAGGGAAATTAAGTTACTGTAAACTCTGTATGACGTTTGGGGGGAAAAAATAAAACAACCTCCAACTGGAAAAATCAGCACCTTTACATTTATGAGATTTAGCACTTGGAAGAAAGCAGTGGTGAAAATCAATCTGTAATATGGATACATACACCACCACCAGAGGGAATACAGAAAAATTAAGAATACTGAGTATAATGAGGGGTTGCCACATGAAGTTTGAAGAATGGAAGTAATACTGTGAAAATGACAATCTAAATTGTCCATCTGGGTTAAAAGAACCTGAAGAAATGACAAGAGGATTCCAGAGAAACCAAAAAAGACAGTTAAAACATTCATATCTATCTTCATATGCTTAACGGAGATTGAAGAGAAATATTAATGTATGTGTATTGTTGGCAAGTCACTGACATCTGCAAAGTTTACCAAGTGTGAGTAATTTCCTTTCAAGAATGGATACTAACAAATTTTGATGTGAAATTTCTAAAAACTAGCTAGTGCCCAGACAGGCTACTGTAACTCTGCAATTTCCCATACTCTGATGTAATAATTAAGACTATGATTTTGATTCTCCCAGACCTTTGTAAAGAATGCCATAATGTAAACATAGGCTGTTGGTAAACCATATGATAGTGTGTATTGACATCATTTCTAGTGAGCCAATACAATTCTGTAGAAGCTCTTGTAGTTTACAAAAAAAGGTTTTCCTCCTCAGTCCTCTTTCGAGATCAATCTGTACCTTAAATGGTGATAATGCAGAGAAACAATACGACAAAATATAAACTGATAGTAGAAATCATTTGAAAAGTGAAATCTCTTCGACTTCCAAGGGACATTATTGGAATTATAAGGTGGAAAAACAAGAATAACAAGAAAAAATGGATTTCTAATTATGTCTTTATGGTAGAGAAGAAGAAAAATTAGATATGCAATTGCATTACCAAGACTGAACATGAGTTATGATGAATTCAAAATAGTGGAAGATAGACTCGGAATAACTAACAAGCAATTTCATAATCCAGGAAATGTGATGGAGAGATGTTAATCTAATAAATATAAGCTCCTTTGGCTGACAGGATAGCTGAAGGATGAAGAATTGATGATTTTGATAATCTAATCAAACTTTTGAGGTTGTTCCAAGTTTCCTATTACTTCTGGATATCTGCCAACATTTGTGCATTCAGAAGTAATGACTATAATCTTTCGGCAGAAAAATAAAAAAAACACCAAAGAAACTGCTTTCTTGATTGAATGGTCCCCTTATACTTCTAACAGATCTAAAAGATGTGGAAAATTCCTATGTAAAGCCTTTGAAACGTTTGATATTAGGTAATCTTCCTGGAATGTACATCATGACGGTAAAAGATAAGAACGATCCATTCTTTTCCATCTTAACTAAGCAGTTGTTTTTGACCAGAACCGAAAGCTTTCAGCATAGGATACTGTTATTGTTAAATCAAATATATTTAAAATAAAAGAAGAAATAAAAACACACTTACCAATTCTAACCATGGAACTATACAATCATTGTGGAAATGGTGCTGACAAGATAATCTCCTAACTGTTTCGCCTCGTTTAAAATCCTCCATACACACCGTACACTGTAGTGTTTTATCTTTATGAAAATAAAAAAAAAATAAAAATTAGCAATTAAGATGACATAAAGATTAACAAAGCTCAGGAAAAATGCTCACAAAAATAATTTGTTTTGATCAATTTTAATAGACTAAACATTTTGCTAGTTAGATATAACAGATGCAATGGTAAACATATTTCTGATTTCACTGCTTATCAATTGTGCATTAAAACAACTTATTTCTAGAGTAGATATGTCTCCCATTCCTCTTGTTATGTAGATGTTCATGTCTTTCTTCAGTCAGAATCACAATGATCTTCAGATTTTTTTTTTTTTTGTCCCATTAGACTAGCGACTACAACAGGTTGAACTTCATATACTACCCATCCTCAGTTTCTGGAAATGAATTTAACATTAAATTATCATTTTCACCACCTTTAAAACACTGTTTTCCTTTTCATCATATTTCAGAGAAACAAGATTTAAGTAAGTAACTATATTAAACAAGCTTTACAAGACATTTTTAGTAGTAGCTCTAAAACATCAAAGCTATCTTTTAAATTCTGGGATATAAGAAAGTAATCAATCCTTTAAGTGGCTCCACTCCACTAAGTGCAATCCCCGATCCGCAGGTACACAGTCAATGGATCTCTAGTGTCACACAACGGGAACCCCTAGAAGAAGCCATAGATGGACTAAGGAAAGATACTACTGGGATGGTTTCCCGTTGCCTGCCCCAGGACGCCATTAAGGAATGACGTCAGACTCGAAGAGAAAGTGAAGAAGGAAAGGACATTGAACCAGCCAAGCCACGACCGGGAATCGAACCCAGGTGCCGACACAACAACCACAGGGCAGACCGTCACCCAGACCGCTCGGCCAAGCCGGCACCGGTCTAAAGTGGCTCAGCTCTTTACAATAATAACTGAATCAGAAAATAAAATGATTTATGATTTTTTTTTAATTTCATATTGTACTTATTTATTCCTATATATCAAGATATTTTTGGAGATGTTAATTCATTAAGTTTTAATACATTTTATTTCTTTCTGAAAATTTACTGAAATATGATAAAAAAAGGCTTTAGGAATTTTAATTATATATTAAACTGACATGGGACACAAACCTCACTAGAATAGTTAGATTTTATTGCACTGCTCCCCCCCCCCCATGACAATTATAAGTGTTTCATCAATTGGAAAATTTGTTGTAGGATTTCTGTACATCAACTGCAATCTAAAATAGGTAAACTTCAAAACAGTCTAGTAGTTATGTTTCGTAATGCCTGGTATTGCACTTTACAAAATGCTTATTTTAAGAAATATTACTAAACTAATAATAATTTTATACTATAAATCAGATAATAAAAATATCAATAATGAAATCACAAGTTACTTTAAAAATCAAATTTAATTTTTTCTTTTTTAGTTATCAAAAATTTATTAATTTACAATAAATTTTTGTCAATTGTGATTAATTAATTCATAATTTTTAAAATTTGATTTATAAAAATAAAATTAATATAAAAGCCAAGAATAGAATGAACTTAATTAACTTTTTCTATGAGACAAACATGTACACTCATCCCAAAAATTACAGGTAATGTCATCTGCGACCCTATGAGCTAGGAACTGTGTTCCAAACTGTTCTAAGATAATTTTTGTAGAATATCAACAAAATGATAACTAAGGGGAGGAAAGAAACAAACACCAATGGCTGTGCCATTATGATCAGAATAAACAAAAGTAACTCCCTGTAGCTAAGTAGCAATGTGCATGTCATGCCATACCAAAAAGTGTTTAATTGTGTTATTAGCAGAAGAATATCAATCTGCTATTTAGTGGAATGGACCACCACTCTTTCTTGCACCAATGCTGTCCTGAGCTACTGAAGAGTTCTAGATAGTGGATGAATCCTGTAACATGTCTCCCGAGTGTGTCCCATGCAAGTTCAATCGGATTAAAATTGGGAGATATAGCAGGCCACTCAAGGACTGAATATCCTCTGTTTCCAAGAACCATCCACTAAGGCAACTCTATGAAGGTATAAGTTGTCATCCATAAACTAAAAGTTAGGACCCACTGCACCGCTGACATGTTGTTGCAGAATGACATGACATCATGGTATATCTGACCTGTTAGGTTTTTCCCATTTGAACACAAGGAAAGTTCCGTCATAGTTATTTCAGGTGTTGGAGGGATTATACCGAGTCTGAGAATTTCTCCAGATGAAAAGATGGCAGGTATCGCTCTGAACTTGTCTGTAAACAAAGCACACTCAAACTGGTTCACTGTGGAAGCGTGGTGTTCTCCGCACCAGGCTAAATGGGCTCTTCTATGGCCTGCATCTTGCAGGCCGGTGAACAAACAACCCATGCTCAGTAAACTGTATGCTTGGAAACGAACCCTTTTGTCTCTCTGCTGAAAGGTCTCTGGCAAGATCCCCTGCTCTGCTCTGCCAGCGTTGTCTGATAGGTGGCAAGAAATAACGATCTTGATCTCTTATTGTAACCTTGGATGTTCTGTATTGAAGCTTTGAGTAACAGTTCCATGCTTTTACAACTCTGCCAGAAAAGACACACCATGGGACATACAGTTCTTGCAGCACTGCCATCTAGGTTTGACCAATCTTGAATCATCCCATGCTTCTGCCTAACTTGAAGTCATCCGTTAGATTTAGCAAGTCATTCACATGGTAAAAACTGTCACATCAAAGAACACCACAGGCTCTATTCTGAAGCTCTGCCATTGTCTAATTAGTACTGTTCTAGTGCTGACAGCACCTTATGTACGCTATGGGGGGAAAAAATAGCCTTTGGTGATTCCGGATAAATTACGGAGTATGATTAACTTTGAACATGAAAATATCTCCCTGCAATTTACAACCTTAACTCTAAAGTCTTGTACCGATTTACATTGCAAGGTTTCATAACTATTATTTAAGTATAGAAAGTAAAACACATGCCTATTAAATGCATAATTCTGAAATGGAAATTTTTCTCTTGGCATTAATTTTGAACCAGGGGAAAAAATATTGCAAAGGGCTTGAAAGAATATGTAGCAATTTATTCTTAAACTACAGCTCTTACTCTCCCCAAATTTGTTAAGGAAACAGTCAACAATATAGTTATGCATTATCACTTCATTACAGTTGGTCATTCTTTCTTTCTTTTTTACACGAAATCGACTTGTTGCAGACTAAACTAAACGTCTGAAAACGAAGACAGCAATGTAGAAGTGAGAGTTGTAATTCATTTTGCCATCTTGCTCAAGTAGTCTGTAATTTACATCAATGAATTTTATTACATTTTCATTAATGTAAACACTTACAGTCTTCGCGGCGAGAGTTGAAACTCCCAGAATGCAACGCAGATTATAGATTTTCCTTTCCTGGCCGGTCGCTCACATTCAAATAGAAGAGAAAATGGCAGTCGCTGCTTCACATTCAACATTTCAACGAGGAAAAGTTCTCAACAATCAAGCTAGGGAAATTATTCTTAACGTTGCTCGTCGATTTCAAGAAGATGTATGGGAGATTTTTGATATTTCCTATTTTTGATAATTGAGATTGATATTTCCGGCGGAGCTCATGGCATTGATACTGGAGAAATTAGTCAATGATAATGTGTTTCCGGTTTCAACATTTGCCGTGACGACTATACATCAATGAATTTTATCACATTTGCTAAGACTTTATGTTATGAATTGGATACTAAAATGACATTTTTTAGCATCACAGTATATTAATATTTACATAAGCATCTCACTTATAATGAGGTTTAATCACTATAATGATTCAACATGGCTGCGTTCAGTCATGCTCAGCGGTCTCGACAAAGATTTTGGTTGACAAAGCAGTGGTTTTCATTCTCCGATTCACGGCTGGAGATGGTGGTCTCACAGCAGTCAGGATCACAAAAGTTTGATTGTTTTGATCTGTCTTGCATCCAGGGAAAGCTACATGAATTTTATTCTAAAAATGAAATCCAATTCCAGTAATTCTGAAGAAGGACTCAGCGGAATTGAGAAGATGGAGTAAAATTTGTTTGAAAGGAAGCAAAGTTCTTGTCAAGGCTAACAAATAATTAGAAAGAGTAATCAATTCATTCCTCATACAGGATTTATAATAATAAAATTATTTTAACAAATCACTGTACAAACTGGAGATAAACAAATAACTGTTCAAAAAAAATGTTTCCTTTTCTTTTCCTCTCTCTTTCTATATCACTACAAAACTGATAATTGTAAAACATTTAAAACTAAATTTACATAAAATTTTATTCCCATCAAAATTTATTGACTTTGTATTTGTTAGTTAATAAAAAAAAAAATGACTGAACTTAAAAAAAAAAACCGCACACACACAAACTACAATATGTTCAAAATATATTCAATGTTGATTAAACCTTGAAGTTAATTTAAAATTAAATTATTCAAAATTTCCTATACAAACTTTAAAGTAGGCCAGGAATACAAAAACAAACTGTATTCATAGTGGAACTTGTATGTCCACAAACGCCACCCAAATATCCTATAAAGTACACTAAGGTTCAGAAAAAAAAGACATGTTTATTAGCCCTATGTTTACAATATGATAGTAAGGTACTTACAGATTTACAGTAGGTGCTAAAAGTTTCTTCCACCAACAGTAATATAAGCATAACAGCTTGTGTACTTGAATGTGGATTGTGTTCAATTCGGTGTACAACCCCCTTCCTTCCTCCATGGCAGGTGTGCTTGTCGATCGTTGCCAAACACAATCATTCCTGTTTCCGTCGAATGATCAGTTTCACACAATTTCTGGTGCAAATGCGCAAATGTTTGACAGTTGGGCACACATCTGTTGGGAAACGTTCATGATACAATTGTACAGTGGCTCATCCATTTCCATTTGCTGCCCCATAGACTGGCTGCATATCTGCCCTCTTAGCATTAGTGAAGTGATATATCTTACTTGTACAAAGTCAACATCTCAAATAATGATGTTACCTATCTTTAAAGTTTGTACAGGCAATTTTGACTCACCCTAAATATATATTTAGGATGTGTGTGTGTAATTTAACATCCATACAAATTCTAGTAATTTTGATTATCAAAGACATTCAGAGCGGAGCCACTTAATTTTCTGAATTTCTCCATTTCAATTTCACAAATGTGGGTCAGAAAAAAGAGGAAAAAAAAACCAATCTGCTTTGGTAAAGAAAAATAAAACACTGCCCAACTAATGTGCTGCCAAATAGCACCCTCTAGAACATTCGGGTGGCATTTGTGGATATTTGGTTCCACTTTGAATACGGTTTGCTTTTGTATTCCTGACCTATCTTCCCAAAATATACATATAGGTTGTGTGTGTGTAATTTAACATCCATACAAATTCTAGTAATTTTGATAATCTAAGACATTCAGAGAGGAGCCACTTAATTTTCTGAGTTTCTCCATTTCAATTTCACAAATGTGGGAGGTCAGAAAAAGAGAAAAAAAAAAAATCTGCTTTGGTTAAGAAAAATAAAAATGGTAGTTAAAGGAGGACAGAAAATTATAGTGAATTGTAATTTAAAGATAATACTGTAATTTAATAGTAGCTATATATATAATTTCACAAAGAGAATTTTACTACTTCCATTTTTAAAAGTTTTGCTCTCGCCCTCTTTCAGACAATGATAACCGATTTCATACAAATTGTTCAGAATTAACTAAACAACTTCCTTACCTACTTGCTCTTGTGTAATATTTACTAGAGGAATCTGAGTGATCTTTTCTTTTGGAAGTGGTGGTGGTCCGGTCCCATCCAACTGATTGAGTAACTATTAAGGGGAGGGAAAAAAAAAAAAAATACGCCATTTTTAAAAACAAACAATCATAATATTTTGTGTTGTTAAAAATAACAATTCGCTTATTTCCTTTTTTATTTTTAATTTAACCTTTATTTATTACTATTTTTTTCAAATTCCAAATTACAATATGTCTATTGCTCTGAAGATAAGAGTGAGGAAACAATCTTGTCTAGATCATTTTCTATTGTATATAATTCAAAAGCTATTCATTTTTCATATAATAAAAAAGGAAGCAATTTAGCATTTGTTCACATTATATTTCTTGGATATTAAAAAAAATTGGATATTCAAGAAAACAACAAAACATCAAAGGAGAAGATACAAGAATAAGAACACCATACTTGCAGCATTCAAAGGTAGGCAGAGGATCAAGTGAGATAATTGCAAAGAAACTTAAAAAGTAACAACGCAAGCTAATAACAATCATTATTAACACAGAAGTGTCTTACCGAACTGTTAACTAATACATTCTGTAATGCTTCTGGAAATAAATTTCAATGATTTAAAAAAAAAAAATCCTCCCTACCATCTTAACACAGAATGTCAGCCCTAATTAAGGCAAAATACAGTGCGCTGAAAGTCACTACCAGTTAGATGCCAATTTACATGACTATTTACAGTTAAAAAGTTTTTTGCTCTAATTCTCTTTATTAACAACAAACATGAAATTAAAGACAATCAAAAGCCAATTTAATATTAGTCTCCATACATCACTGTATCTATCAAGAGGATCAATAAGATTCAGTAGCTGTAAAACCTCATTTCCACATGGACAAAGCAATTACATGCTTCAACCTGCATGTAATATTATACAGCCATCACTTTAGAATAAATAGGTAAAACGGAAAGTGTCTGATTGTGCTCAAAGATATCAGGATAAGTTTTGACAACTGATCATAAAATCAATTTCGTAGGTTTCATTACCTGTGTTATAATAGCATCTAATCCCCCTCGACCCCAAGCATAATCTCCTGGGTTGCCATGAAGGTTCAGGAAACTTCTGAAACAAATCAAAGTATTAAAACACATTCATAGACATATACACAACAAATATCCCTTACAAATTGCCAGTTAAAAAAAAAAAGCTTCTGATTTTACCACTGATAATTCAAATTGAAAAAGATTTCATAAATGAAAAATGGACTAATGAAAAACACATGCTCACATATATTTTTAAAATGAGAAGTTGTGCTGTGGCCAAATGTATGGTAAAAACATAAATGCATTAGATGAAAAAATAATACATTTTATTATATACTATTCAAAAAAATCTTGGAAAATTTTATAGTGAAGACAATATTCTGCCGATTCCATCATTAGCTAATTTTAATACAATCATGCAACTAATTTCTTCACTAAAAATGGTTTTCCAATACAATTCAAGAGTTTTAATTAATTTTACTAAATTCTGGCAATTTTAAAAACATGTTTTGTTAATGACATGAATTTCAGAAAGTCTGATCAAAAAAAACAAAAACAAAAAAAAAAAAACAAAACTATAAAAGACAAAGCTTCTGCAAATCATTGAAAATCTTTACAATTGAAAGATCATATAAAGGAACAGCAATTCAAGGTCAACTTCAAACTTTTCTCCCCACCTAAAATTATCCTTTAATACTGAAAATCATTGATAATTTAAAGTTCCTTTATTTTGTGGCAAAGGGAAAATGAAGATATTTTTGGAGGAAAAAAAAAATAAAATAAAAAGTTTTACACCCATGGGTAATGATTTTTTTTTTTCCTTTTCCCCAACATACTTCATCTGCTGGAATTTTGTTTGCTGTCGAACTTGTTTTTAAAAACAACTTAAACACTTGTAGGTTTTCATTTCTTATATATTCATTTTAGTTTGTATTGTAGTTTTATCATTTTAGATCTTGTATACAATGCAAGCATTTCTCTTGAAAACTTCTAATTTATGGGGATTAGAGACAATTTTCTTAACTAGCCAAAGCAAGTGCTTTTGACAAGCACAGTGGGACAGTATGAAATGCTTTACTGTAGGAAGTTCTTTAAAAACATCTCAAAAGATTTCAGCAATGCATACATTGTCAAAAACTTTGTCTTCCCTTAGGTGCAATCAAATTTGAATTGAAAAGTCACCAATAAAAGTTAGAGAGAAATAAAACATTTATTGGCAATTTTACTGTTTTCATTTTGCTTTTGTTTTTAAATAGCAGGAGGGGGATGAGGAAGTTTTAAGAATTTCCACATCATCAAACAGAAACTTTAGCAAAGCCTAAGTTTGATAATTGGAGAATAAACCAATGGCATCATCATGTAACTTTATATAATCTTTTGATGCCTGAAAAAGCGTTGTTTTAAAAACTTAAATATTTTAGAGATCTTTATATTTCTTAAACTAAAGATCTAATTCAATTACTTACATTGGAAAAGCGGCATTTCCCCCAATGGCTAAAAAGAAATAATAATATATGAGAATCCGTAATGCTATAAATCACTAATTTTAATAATTAGGAATTTTTTTTTAAATATTTAATAAATATAAGTTCTCAACAATTATTAAAAAAAAAATCAACAACAATTATTACAATTATTTCATCAATAATCTTAAAAATTCTGATAAAAAGTATCAGAAGATTTTCTTTAATTTATTTATTTATTGCAAAAGGAATAATATTAAACATCAAAACTTGTCAATAAATTATATAAAACAAAAGTACTAAACAAAAATAGAACAATGTACAATAATCATAATTTTTAAAATTTATACTAAAAACAAAATTTAAGAATATTATCAGAATACTCACCTCCTGCTCCTGTCAGATGAGCAAAAATCTGTTGTATTAATCTGCAAATAAATACATTAGAAAACTTCATTTAATAAGGTTATTCCAAAATGCTTTTTATATTATATATTATGAAATACACAAGCAGCTTATAAAGCCATATTTTAAAAGATGTTTAACTGAATTTAAATCACAAACATCCATTTAAATTTTGTCAATTAAGGACAGTTATTATTTACTTTATTCTTTTAAAAATACTGAAAGCCTGCTAATTTTGGATTCCCTTTTCTTAAAATCACTTTCTAAAAAAAAGTTTAACACATGCCCATGTTTTTGTTCAATAGTGATTTAAATGCATATCATCCTATTAAAAAAAAAAAAAAAAAAGAAAATACTCATTGTCATTAAGCAAAAAATCAATTTCAGTAAAAACTATATTACACTACAGGGTGATTCAAAATCCCCTGTACAAACTTTAAAGGTAGGTCAGCAATACAAAGACTAAACCGTATTCTTAGTGGGACGTATTTCTGCAAATGTCACCCGAATGTGCTAGAGGGCACTGTTTGGCAGCACATTAGTTCGGCAGTGTCGAACACCAGACTTGTTCTACGCTGATTTCTTCCTCTGGGGTTACCTCAAAGCCATCATCTAGGAAACCCCTGCTGACACTGACCTCGTCACAAGAGTCGCTGTGGCACCTGAATATGTCTGCAAAAGACCTCGCATTTCTGAACTTGTTCAGCAATCCATTCATCGACGTTGCAAAGCCTGTATTACTGATGGTGGAAGTAACTTGGAGCACTACTGTGAACCTGTAAGTGTACACCTTACTGTCATATTATAAACATAAAGCTATTAAACATGTTATCTATCTTACTTGTTGTCTTATTTCTGAACCTAAGTTTATCTTCTAGCTCAATTTGGGTGGAGTTTGTGGGATATACATTCCACTATGAATATGGTTTGTTTTTGTATTCCTGACCTACCTTTAAAGTTTGTACAGAGAATTTTTAATCACCCTGCATATATTATGAAACTTAGTAGATATATTGTTGAATATGTTGTATGCTTTTATTTTATTTAAAATACTGGAAAGCGTTTGACCAATAAAGACTTCAACATGATGGATGGTATATTAAATGAGATAGCTCAGATGAAGAATCCATATTGTGAAGATTGTCTAACTTTTAAATATTGTGGAAAGCCATATGTAATAATCAAAATTATTAAAAATATTTTTACAGCTTTAACATCATCTGAAAATAAAAAGAAGAAAAAAAAAAAGTTTCCTCAATTCATAAATCATGTGAAACATATGTTAACAACTGTCTACTACAATGTAGAGTTAATCAATTAAAATAATTAGCAGAATTTGTGAAGCTGAAGTACACAGGTATCCATTAATTATGGGGGAAAAAAGCAAAATTGTGATTACCAGTAAAAATGAGTTGCTATGAAACTGGATATGATGAGAAAAGTAAGATGCAGTTAGGTGTTTGATGCAATGAACCGCAGCATATTTGGGACTGCATGGGAGATGTTGTCAATTTGTCTTTAAATTATGAAGAAAGAAGTTTGAGATAAAAGATGTGCTATAATGGCTTTCAGATATCATTTAACAGATGCACTTAGATGGAGTGCTGTAGGAAGACTAGAGGCAAGTCAAAGTCAGATGAAAGTAGCAAGTTGGCTGAATGCGAGTCCATATGGGTCCAGATCGTGGAATCAATTTAAAAGTATGCATTCAACTTTTCAAAGGAAGGCCTAGTACTACAACTTCATGTAGCATGTCTACCTGTTCTGTGGCTGCTGGTATCTCTTCCACTGGAATTAATGCTAAGGAAGAGACGGCCAGCAGCCTGCATGCCTTTTAAGTCATATTCAGGAGAGAACATCTGAAATGAGCAAGACTTTAAAGTCATTTGTACTGAAAATCAATGGATCAGTATAAGTTTTTTGGTCATTAGCTAATGTACAGTATACTAAAAGTTTTTACCAAAATTTTCATACATATTAATATTTTTTTTTTTTTAAATTATTGCGATTTTTCTGCTTTTTTCTTATTAATGGAAATCAGGGTATTTCATTAATATTGCAATCTGTATTTCGGCTTCCAGTATCAATAAAAAAAAACCAAAGTTGAAGGGGGGGGGGGGGGGAAAAAAAAAAAAAAAAAAAGCTACATATACTAAATGTTAAGCATGACAAAAAAATACCCTTCCAAGGAAGCAGGTGACCGGTCCACAGATCTTCGACGTATCGCTACTCTAGTTGGATATAATCCCTGACTTCTTGTTCTTCTGCCTTGTGATGTTGAGGAGGAGGAACTATCTTCTCGATTCCCAGCATTCTCATCTTGTTCACCAAAAGTAGGCCTTAGGGTATCTAAGAAGGCTCGACTCCATAACTAAAAAGAAGAAATATTCAAAATAAATAAATACAATTTCATTAATTAATACAAATATTTCAATGTCAATCTTTTCAATAATTGCATAATGTGACTTAGATTTCCAAAATCTAAGTAAAAAAAAAAAAAAAGTTCGTAGAACATGCACAAATCCTACTCTAACTTAAACATCTCTAGTATGGTACTGAATGTCCTCTGCTTTAGAAAAGTAACACCTATTGGCTTCAGAAAAATCAAGTCGTAACTTTTTAACCATTTACTTTTTGTTATATACTCTGTGTACTGAC
>JAFIDM010012231.1:111178295-111189235 GCA_023159025.1 Thereuonema tuberculata
GAAGTAGCTGACTTTACAAACCTACAGATGAAGTGTTTCAAACAATGAATATATGTGAACCATCACATCAGGTTAACAAGTTATTACTATCTCTGTGGGTGAGACTAAGTTTTGTTTTAAGTGCTTTTTTTTTAGAAGCATTATTTTTTTTATTAACCGAATTTTTATTAAAAGTAAGAACCAAATAAAATTTGGCTCTTTCTTTAAAATTAATTACAAAGATCACAAGTATACTCATTTTTGAGAATGAGGAAGTTCATAGTAATATGACGTTGTCTATTTTCAACCATCTACAGATAATGAATTAAGCTCTTTTAGGGCAGTATGCCAATCTACTAACGAAACTTAAAACCATCAAACATCAGCAAAGCTTCATTCATTAACCTATCAAAACAATCATAGAAATGAACTATAAATACTAGATTAATAGGAACTTGAATATAAAATTTAACCTTAAGACTATGATTCCCTCCTTTTTTTTCTTTTTTAAGCTATCAATGAAAAAAGTAAAGAACAGGCACAAAATCCATGAACTTAATTCATACGCAACCGCTGCTCCAGAATCTAAAATAGTCAAACTTAAGATTAAACTTTTTTTCATTTAAATTATTTTCAAATTTGTTTATTTTGTATTTTTTTTTTTTTTTTTTTCACTTCAAGGTAGAATGGAATGTTAAACATACATGATAAAAAGCTTTCAAAAAGTTGCCAAATGGACAACAGCCAAGAAAAAAAGGGTTATTCCGAATACAGAAAAAGATTCTTAAAGAATGCTTCCTAAGAAATTATCTGATAAAGATTTGCACTACATTTAAACCTCTAAAAAAAAAAAATATCATTTATGGTATGAATTAATCAAAACACAAATTACAATTTTCTTACTGAAAAGATAACTGTGATTAAAAAGATACAATTTAAAACAAAACAAAAATCAAACCCTTGAAAACTTCAAGGAGTCGGTTCTCAGTTGAAAAGACCAAATCTAATAGAATTAGTTTTTGCTAACCAACAATTTATTCAAGCTTTTATTAACTTCATATTTAAATTTAGATTACTCCTAGTTTCTCAACAATGCTGAAAATAAAGCAAAAAAAAGCACAATTTACCCTAACCTCATTTCTATTTTCACATTACAACTGTCAAGACACTAACTGAAGGAAACTTAAAAAAAAAACTAAGATACTTCAACAGATATACAGAAAACTATAATATTCTGTAACTAATAGATCACACATTTTAATATGAAGTCTGCAAGTGACTTAACAAGCATAAGGAGCTTCCTTTTAATTTTTCATTACATAAAATAAAAAAATAAAAAATGCTACCATTTAAAAAAAAAGTCTACATTACAGTTAAGCTCAAGCTTTATTCTTCCTTATAATTTCATAGCCTATCAAATATGTATTTATCGGCACAATAAAAATTCAGTAAGTATAACATTCATACTCTTATATTATTTACATAAACAAAAACAAAAAAATGGTTTCCTAGTTATCATCAATAAAAAATATGCAAAAATTCTCATGCTTAGTACCGTATATGCTCCAATAAACACCGAGTCTCTTATTGTCGCCGGTCTCTAACAGTAGCCAGGTCTTTGATATTTGCCTACCGTTGATATTGCCTTTAAGATTCGCGCAATGGAATACGTGAAAGAAACTTCCGGTGAGGCGTCCGCCCGTCATTGCGGATTCGGACGACAAATAGCAGTGAAAGCTACAGAAAGACATTGCCATTTATCTACAACAGTCTTATGTAGCATATGAAATTCAAATAAAGTGGCTGTTTGTAATATGAGCCAGCATTTATGTGTAAAAATATTGCGTTCTGAAGGTTTTTGTTAATAATGGCCGGCCTTTAATAGCAGCCAGTCTCTATTAAGCGCCAGGAGCCTAGGCTAGTTTTGCAAATAAACGCCGGGGGCCTCTATTGGAGCATATACGGTAAGTAATTACTGTTGGAACTAAGTTTAGATGATGGAAATAAGTTGACCAAAAAAAGGCCAAAAAAAGAAAATAAACAATAATTCTGAGAAATTTACGTGATTTTTTTCTCCCCTACCTAAGAAAAGAATGTGCGTCTCCATTTTATAAAGCCTGTCTTTTTATTTTTTAACCACTATCATGAGCCATCATTCTTGTAATGATGGTCAAGGACTATTTCCTTCAAAGACTAACAGTTGCATATTTTAAATTACTGGCAACCACTACAATTCTAAGGAATACTGTCTGAAAGTGCATGAAATGCAAAGATAAGAATAACAATGAAAAGCATTTTTGACATAGTTGTGGGTTCAATAAAGAATGATAGTTTATGTTTAAAATAATTCTGTGTTTCTGAATCCCATTCTTATTTTCTTATTGTGTAATCTCCTGCCATCATCTATACAAATCATGAGCAAAAGGATTCATCAATTGTATGTTTATTACGTTCAAACCATCTTAATATTACCCCATACACCTCTAATAGCAGGCTTATCATCTCTCATTTCAATATTTGTTGAACCATTTGTTCTTTCAAATGTGAATAATAATATAAAAAAAATAAAAAATAAAACAACAATGGAATATTTGTTTTAAATATTTATCAATCAAACAATCTATTTTCTTCTTTCTGAAGATCTTGATCTACTGATAACAATTAAGACCTCAATGTTCAAAATGACTGATTCAAGATATTTTAATTTAAATTAAAATAGAAATGCTTTCTAGTAGTAGCACTACGAAATATTTCTATAATCTTATCTTTATCAAAACTATTAATTTCAGTTAATATACTGATATTACTAATAAAAGCATGTAGATCGTATAATCACTGCAAACTCACTGATCTCTTCAAGGCAGAGATTTGGAGATTATATACCAACCAGGGGATAACTAAAATCATGAATGAATTACAACAGAAGTTTGCTTTCTTGGAGATATATTATTTCTAGAACAGTTATTTCAGAATTATTTCACATTATTCATATATTTTGATGAGAAATTTGTTTAACATTAACAAATCGCAGTTCCATCAATATTAGGAGCACTATATTTATGCTGTTTCAACTGCAGAAATAACTTTCAATTTAATGTAAAATTCTGATGTGCATGTGCACACTATAAGGGCTCCGGCACAGTGTCAACTCCCAGGAGCAACCCCGAAAGCAGAATGTTTTTTATCTTTCTGCGACGATTGATGCTGAGACAAAAAACTTTCTGCAGGTGCAGAAAAAAAAAAACAAACCTTCAAATCGATAACCAAAAAAAAAATGACCCCTGTTCTATACGATATCTTTCTGCAGCCCTCACTTTCGTTCTGCAACATTGTCGCCCCGTCGCTCGATATTCTGCTTTGGGGGGAGCAACTAACCACAGAGGCAATAAAAAAGAAGAACCCTTTTTATGCTGCAGGGTCTTGCAAAAGACGGGTAAACTAAGGGTAATAATGGGACGGTTAGTGCTCTATTGTTGTGCGGTATCGCCACGGGTAAGAACTCTGTCTCAGAGAATGGGTCTCGTCTTTCGTTTGGGAGTTGATTTCATGCCTGCGGCATAAAAAGGGTTCTTCCCTTTTACGACCCTGCCGTTAGTTGCTCTGAGAGTTGACAGTGCGCCGGAGCCCTAATGCAGTGATTGTCAGTCAGGGAAGTAAAGGAATTGTCAAAATCAAGTCAACACCCAGACATTTGAAAGGTAGAATAAGCATGTTACTATAAGTAAAAAAATTACTTTTCCTAGTCTGAATTATCATATCTAGATTTACCACATGAATATAGGATAACTAATTCAAATGCTTTCAATGCAGTAATGGTGTGTAACAATCCAGACACACACTTAACAGTTATCAGCAGACACTGTGACACCCACATGGCACCCATACCTACAGCTGAACTGCCCGAATCCAGATGATCTATTATCCTTATACATACATTAAGTTTAGAGGATATTGTTGCACCAGTGACCTCAAAAAGATATTAATTGTAATCATTAAGTGGATTAGGCCTCATCAAATGGATAATAGAGAGCCGGATTCTTCTACAAATTGTAACTAACCAACAGCAATCTCGATGACCTGACAGGTAGGACTATTATACAGTAGGCTTAGTTTGTTTAAAGTCAATAATCATAGCATCCAGTTGGAATGTAACTACAGCAAACAGATCAAGATCTATAGAGTATTTTTTTTTTTACTTAGCAGCCACACAGAGCAAGGTTTTAATTTCATACTATGTATATTTCCCTCAATTATTGGTAGATTATATGAGTGCTTCAAGCTTAAATAATGCATTTACCTTATCTCTAACAAGACTATTTGAAAGTTGCCTAAGTGAATTTTGTACTTTTATAATGCAATAATAATCTTTTAACATCACAGAAAGGGAAGGATTTACATTTTAGAAAATACTGGAGCAAAGGTCAGATGTAAAAATGCAATTGTCTTTATTCAAAGAATTATAGGTAGGAAAATTTGCCTTGATTATTGACATTCGATTTCAGCTAGCATTTAAATCAAATCCACAATTAATAATCTAACACAATTTTTTTTTTTTGGTTTTGTTTTGTTCAAGATTTTGATATTGCAGTTGAAGAATATTTCTAATAAATCATAAAAAAAAAAAAATAATAATGTTGGACTCAAATCTACAGTATGTTTTAATTGCATCAAATTTGTGGCTATAATCACTGCAATGTTGAAAGTGGCAGAAAAATTGCTATTCCATACCTCGTTAGGATATAATAGAAAAATAGCTGTAACTTTTTTTCATTTTTTTTAAAATAAAAGATGACTTATGCTTCATTTAAATTATATTCAAATGAAATACATATATAAAATATTTATCAACCATCTTTCTCCATTATGTATGTAGATATACCTATCCTGCCAAAAGTATCCCACATTTTCAATGCCAGAAGAGGCATTTTTTTTTAGTCTGAATGACAACATGAGTGAATACATTACTGTATATTTCTTCAGCAAAAGTAAACAGTGAGCACACATTATCTTATCAGGTAACTTGATATATTCAGTAACTTAAAACTTTCAATTGATGGCACAGAAGTTCAAAAGTTCAAGCAAATTACACATGAACAGAGAAACTTTTCGTGGCAATGCATTCTACTTAAGTGACAATGGAGCATGCTGAAGACCATTAACAAACTTGATTTTTCTTTTGTGGTTTCCGCTTACATCTTAGATGATGATAGCAATTTTGGCAATCTTATTTCACCCCCCTCCCATCCTCTCAGTAACACCAAAATTTCCAATGCAGTGAACTGGTTTGTCTGCACCATTGTAACTAGTACTATTTTACAATACTTAAGTGTTTCTGAATCTTTGATGACATATTATATGCCAAGCACCTTAAAGTAACAGAAATTGAAAATATTTTTTAAAAAAATGTAAAGATTAATGCAAACTATCTTTTCCTTGGATAGGTTAATTTTTTTTTCTTCTTTTTAATTTTCAATTTGCAAATATATCCCAAAAGAAGACGGTAATTTCTAAATTAATTATTCAACCGATCACATGGCATCAATAATTTAGTATTATTTATTTTAAACAAATACATTTCATAATTACATAAAATACTGATTAATTAGCACTGAATGTATTACTGACAACCCTCTGCTAGTAGTATTAAACACGAATAACAATTATTTACAAGAACAATTCCAGTATTAATGAAAATTTGGAGAGCGTATGGGGAAATAGGAGGCCACTGGGAGACGAGATATATTGCAAACTATCAAACTGACATTCTGTGATCACAAACTTTTACATATTTGAACTCTTCAGTTAAAATTTACTTCAAAACTTTTTCACATTATCATTTCTTTTAACAGAAACCAATAAACCATAAAACGAACCCAGCATGTATTGTTTAAACTAATATTATGTTAGAAGCATCATTTATTTGGTTATTACATTAACAGAAATTCGATTTCCCTGCTTTGCAACTCCGTATATTTGGAAATTTGTAGATTTCCCGGGAATGATGAAGCTAGTCATAATATCTTGCACAGTATTTATATTTAAATATGACAGTTTTTTTGGAACTAACATTTATGCCTCATTTTATAAATAAACATTCTTCAACTTTCCTATAGAAACAATTGTTAGTAACTCTATCACTAATAGAATAGCTCATTAAATAAGGTTAACTAAAAAAAAAAAAACCCAAAAGATCACTGAGTCTGCCAAAAAAGGATAATACTTTCATAATGGCCTAACAGGCTAAAATTCAATAGACTTCAGTATTCATTCATTATTTCATTTGATGCTATGTACATTTTGCCAAAGTGTGGGAGTGCACAATTAAATAGCCTTCACACTCCCTTCACATGTGAAGGCAACACAAAATGTTGTATCCTCACTATGTATCGCCACCTCGTGTCATCCCTGAAGATGGAATATGCAAAGTATTCCGAAACTGTCGGTTAACTACCACCTTTTTAATCCTGATTATTCATTTATTATACAAGTAAGCATTTCATTTCCTTTTTTTTCTCTCTTTATATTAAAACCTTTCATTATTAAGTTAAAACTTTAGAAAATCATTTGGTATAGCCATAAAAGTTTCGTTACTTGAAATAAGGCATTTTATTTCAATGTAGGCTACTTTAGTGATCGATTTAATTATGATAAAAAAAACCTACTTTACTGATTTAATCAAATTAATAAGTTCAAAATGGATTTACAAAACTGCATATAATGTAATATAAGCAAAAGAGAAACAGCACAAAAAGTTACCTCAACAAACTGGGCAGCAGGATCAACATCATCATCTGGGTATTCACTATAAAATAAATAAATAAAATATTAATAAATAAATCAACAATTGCTTTGAAGTAATTTTTTTCTATTTATATCTTTATCGGCAATCTCTCACTCCATAACCTTCAATGTACTCTAC
This sequence comes from Thereuonema tuberculata, assembly GCA_023159025.1. Classification (NCBI taxonomy): domain Eukaryota; kingdom Metazoa; phylum Arthropoda; class Chilopoda; order Scutigeromorpha; family Scutigeridae; genus Thereuonema; species Thereuonema tuberculata. Next base: position 111,185,194 of record JAFIDM010012231.1, read on the forward strand.
ATGGCAATCTTATTCTGGTAACTGTTTTCTGATTCAAAAACATAAGAATTCAATTGAAAATGACAAGACAGCAAATGATTTTGCTGAATTATTATTTCCAAAAGAACCTTTATGATGATGATATCGGGTTTATTAATCTGCAAGCTTTGTTTAAAAAGAATTATGCATTTTAGAACACTGCTGCCTTTAAATAAATGTCGTTTCCTCGGCTTTTTAAAATAAATTTTTGGAACTGCAGAATTAGTCATGCCTTCCCTACTTGCAAATTGTTTTATCGAAAAGTTATAGCTACTGAAAATTTTAAATTGAAACCACTATTAAAACTCCTATTTGCCTAGGAATTGAAAATTTCCTTTACTGAAATCAATGACAAAATATCCAAATACTTATTACGTAATTACAAATGCCAATGAAATGGATACAACCAATTAAGTTAACTGCCAATTACATAAAAAAAAAATCATAAATTGGGTTCTAGTAGAACTTACTGAAGCACTCAAATTTTAAATGTTTTTCCAAACAGTACATCGTGTAGCTTCCTTTTTAAGAAGTGCATTCCAAAAAGGCATTGGCTAATTTAAAAATCTTATTAGACTGCGTGCTCAATTGAAAGTGGACATCTGTGGTGTGGAACAGACGCTTCATTTACAGAGTGTCTAATAGCATATACTGTTGCCTTTTGCCCTAAGCACAGCATCCACACACCGCGGCATGCTCTCCACTAGTTTTTGATAGCAAGGAACTGGCATTTTTGCCCAGTCCTTCTTTGGCCTGCACAAGTTGGATGCGTGTTTGCGGTCGCATCGGACGCGCATGAATCCGGCACTCCAATTCATCCAACAGATGTTCAATAGGGTTGACGTCCGGACTCTGGTCGGGCCACTGACAACATGGGCTTTAAGGCAGGGCACACTGTCGTGCAGGAACACCAATGGACCTTCACCGAACTGCAACATAGGAAGCATGGAATTGTCTGGAACGTCCAGATACTGTGTGGATGCCATGTTCCCCTCGATCACAACCAATAGGGCATGTCCAAACCAGGAGAAAAACGTCCACACCATCATTCCACCACTGTCAAACTTCACTGTTGGGATGACACACTCAGGTAGCAGCTGTCCCCCTGGCAAACGCCACATCCAGGTGTGCCTCATCCGATCAGTAGATTGTGATGCGTGATTCGTCGCTCCGCATAATGCTCTTCCAGCAGTCCATAGACCAAGACCATCGCTCTTTACACCAGGCCACACGATGCTGGGCATTTACAGGAGTGATGTTAGGCTTGTGGGCAGCAGCCCGAACAGTGAATGCTAAGGCATGGAACTCCCGATGAATCGTAATGGTACTGACAGTTGTTACCATTGCCTGCTGGAAGTCCTGCCGCCGTTGTTCTGCTGGAACAGCTCTGTTCTTCAGGGCCCTCTGGTCTCTATCGGTCAGCATGCGGGCTTGGCCACCTCCATGATGTCGTGTTTCCACTTCATGATAATAGCACTCACGGTCGACTTTGGCAGGTTCAGTGTCGCTTCTATGGCTTGCACACTCTGGCCACTAATGTGGCAGCCTATGCCTACTCAATGTTGAAAATCGCTCAGCTGCTTTGATGGTGGCATTTTACCTCAGCATGTGGTTAGACACCAAATGACTTCAATTACACATGATTGTGTTGTTTTGTAATGAATATATTCAAATTATTGCCTGACTTTGCACGGGTTGTTCCACTATGGCGTATGTCCACTTTCGATTGAGCAGTCGATGTATATTGATCTCACTGGTGAATACTATTATCAGATTTAAAATAACTGAAAAGACTAAAACATGTGTCTCTTCCCTTACTTGGTTTCATCATCACCTTAAATTCATGGTAACCAAGTGAAAGCTTATTTATCTTGGAAATATACAAATCCTGTCTGAGAATTAAGAACTAAGTAACTATGTACAACATTTTTTTGCAACATGTACAAACATCTAATTTAAAAGTATGACAGAAGTAAAAAAATTAGGGATGGGTAGTTCCTGAACGAACTAGTTCAATAAACGACCTAGTTCAAATGAACTAGTTCATGAAAAGAACTATAGTTCACGAACTATCTAGTTCAAATGAACTAGTTCGTTCTTTTACCACTCCACTATTGGCTATTGGAATTGGTTTATTTCGCTTTATATTAAGTATTTGAGAACCTTTTTTTTTTTTTGGTTGTAAAAGTATTTGAAAACCTTTTTTTTTTTTGGTTGTTAAGGTAAAAAAGAACGACTTAGTTCATTTGAACTAGTTCAATAAAAAGAACGACTTAGTTCATTGAACTATTTTAATAAAAAGAACTATCTCAAAAGAACTAGTTCAGTAAAAAGAACGACTTTGCCCATCTCTAAAAAAAATCATGTGTAACTATAGCCTCTTCACGCCTATTCTCCAATCTATATTATCTGATCTAAACAGGAGGATATGTGGACAGATTAATGAAAAAAGTAAGAAAAATACATACAAGGGAAGATATGGTCAAACAAATATAATGAAAGTTTGAAATATTAAATAAGGTTTATTTATAATTATAAGTCAACTAATGTAACAGAATACAGATTTATTACTTGAATAATTAATTTCCAATTAAATAAACTGAACATTATTTCATGATGTGTCAAAGAGGGCACAAAGCCATGCTAATGGACTACAAGTTGCAATCACCCTCTGTTGGTCACAAGATCATCAAGCTTTATCTCCTACAGAAAATATTTCAGATGTAATGGGAAGTTGTCTTCTATAGTGTGAGCAACTAGACAACCATTACACAATCAGAATATCCAAATGGAAAAAGAACGAGCTATAATACACTACAAGGAATCTTTGTATCAATGCATGATTGGACATGTAACTGCCAGAGGTAAAAACACAGAATTATTAATTACCAGCAGAAAACAAAATAAAAAGCTATTTCTTAAAAGTTGAAATTTTCTTCAACTGTTTATCTCATATCTAATTAATCCAGCAAAATTGCATTTACATAGCTACAACATTACTGAGTGCAGAAATTTTTGTGTTAGTTTGTCAATGTGTCTAAATTAACGATAAAATTCAAACTTTCCAGAAACAAACCTTAAGTTCATCCTTATTATTAATTTTATAAACACACGTTAAACTTACAAGTAAACCTTTAGTATATTTATGAAATATGACTGCTATCAAAAACACTTGACTACTGTTATCAATATTTTGTTCATTAATGATATGATGTTCTTTGCTTTACTGTGTTACATCATCATACAAATTCTAAGAAAAGACAACTTGATAGATTTCATTTCTACTCAATGCCCAATCATTTCCTGATAAACTTAATTTTAGCTTTCTCTTTTTAATAATAATAATAATAATAATAATAATAATAATGGCAAAAGTAATAAGTTACATTTTTAAAGACAATTTAAGTTATTAAATAAACAATGTAAAAACTATGATACCTTGAATGATCAAGAGAATCTTCCAATTCTTCAATAAAACCACTTTGACATCTAGGACACGTGAACTCCTGTTACAGAACAACAAATATATGTAAGTAAAAAGTATTTGAGCAAGTGTATTTAACTAAAGCTTAAAGAAACCACAGCCAAAAACTTTAAATACTTTTAACATAAAAAATAGTAAGTATTAAATATCTAATGAATAAAATTCTGATACATAACAGACAAACCAAATATGATTGAAAATCTACATAATTAATGTGATACTTCAGTTACAGTTATATTTGTTTCATTTCACACACATTTCAGTTGCAATAGTTTTAATGACACAGGAACAACTGAGATGTGGTAGGGACATCTTGACTAGTAAATCTTGAATTAGTCAAGGACACAGCATGTGCCTATTTCGAGATGAGATATAGGCACATGAAAGAGAAAAGACAAATACAGTCGTCAGCTCCAGGATTCAAACCCAGGTTCAAGCATAAAAGACACAAGGCAGACCACTGCCCTGACCATTAGGCAAATATTTCAGCTGCTTCGCAAATTTATTTTTTGGTCGACTTAAAAAGTTGCCTAACAAGTG
>JAFIDM010012231.1:111199235-111220135 GCA_023159025.1 Thereuonema tuberculata
CTGATGTACAACTGACCTGACTTAAAATAATCCATAATATAGAACTATCGTGATTTTGGTTTCATCTTTTGTACAATGTTTTCTAAGTTTTGTAATTTCTGAAAATGTTCTTCAGCTCTTTCATGACTCGTAAAAAAATGTCTTACGACATTTAATGCTCTGAGAGCTTCTGCTTGTGTCACCGCTTCACTTTCAGTATCACTGTCGTTATCCACACTTTCTGCTGCATTGTGCAGTACAACTTTCGAAACAATTTTGGAAATCGAAGCTTGAGAAGTGGTAGCAATTTCATCATCAATTTTCACATATTCACTTTCCCCTTCTATAGCACAGCCGCGATTTCTGAGATCTTGTATTAACACAGCTAAAGGAATATCGTCTTCGTCATCTTCATCTGTTATTTCATCCACACTATTTGAAGAAAATTGAAAACCAGCATGTCGAAAGCAATTTGAAATGCATGTGTTTGACACCAAGCTCCAACTTTTATGAATATAAAAAATTGCATCTAACACAGAAACGTGAAAAAAATTTTTCTCATCAATTGCTGAAATTCAGAAGGAGATTTCTGTAGTTAATTTTCAGATTTTGAATGACTCCCTCATCCAAAGGTTGCAAAACACTGGTAACATTTGGGGGTAAGAAAACAAGCTCAATTGATTTCAACTGAGGTATGTTGATATGAGCAGGGCAATTGTCTGCGATGAAAACAACTTTTCTTTTCTTTTTCAAAAAGTATCTATCGAAACGCCGTATAGTTTTCTCAAACATGTTAGTATTCATCCATGCTTTTTTGTTTGCATCATAATCCAAAGGTAAAGACTTGACATTTTTAAAGCAACGTGTCTTGAAATTTTCCGATAACTAGCGGTCTCAGTTTTTCAGAGCCATCCATATTAGCTCCTAAAAAAATTGTCAGTCTTTCTTTACTTTTTTTCCCCCCTATACATTTTTCTTTCTTGAAAGTAAGAGTTTTGTCGGGAAAAAAAGTCCACATTCATAAACATTGAATGTATTGCAATGTTCATACCGCTTCAAAATGTCATCTAACACAGATTTCTTCCAATCACTTAAAACGCTATCATCCACATCACCGGCTTCACCACACACTGTTTTAAAATTTAAGTCATGTCTTAATTTAAATCTCTGTATCCATCCATTGCTCGCCATAAAATCGTTCTCTCCTAATTCGGTGGCTATTTGTAGAGCTTTTTCTTTCAGTACTAAGCACGATATAAGCACATTATATGCTCTAGCAAATTTTATCCATTGGAGAAGGCCTTCAACTTTCTCATACGGTGATAAATGCTTCCTCTTTCTCTTTCCATTACATGTTCCTGCAACAGTATGCGAGGACAGAATATTGTTGAGTCGTTCGTGGTATCCCACGCTCTTTGGCATGGTTTCGATACATTAGTTTTCAAAATCTTCGAAGATTTTCTTTTTCTCTGATAGAGACAACGTTTTTCTTTTTGTCGACATCATAACACAAGCACAGAAACGGTTGGAATGAGATCCTTTCCTTCGACTTCCTGGTGAACAACAATGGACACGTGACGCGATGGGAACGGAGAAATATCCTTCCCACTCGTCAAGGCGTGGGAAAGCTGTCCCTTCCATCAGAAGGAGAAATGACGCCGATAAAAGATCGTACCCATGGAAAAATTCTTGGAATTGAATTAGTCTGGCACTGAAATCACAGACAAAAGTGACCTTATATGCGATTACGGTATTTAAGACCTGACCATATATCTGATATTTCATATCATAGAATTCCTATTCAATGAGCCGGGACTTTAGAAAAGTGACCTTTTATGCAGGTGACCTTATATCAAGGTCTGACTGTAGTTGGAAGTCAAAGAGGAATAGTATGTACGAGATTCAACCAAGAATCATTCCTTCACACTTCAAAGAAATGAAAACATTCACTTTACATGATAAGCTTCTAGTCTATATGACAGCTTATGGTCCAAAACCAAGCTTTCAGAGCCAATGTTACTTGGCTATTGGCTTTTGGATGCAAAAAAATTTATATAAAAGTATGGATCTGTTATAATTTGATGATCCATATAGATCAATTAAATATCATTTCCATTCATTCACTGTTCTCTCTGAGCAATCAGCTAAGTATAAAACTGTCTTATGATTAACTGTTCATGCTATTGAGCAAGAAGTCTGTTCAGCATATGGAGGACTAATATCTTTATTAAAACAAAAACATTGATGTTACTTAATAATATATAACTTCAATAATTTATCTGGGATACTAATATAAATACATAATATTAACTTCTTCTAGAATATAAAATACAGTAAAACCTCTCAAATCCGGCCCTCGGTAGCCCCACGGAAATCCAGCCTGATCCCGAGTAAAATAATTTTTTTTAATAACTAAATTCATTTTCCTATCCACGCGTATTCATTATGAGTGAAAAAAGAAAGAAAAACTTTGTAACTATGGAACAGAAGCTTAATGCGTTAAGGAGATTGGATGCAAAGGAATCTGCAAAACAAATATCGAAAAAGCACATTTGTATTGTTTTTAATAAACATTTGAGTACAAATTATGAAAATGGGGTCAAATTAATTAAACCTGGCATTATGTCTTCACAAAAATTGAGCTATTGAATTATTTTAGGAACACACTTGGTAGTCCGGCTTTTCTGTAATCCACATTAGGCCGGATTTGAGAGGTTTTACTGTAATGTATTTGTTGTAGAATTTTCAATCTTTTGAAAATAATGTAAGTCAATTAATTTCTGACATTACTTCCTGCTTTTTTTCCCCTCATGCTATACTTTGTTAATCCCAAATAAAAGGATTTCCTCCTCAATTAATTTTGAAGCTGAATGTACATAAGTTTTCTATTTTTTGTAGATTGATGTACAATTCGTAAGAATTACATACATTATGTAATGGATTGTTTGTAAAGGACCAAGTAAATATTTAAAAGCATGTTTGTTATTTTATTTATTCTATATGAATTCATAATCACTACTACTTTGCTACAAAAAATATGCAATCAAAACTTGTTACTAACAATTTCAAAAGCAATATCTGGTTTCAAATACTTTTCTTTTTCAGTATAATGAAAAATATAGATTGTATGATTCATTGGACATTGAAAGACCTACAAGAAATTTTATAAATCTAATTTTGATAATATTCATCAGTATTATCAAGATGCTTCTGAAGATAGTAAAAACATCCATTGACAACTTTGAAACATGTCACTAATCATGTCAATTATGTCCTGGGAAAAAAAAAATCTATGCAAGTTATCATTGCAGTGACATTGGATCATCCGAATGGAAATGCATTTGGAGACTAGATGTTTTCCAGCAGGATAATGCATGCTGCTGTTTATTTACCTGTGCTTTTTTTTAATGTCTTTTTAAACTTGAGGGGCGAAACCAAACCATAGCAGAAATTTCAGATAAAAGTTATCTTTTGCTTGGATTCACAATGATGTGGCTCAGATTAAAATGAGCAGGCTAATTTTAATAACTAATGAGCTACTGATTGTGTAGTCACTTCCTACGATGAATAAATGTCAACTGTAAAAAACATGCCACTATCACACTTAGAAAAGTGGCAGAGTTCTAATCATTTTTCCAACTAACCTTGTGTGTGTGGTGATACACCATTCAATGTTTCTCAAAAGTGGATCTGTTTACAGAAATCTGTAACATTATGCTGTTGCTAAAGAATGAAAGAGACTTGGATTTTAGCTGGAAAAACCATTACGTTCTGAAAGTTGAAAGACAAAAAAAGGGGAAGGACTGAAAAAAGAAGAATAGATGTAGACAAGAAAGGGAAAAAAAAGCTCCCAGTAGTTTTGTTGGGGAGAGAATAATAATAATTTCATCACTGTGATGAATAGCACCTTAAAACTTCAATACTATACATATGTACTGTTCGACCATGAATAAGAAATCCCTTAACACTTCTGCATGTCAGAAGGCGGCCCAATCCATTTCTAAAATGGGGTAGTCAATCCGTCTCACAGGAAGTTTGATCTGTCTTGTTTATTTTTAAAAATCAGGAAATTAGCTATTATTTTGTGAACATTATAGGTTTTAAAAGTGTAACTATTTTGCTTAGCAGTTGAAGATTTTACTTATAATAATAAAAAAAAAATATTAGTCCCAAAATTGCTTAACAAATCGACAGTTCTTGGCACTCAGCCAAATGTAGGTCTGAAATCCGTGGTAGGATGGTATCTGACGACACAATTTTTTATGATGACATACCATTAAAAAAAGAAAAAAAATCAAGCTCTATATTTTAGCTGCAGGAATCATAATTCACATTAAATTAGTAAAAATACAGTGCGCGCCAAAACAAACAATACTGAAATACTTGTGTACAAAAAGGTTTGTGACATACAGAATACAAATAGTATAGGAAGCTTGCAGTATATGGAAGTCAATTTCCACGTGTTTGATATGCTATCCATTGCATTGCAGGCAGTACTCATAATGCTCACGTAGATTCTCAAGCATGTCCCTGAAGAAAGGTCACTTCAATCCTCTGACGTAAGTCACCAATGATTTGAACATCTAATCAAACTTCAATCAACATAAGCCTACTGTTAAAGTTTCCATGACGACATTCGATGTGGTGTGCATGGGCAACAAAGGTTTGTAACATTCAGTATCGTTTGTTTTCGCGCATACTGTATAAGCCACTTATACTATATATGGATTTAAAATAGATTACACTTTTTCTACACAATTGAAAATTAATTACTTCAGTACAAAACAAATGAGTCGAGAAGTTTCATAAAACAGGAATCCTGTTTAATAAATCCTGGACCACCTCTTCTTCAACAAAAAGATAAATTAGCTGACTAAAAGGCAACTGATGAGCTAACCAAATAATGTGCATACCAGTGGCGGCTATTCAGGGGAAGTAGGTGAAGTGGCACTTCACCAATTATTTGTAATAAAAAATTTATTTTCCTTATCATGTTGGTTTTAATAGAAACGTATTTTTGTATTTTGTAAGTCCCGCGCCGTCGAGTTCTAGCACCGAGCGCGGTTCGATTCTGACCGACCAAGTGAAGTAGGCTTCTCGTTTCAAGTTTCTCAACCTCAGGGGAGAAGCTTAGATCGACAACCGAGGCGATGGTTGCTATGACAACCATGACGTGACCCGCTGTAGTGCGCTGTACGAGTGAAGTTGAAGTAACAGAGAACGATGTTCTCTTCTCCAGTGGCTTGTTTCGTAGTGCTAAGCTGTTTTAAATATGAATCCTGTTTATGATAATGTTTTATTAGAAACATCATTTTCCCGTTGGAAAGACGAAGAAGGAAGTTATTATAATATTTTTTATTGAAATATATAAATGTATATTATTATAATATAATTATTTTCCTACTAGCTCTTCACCTAACTTCACAGTCACGAGCCGCCTACTATTTGTGAAGAATAATCTTAATTTTAAATTGTTAAACTGAAGAAGTCATTTAACTTAAGGTCTTATCCATTAAATGATAACTCACTTATTTATCAAAGTTAATCAAAATTGTTCTGAAGACTATCATCCTAAATTCAGTATGCAAAAGCAAACACAACATTGTAATATTTCTAAAATTAATTATCTCCATTCATTTTAATACTTTTACTAGACATGTTTGATAATAATGTTATTAGCTAATGTAACTTATTTATGACATAGGCTATAATACCAGTAAAATCTACAAATACTGCATCCAAGCTTACAAAATCTTTAGATTCTTTTTCATCAAATTTATGATATGAATTTGCTATCTTTGCTCAAGTTGCAGATTCACAAGTGGCACATTTAGTCTCTCTCCATCTTCTAGATTTCTTGATCTCCATGATTCAGTAATTCCAGCTCTCCAGGATGGCTTTTAAGGGCTTTCTTTTTTACCTTCACTGACATACATATATTAATATCCTTTTGCATCGTATTAATTGGCTTGTTCTGCATGTCTGACTATACCATTAAAACTTCTACAATGTCATGGATATTTGTGATTACATCCACTCTTTCCATTGTCTCTTATTTCCAATCCAGTCTTCTTATGCAGGGTTCTACCATCATCAGAAGATGCTTCATTTCCAATGGTTTTTATGTTATTTTTCCTTGACTCGATTATTATATCCATTTTTTGGCCATACCATAGCTATGCTTTCCACAGCTAATTGATAATTCCATTTATTATACTGTTTCATATAAGCTTGCAGGTATACTACTGATCTAGTTACAAGTTTTCCTTGTTCTAACCAATCAATGTCCTGTTCACTTTACTCTGGTCTCCTGGCTTCTCACTCCGACATAATTTATCATCTGATCATTTTTTTATCCAGGACAATTTAAAAGATATATATATATATATATATATATATTAGGTTTTTTTTTTTTTTTTGACATCGAAAATATATAAATGTATTCTCTTTAGATTTCTCAATATAGAATATAAATCTATATATATATATATATATATAGATAATATATATAGGTCCTCTTCTACGATAATAGTTAGGAAACTTAGGAAAATCAATTATTTCCTGAAATCAGTATTCTTAATCTCCCAATTACAATTTTTTTTTTGTTTATTAATACTTCCTTTAAATTTTTTTTTTTTTCCGTTATTTTCATTCTGGAATTTATAATTATTTGTTGAAACTGCTTACACATCACCTTTGTTCTATTAACTGTAAATTCAATTTTTCTGCTTTGAATACTAATTTTTGTTTTATACATAACTATATTTTGTACTTCTTTTAGATGTTCTATTCCATATTTATTAAAATTCCAACAAATTTCTAATTTCTTTAATTACGCTTCTTTCAAAAAAGACCAATGAACAAAACTACAAATAACCAAACCTAAAAAGATATGAACATTATTACTATTAATCAACTGATTTTCTTCATCAGTTTTATTTCCACTTTATATAGCAGTGAGAAAAAAAACAGTTCAAATTAAGAACTAGACTTTACTAAAAATATAACTTAGATATTTAAGTGAACAAGAATTACCCTATTTACAAATAAAGCAATTCTGATAACTTTTATTTAAGGAACAAATCTAAAATCTAGAAGAAAACTATGCAAACTCACAACTGATTATTACTGAAAGGTTGTTTAATCTTAGAATGAACTGCAACGGAATCTTGTTTGTAAACTCTTACTGATAATAAACGGTCAGTCAACATATTAATGCCATTTTGAGTCTTCCTTTAAACAGTGAAATTTTAGCTAGTTTCATTTTAAGCCCTAAAACACTGAATTATGAAATGTTTGTCTACTTTGGTCAATCAATTTATATGTCAAGAGAAACCTGCCATTTTTCCAATATTTAACTTGAATGATAAGCCAATGATCCAGAATTTCATGAGAATAAAAATGGCCATATTGTGTGCACGGGAATTATTATAAAATAAAAACAATACCTATCTGAAATATCACGGATTCTGTCAATTAGAAACCAATTGTTACACAAGAATAGCCGATTTGAAATTTGCAATGAGAGAAGACTTCCATTCATTTACGAACTGATTAAACCAGCATTTGAGTTATTACTTCTTTCATTGGTCACTATGAAAAACCTGGCAGCAAATTTCCTTAATAATTTAAACGATCATTCATAATTCAAAAACGAGTACGCAAACTTACGTAATACAGCTTAAAAATTACTATCAATGAATAATTTACAGATTTTAAAACAAGAGTTGAACATAATTAAACACGAGACACGGATTTAAATATTGCTCAATTTCAGAGTTACTACAGTAACTTGTTTTTATAACAATTACTTCACAATACATCATCAGTTAAGATAAATAACATAGATGAAAGATAACAGTTTATATCTTAACATTAACACTACGAAAATAAACCTCGTAAAATGAAATATTTCGAGATCTGTTCAAGGGGATCTGACAAGACGCGATATTCTTTGAGGAACTGAAACCAACTCGGTAATAATGTCGAGTTCAGTATTTTGTTTGATTAAATACTTTTCAATTTCGATTATATTTATTAAATGCTTAGGATTCCAAAACCCTTCATTAATCATTTTCTGACCTAAAAATAACAGTTCGATTCTAAGCCTAACTTAATTGAACCCAGTAGCAACAAGGAGCTACTACACTACAGCAGTTATGCATGAAGCCAATCTGTAGAAACCGACTTCGCGACTCCCAAAAACCTTGAAGATAAAATGGTCAGTACCTAACTTACAAAATGAGTCGACAGTCAGTGAATACCTATAAATTACAGCTCGGTATTTCACAAAATGCCACTCTACGACACAAATAAAACCTCAATAGGGATTCCATTCACTTATCACCATTATTCTGTAGATATTTCAACCAATGCCAATTTTACTATCGGAGAGAACCCCTACAACTGATTTTGATATTTCGTTACTTACTGGCAATACTGGGTTAATTTCCTGCGTACATTTGTGGCAAAAGAAGCGGGTCGACGGGGATTCCACTGCTGCTTCCGCCATTTTGTGCTTTTTCTCGGAAATCTCGTCCTTGCGAGAAACAAATGAGAGAAAACGAGAATTACAAAATGGCGCTCTCCATAGCATTGTGGTTATTAATATATTTTTCTTTTAATTCTGATAGTTAGTTATTTATAAAAGTCGAAAAAAATTAAACTATGCATCACCTAAATTACTTATAACAATACCACACATTTATTAAATTGAACATCATACTGAAGGTAAAATAAGCTCGGATTCCTACCCCTATCTAAGGCAACGATTGACGTCCTCATCATTTGGTTTAGCCATGGCTTAGTTAAACATTACTTCCGAAAATAATTTCTCCTTAATCATCTCCAGGGTTAAAGGTGATAGATTATTTATCCCAAAATATTTTAAATATTAGAAAATGAGGCAAAGAAATCAGTAATAAATGTCCAATATACTTAACACTAATCCGATATTTGCTGTCGTGGATCAACTTTCGTTTTTTCAAATTTTTTTTAACATTTATTTAGATTTTGAAATGGCCAACCTCCCGGGATTCATAGAATTGAAGAAAGATGGTAAATACCTCTAAATAAATAAGGCTAGAAAAGCTGATAAACTATTATGGCCGATTTCTGTAAAGTTTGGATTTCTATCCCGGGAGGAACAGTATCACAAGAACGTGACAATTTCAAAAGTCGGATCGGAGATAACAATAATAAAAAACGCACGATTTCACATCGTAATAAATTAATTGCATGAGCCACGTTAAATGCTTATAGCTAATTAGTATTTTATAGTTGCTTAGTCTTTCGTTTACATGATAGTAAATATTTTCAGTTATTTGTTGAATTTATAGTTAAAATATACAATGACATCTGGCAGTCACAACATTAAGAGCGATTTTATTATTATTACTATTATTTTTTACCACCATACTTTTGCATTTTGTTTTAATATTTCATAATAACGACGGATCGTGTTTTATTATTTTCTCTAGTGCTTGCATATTCGTTAAGAATCGATACGTCATCTTGAGTTTATTCAGCCAATTACTTTATGAAATGCCGCCACCCATCACCAGAATTTCGCAATATTTGACAATTATATAATAGCAACTTACAGGAAGTATATAACTTCATACAGTTTTACCATAAAACAATTTTCTAGCATAAAAATCTCTGACCATGGTCAAATAGTGTGGTAACGCTTTTTGTTCCCTGTATGTGATTTAGAACAATTAGACATTATTATTTGCAGGTTTGTTTAATGATTGAAGAATGAATTGATAAAACGTTAAAAATTATTATTATTTTATTTTATTTTTTTAGTAAAAACCAAATGCTTATAAAGAATTTGCTTATGAAAAAAAAATATATTTTCAAAAATTAAATTTTAATTATAAAGATTAAACATTAAGCCATATAATTATTGAAAATTGTACCACAGTTTTATTCATATATAAATAATCTTTTAATTTATTACACAATCCTGCATTTACTTTTTTTCACTTCATTGCTTTTTATTAAACAAGTTTTTCTGGCACTGCTAGTAAGAAGTCATATTACATAATAAATATTCACATGATGTGAAGAGAGAGATAATCAAAACAGTTGGATTTACTCCATGATTCTAATGGATCATGATTTTAATGGACATATATGAAAAAAGGCACAAAATACTATTTGATTTCTTTTAAATTTCAGAAGATAATTTAAGATGAACGTACGTAGTTAAAAAAGAAGAAGCTGGTTAATTCAAATGACTCCTTTTCAATAATCATTATCTGAAATTTTGAAGTGTAAACATTTTTGTGGCAACCTGATTTAGATGCTTTATCATTGCTGCACATTCTCTCATGAGTTAAAATTAACTGAAGCAGATCAGTAATTTCTTCTATATATATTTTGATTGAATTTGTCATAACATGATAGAATGTTATATATATTTGAAGAATGTTTCTTAAATAGTCTATTCAGAATATCTTAGAATTTACATATGGACCTTCAAACAATTTTTCTTTGGTGTGATGAGAACAGAAAAGAAAATATCTTCAAATAGTATGAAAATTACTAGAAGGATCTTAGCCATTCAATTTTGTATTTCTGAATTATTCATCTTTATTATTATGTTTAATAAGATAGTGGCATTACTAGTAAATCATTGTTTTAGTGATGATAAAATCAACATCTCAAGTAAACAGTATGACTGTTGGAAAGCAACTGCGCATCTTTGATGTCCATACGGGAAAGAAAGCATTTGTGATTTGGGAAAAAAATACTAATATTTATAAAATAAAGGCTAAATTGATGAAAATATATATATAGGGGATATAGTGTTATTTTTAAAATCATCTGGCATTTACTTAAAAGCATCAAACTACTCTGGACGTTATTGTATCAGAATACCAAAACAAAATTGTGTACACAGTAACAGATGAATTATTTTTCCTGCCTTCCTGGACAAGCTGTTTGTTTCAATGATGTAGAATCCTTATCAGGTTTTTTAAGACAGAATTCCTCATCCACCTATTGTATTTTGTTGTTTACTGTGTTTGTAAATTAAAAGAATCATTATGAAACCATTCCTTTAAAAAAAAAATATATATTAGATTAGCTGTATGAACTCAAATTTATTGTAATTACTAAATTTATATATCCTAATTTGGAAAAAATAATAACAGTAATTTACTTTCAAATTTATGATTTATTTTTAAAGGTACAATTGATTTTCAAATTTTCAGTTGTTTTTCATAGATAATTCAAAAATATGTATTTCCTATATAGAAACTTATAAATCACATACCACCCAGTATCAATTTCTGTTAAAATCTAATTGGACTGAAATGTAATAAGAAAGAAAATAGATAAATAAATAAAAAATATATCCTTCAGTTATTTGATGGTAGCATCAGTTCTTGTTATGTTTACACCTAGGAAGGTATATTGTTTAGATGTTGGATAGGTCAAAAGTTAAGACTCATTTGAATGAAGCAAGTTGATTGATATTACGGAATTGTTTTACTGCTAAGATATTTATTAGAAATTATGATTCCAGTGGTTACCTTTAAATGCATTGCATAATTGGAACATATCTCTTGTTTATGAAATAGAAGATTTACAAAATTAAAGAATGTGTCAATTTTGTCTGAAAAGAAATGTCGGATTGCTAATCATGGCTTTTCAGCTAGTGCAGCGTCACAGTTATGAGCTAGTTATTAATCAAAATTCTCTCCAGTCACTTCATTACACTTGGCAGAACGACTGGTAAGGACATCTATCCCTCGTTGGCAGAAATTAGGGGACTGTGAGCTGACAAACTCCTTGAATGCAGTTTTCACTTCATCAGCCACTGTGAAGTGTATTCCATCCAGGAAGTGATGCAGATGGTTTGAAAAAATGGTAGTCTGTTAGAGAAAGGTCTGGGGTGTATGGTGGGGTGTGGGAGAACTACGTAGCCAAGTTAGTGTATTTTCTGCATCATCGTGCTGCAGGAGTATATCCTATGATGATTCACTAATGCTACTTCCGTCGTAGTTTTCTGTGCACAATGTCCAATTATGAACCATATTTGGTTACATCTATCATGTCACCAGTCTGCAAGAACGAGTAGTGAATCAATCCTCCTGCAGACCACCACACAGTCAACATAACCTTCCTCGGATGCAGGGGTGGCTTTGGCATGTGTTTGGCAGTTTCTCCTTTATCTACCCATTGCTCTGAACATCTGTGTTCTCCTTTATCTACCCATTGCTCTGAACATCTGTGTTCTCCTTTATCTACCCATTGCTCTGAACATCTGTGATTGTCATACAGGACCCATTTTTGCCGCATGTCATAATTTGCAGTGAGTTCCGTGAGGTTGTGTGGCACTCATTTATTCATCTTACCAAGTGATTTTAAATGGTCTGCAACTGTTTCTCCACGTAGATGGTGCACCTAGTTTCTCCACGAGCTCACATACACTTTGGTAAGGATCCTCTGCAAACAAGACCTGTAACTGGTCATCATTGATGGTAGGTGTGGGATGATCACGGGGTTGATGTTGGAGCCTAATCAGATTTTATTAAACCAATGTTGTACTGTTCATTACTGAGCAGTACCTTCTCCAAATGCAGAATTAATGTTTCTGGCTGCTTCTTTAGCACTGTGAACAAGCTTGAATTCATACAGAAAAAGTAATCAAAGTTGCGCACTGTCCATGATTGAGACAACATGTAATAATCCATATAAAATATGTGCTGTATCAGCAATACTGAGAGGGTGGGTTTCACCCTTCTTTACCCACACAAGTGAATTTATTTGTCCTACTTTACATATTGTGTGCTTGTCAGGAAAACTAAATTCAAATGGACAAAATCCGACATTTCATTTTGGACAACCTGATACAAAAAGTTTTGATCTCAAATAAAAATTTACCATTTTCTGAAAAAAAAAAAAAAACTTTTTTTTTTTTTAATAATTATAGAAACTTTTTTATTTACAATAATAAAATTGATCAATTTTAAACTTTTGAGATGCCATAGTCCCTTCTAATGAAAAATGGTGGAAAAGCTTAGAATGTTATTTAAATAATAAAAAAAAATGTGATTATTAATTTTTTGAAATTGAAATGATGAACAGTCATTAGATTTAATTAGAATATGAAGTCTGTTAATTGTTTTAAGGCTCATATACTTAACACTTCAAAACTGACTTTTTTATTATTAATTTTTGCCAAGACCAATTTGGACTAAATTAGATCTTGAATTTTTACTGCTCAAAAAACTAATAATAAAAAAAAGGAAAGCTACATTTTTATTACTTTTTTTTTAAATGAACCATCAAATAATTATTTTTTTTATTTTTATTTTTTTATTTTACAGATGGATAACAAAAGTGAGTGTTCTAACGCCAGTTGCCAAGAATTGTGCTTACAATTAAAAGAGAGCAATGAAAAGCTACAACATGCTCAGCAAGCACTAGCTAAATCTGAGCGACTCTTAGAAAAAACAAACCGTTACAACGAGGAGCTAGTTAATCAAGTTGAAAAGTTAAGCCAGCAACTTCATCAGTATCGTCAGCAGTCCATCAAGAAAGATGAACTAACACAAACTGAAGATACGGGTTTAATAGGTTTGTTCTCTATTTTGATCTGATTGATAGGTGCTAGGAAGGATATAATGCATATTTTCGATGGTATATTGTCAGCTGATGACTGAATGATCTTAAAGCAGATCTTGGTAATAATATCATGAGTTTGTACATGGTTAATTAAATGTTGAGGCTAAGCATGTCACTACAGAAATTAAAGGAGCAATTTCAGTTCACATTATTTAATGTATAAACTTCTCAACCATCCACAAAGTATGTCACTAATGGGTATTGGAAGAACTGACCAATTAACAAAATGCTGCCTTACTGACCAACTTTCCATTTTAATAAATCCAAGAAGATATGAAAATTTCTATTATGGGGAAAAATGTGCAAAAATTGTGAAATGATGAAGTGAGCGCTATGCAAAAGGAGAAGAAATAGAAATATATACATAAAAGAACTGAAGCCAAGACAGGTTATGTTGCTGAAAGGAACTTGGGTTAAATTTGATAATAAAGTGGAGCAGATGCTTACTTATAATGCGGAAGTGTTGTAAAAGGAAAATATGGTATGATTGGGAAGAGTTTACAATAAAGATAAATTGGAAACAGAAACTGGAAAAGTATTAGAAGTTTAGAGAATGTATTGTGGAAAAAAAAAAAATAATAATAAGGAGAATGGAGAAAGCAAGGAAAAGGAACTGACTGCAGAAGATAAAATAAAATGAAAGTGAAATAAAAATGGCAGTAGATGAACAGATTAACATTGAGAAATCTGTTCCAAAGTGCTTGAGATGAGAAGAAAATTCTGAATGTCTGGAAGAAAAACATTGTTGTGCCCCTTTATAAGAAAGGTGATTCTTTAGACAATTACATCCTTTCTGTCTTTGTCTTTTAAAGTGTACTCAAGGATACTTGAAGTGAAACTGAGGAGACGGGTCAAATGGGTCTGGAAAGATACATATTTAAAATTAAAGCGCAAAGTCAGGATTGGATCTATTCGATAAGAGCAGTATGTGATAAATTGATATCAAGCAATGGTGTACCAAGGGGCAAGTGTTGATAGAGGTTATAACCCCACCCCACAATTACATTTGAAAATGGGAAGAAAAAAAAATCAAGGATTTTAAATCTGTTTTTGGTTGGAAAGCTCATTACTATATTTGTAGTTGCATCCCATCCAGTAAAGCAGGGTCGGCAACCTGCGCCCATGAAGCGTTTTGGTGCGGCCCGCGGGGCGTCTTAAGGTTTTCCTTTCTTTTTTTTTTTTGGTTGTTAAAATAAGATTTTGGCCCTTTTTGGCCCAAGTGCGGCCTGCAGTAATCCCCACATAAAATATTTGGCCCTCTTACAAGAAAAGGTTGCTGACCCCTGCAGTAAAGGACAGTGTTTTTTTCGGTTGAATGCTTATGACCATCGTACCCTTCCCATTCCAAATATCCTGGGTATGTCTATTTGTGAAAGTTGTGAATCTTGCATTCATTGACCTCAAAGCAAGTTCTGGGAAAATTCCCTGCAGTGAAATCTGGAATGTTTTGACTCATAAAGCTAATTCAAAGTTGATTAGGATCAATAAGTTTTCATATGAAAGGTGGAAGGAATCCTTTGGATGGATGGTAAATAATGAAGGATTTTAATATAGAGATAAAAGTAAAGCAGAGGATAATCTCAGCCTCCTGCTTTTTACTGCTTCCATGAGATTGTTAGAATTTGCAAAAGGAGGATGAGCAAAACAAAAACTGGAACATATGACTAGTATATGCTTTAATATATGGCGATGAAATCATACTTATTGCAGATAGTGAAAAGATGTTAGAAAGGGAACAGAAATCCTTATGGGGAAAGGAATGATATTTAACTTGAATAAAAGTAAAGTAACAAAGAGAGCAAAGATGAGAGAACGTAGCAAATCTCCATATATTTTTATGCCTGGCTTGAGCTCGAGGAAATGAAGAGTTTGAATACAATGGAATAGAGTTACATCAGAATGAGAAAATAATAATTCAGCTTAAAAATGATGGTAGAGTTTACCTAATAAACTTTGCAATTTTCAGTAAACTGATTAAATCATTAATGGAAACATTGGGAGCCCTATCTCCAGCGCCCCTATGACCATCGTGGGTCCCTTTGGATAGACCAACACCCATACTGGACATTGATAGAATTTACAGCACAGAAGTGAAAGTTGATTGGTATGTGAAAGAGAAGAAAGTGCAGGAAATATAAATAGTGAATTGTGGGAAAGACAAGTCGCGATCAGATCTATAATGAAATACAATGGGAAAATCTTCAAGAAGTGGCAGTGGAACAGAAACTAATAATATTTCATTTGAAATGGTTTGGACATGTGATGAGAATGAGTGAGGATCATATTCCAAAAAATTGCATGGAATCGAAAGGAAAAAAAAAAAACCAAGAGGGAGACCAATAGTTATTTTTGAGGAGTGTATAAATTGGGAAGAAGGAAGAGCCAGAATATAGTGGAGATGAAGAGTCAAGCATAAGATAGAAAGAAGTGGAAGGAGTTTGTTAAGGACTCCCCATGCTGTAATGTCATAAAGAAAGAGATGATTTTGTTGACTTTTTTTTCCTGCAAATAGTCACTGGCATGAGATTTACACTACAAAATTGCAAAAATGCCAAAGCTCCGCAGAAATTAAATTCTGTATATTAATAAATGTATCACAATAACAAATTATTATAATTGAAGATCATTTGATATGCTAAAATAAATTTTACGTTATTTACAGAAGAAATCAGTAACTGATATGCCTGCCTCAGTTGGCAAAACATTGGCCAGACATTGAAGCACTCATGTACACTAATTCCTCTTATATCTAACAGTTATATTGATGCATGATTTCCTTCTTTTAGATCACATAATCATGAATTTTATTTAGCCCTATTCACTGTTGCAGACACCTAACAGAGAGAGAGAAAACATATGTATTACCATTATTAGCCACCCAACAATGGTCTACAACTGATACTTACTACAATCATCATTATGGTAAATGGTTGTACTACGTACTTTGATGATTAATCAGTGTGGTGTCTGAAGGAAGATGTGACACTTGATTTCCATTGGTTTTCTTTAGAGACATTTTGGTTCACTGCTCTTTATTACAAAATTTGTTTATTATTAAAACACTCCATACTGTACAAGCGATATTTCGCAGGATAATAACCTTTCCCTGCTTCTTCAAGCTACATTTTGAAAAAAAATAAAATTCTTTGGATCAAAGAATAAGTCCTATACAATTACAACAAAAGAATAAGGTTCATAGTGTATCAAATTATTATTATTCAACGTTGTTAAACAAAAAATAAATTAAAAAAAACAGACTCATTTGAACCAATTATTCTGATAAAAAATTAAAATACAAATAAATGATTATGCAATTTTACAATATTTTTTGAAATTTTCAATTACAAATTTATTAATTTCAAGTCCTTTCTGTTTATTAATACAGTCACAGTTATTAATAACACATGCTTCCAGAATGAATCTGGAGATAGTGTCTGTTTCTTGGATCAGGTATTTGACTTCTGGGTCTGGGCTATGATTATTAATCAAACAATGTTCCACCCACTCAGAAATATTTGGGTGATAGTCCATATAGAAATATTTCTGAGAGGGTGGAACATTGTTTGGTTAATAATCATAACCTTATTCTTTTGTTGTAATTGTATAGGACTTATTCTTTGTTGTAACTGCCTTGGTTTTAATTTTTTCAAAATGTAGCCTGAAGAAGCAGGGAAAGGTTATTCGAAATATCGCTGGTAAAGTATGGAGTTTCTTAGTATTAAGACATTTTGGTAATACATGAATGGTGTTAAGGGATTTACGTCTCACCTTTCAACACAGCATCCGTAACACTGCTTGCCTTAAAGTGTATGTAGGAGTATCAACATTCTATCTTAACTAGCTGTGCTTATTCACTGTTTAACATATGCAAGTCTTCTTGGAAGAATAACAATATATATATATATATATATATATATATATATATACAACTAAGCATCATCGTATCTCAAGCATGCAATAAGGGAATTTTAACTAAGAGATAAAGAAGCGAGTAAAGTCTGTTACTAATAGATTGATGAAGCTATCTCAATGTAGTGACTGGGCTCCAGAGGATGATGGAGATTGTCATGTATGGAAAAATGGTTCTAATTAACTGAATCATCATTGAAACTTCAGGCCAGAAACAGTGGATGGCAACATGTATCTAAATCCTTTCTTTTTTTTACAGTTAATCACTTGCTGCAGTAATGTGACCCTCTAGCTCTGAGCCCATAGTACTTCAGCAAAGACACATTAGACATATAAATTGTATAAAATCTTGAATTGGCTATAAGAATTGCAGGAGCTTTTATTTTCAAACAAATTCTGCTTATGAACACATGTTGATGCAATATTGACCTGATAAATGCTATTTAAATTTGACATTTATATGCAACATTATTATAAAGGACTCTTATCTCTTCTTGATAAGAAGATCAAGTATCTCTTTTGCCCCGCGGCTCTTACCAGCGGGGCAAAATCAGTGAAGTGCTGCTCTTTCATCTTACAGTTCCATGGATCTTTTATCATCATAAAACCCATCAGCATATGTTATAATGAATCCTTCTTATTGGTTACAACATGATCCTGTTACTCCATGTTTACCAGTTTTTCCATATCAAACATTTTTAGGATACAGTCTTTAGAGGATCCACCGTTATCTCTGCTCTCCTGACTTCAGGAGACATGTTAATACCTGAAGTTAGTTGTTTGGCTTCTTGCCGTATTGGAGATAAGCAGATAGTCAACTCCTTGGGAAGTAAATTAGAAATTAATTGTGTTTGTCTATTTCTCAGTGTACATCATAGGTAGTGTGTTCAAACTGAATTTATTTTGAATATAATTATTGGGTGAGTGCAAAAGTTCTACCCGTTTTTATTACTCATAAAGAAGAACAAATAAACGCAAAATGAACGGTACCTATTATTGTGCATAATGCCCATTGCTATCTAGGACCTCTTGCCATCTTTCTGGTAGGAGATGAATCCCACGGCGGTAAAATTCCGGCAGTTTTGAGTCAAAAAAGTCTTGGATGGCAGTTTTCACAGCATCAAGATCATCAAAGATTTTCTGACTGAAGGAATTGTTCAACGCTCGATTTAGGTGATAGTCAGTTGGTGCCAAGTCAGGAGAACAGGGAGGGTGGGGTAAAACCTCCCAACCAAAGCCCAGTAACTTTTGGCGAGTGATGATAGCAGCATGTGGCCTGGAGTTACCGTGAAGAAGGATAACACAGCGACGATTGATGAGATCTGGCCGCTTTGCTACCAAATTTGAATGCAGCCTGTCTAACTGTAGACAGTAGAAGGCAGCATTGATGGTTTGGTTGAGTGGCAGGACCTCCCAGTGAATTATTCCCTGCACATCCCACCATACACTCAATAACACCTTCTTGGGATGAAGTTCAGCTTTCGAAATCGATGCAGGCAGATCAGAAGGGCGACACACAGTCCTACGCCACTTTACATTACGGTACACAAACCACTTCTCATCTCCTGTCACAATTCGTGTCAAAAATGGGTCATTTTTGTACCGGGAAAGCAAGGAAACACAAGTGGCGATTCGGTCATCCCATTGATTAGCTGTCAGTTTATGTGGAACCCAACGATCCAACTTTCTCGTAAAACCCACTTAACCAGTCGTCTCTCGACCGTTGTCCGGTGTACATTGAAGGTCTCCGCTAATTCTTGCACGGTTGGGTTTGGGCTGTTTCTTATGGCTTGGTCAATATCGTCCTCTCCAACGTGTGATTGCCGTCCACTCCTAGCCTGATTTTGGCAGCTTCTGTCTCCTTCCCTAAATTTACGAAACCATCGACGACATGTGCTTTCATCTATTGCAACATCCCCATAAACTTGACAAACACTGTGACATGCTGCGGCTGCCGTACTCTTTTTATCGAACTGGTATAACAAACAGTGTCTTATATGCTCCTTCTCGCTTTCCATGTTACACCCTCTGATATTTTTTTTTTTTAGATGATTAACTTTGTGAGACACGATGCATTTATATGTGAGGCATCCACACGTTTGATTGGCAGACGATTTGCATCATTACAATGTCATGTGTGAGGGCATTGCAAATTTTCATATCCAAAAACGGGTAGAACTTTTGCACTCACCCAATACATTATTATATTCTAATGTATTTATATATATATATATAAACTCTAATGTGTTCACACACACACACACACACACACACACACACACACACACAATATTAATTCTGAACATTAAATATTATCATTTTCCTAAGTAAGTATTCTAAAACTTTGTCTTGGGAAATTAATTTTCCATTTCATCTTTTTTTTAATCATTATGTTATTCTTATTTATAACATTTCGATTCCAATTTTACCAATAATTGATCTATTTATTTGTAATGTACTTTATTATATAGTTTATTACGTTATTTATAAATTCAAATAGTATATGATAATTTCTCTTAAAAAGCCATTTGCTTTTGCAGTCTTGTTTACAATACGTAGATTGTTTCATTCTGTAGGGAGATATATAGCCTATTTAATAAACTACAACATTTGCTGAAATAATAGAGATAGTTTTATTTCGTATTTAGATTACTTATGGATTTAATAAAATAAACAAATAAACTTTTGTATAATAATAAGTATTTTTTTCCCTTTGAATTTTAGAACCTGCCACTGATAAACAAGCCTATCAAGATGACTGGGTAACGCAATCAGAAAATTCACAGGTTTGGTTCAGTTATTTTTTAATTTAAACTACATAAATTTTAGGATAATTTGTTATGTTTATCCACTGTAATTTCAAAATAAAATGCATATTGTCAAATTGATTTCTAGTGTTTCATAGCATATTTCAAAGTTATTTTTAGTGTTTAAATTAATGTTGAAGTTACTGAATATGTTATTACCATAAAATGCTAAGATAATACTTCATGAAATACTACCTACTACTGTGGTTTTTTTTGTTTTTTTTGGAGATATTGGAAATAATATTTAGAGAGGTAGCAAAATAGATGAGCATTAGTCTTACTTCTTAACAACCAATTTTTCCGATTATAAAAATTTTAATCTTAAAGAAGGAAGGATCTCATTGCAGTTTTTATTTCAGATAGTTATGTATAATTAGCATTGCTCTTACTCAGAAGAATTTATTACTTTGTAGATTTCTGGTCTCCTAAATCTTACATATTCTATAATGTTTCTTTGTCACACTGCAGCTAAAGTTGAAAAGTCTTCGTCATTTATTTCAAAAGATCATTTCATTATTTTTTTTTATAACATATAACTTCTAATATTAGAATTTTCAAATAAAT